>OY735253.1:254936-741830 GCA_963457715.1 Argyresthia albistria
ATCACAGAGCTGCGAGACTTGGTATTTTTTACAGGATGTTTTTGATGGGATCTCACTTCTTTTTGTAAAGTTCTACTTTTTAAAATTTGGTACCACCAGGTTGCAGGACCGTAGTGCTGAGTCATACAGTTGACATCATTCCTCGGCTTTCTCCAAAACTGTTCTGTATTACGTAACCTACCAAATATTGCCGTTATGTCTAACTCTTCCTTATTGAGCATTTCGAAATACTGTTCAGCTGTAATTTTCTGTTTTTGGTTAACACAATTCATTTTATAGAAAATACCAGAATTAATTTGTCGAATGTTAGCATCATTAAGTAGAAAAAATAAATATTGTTGATTAAGACGAAATTGGGAATGCTTTGACATTAATCTTGCTTTTATAAACTCACTAGATGTTAGCTTTTGCTGTTGCTCTGATCAAGTTGGTCCCATAGTAACCACATACATTCGGGAGTTAAACCCTTTTTGTTACACCCTGTATATAAAATTCTCGTGTCACAGTGTTTGTCTTCGTAGTCTGAGAATCGGCTAACATCTATTTTTCATACCCCTAAGTGTTATAATTATTTATATGGCAAAACAGCGTTTGCCGGGTCAGCTAGTAATATATAATTTAAGCATAATGGTAACCAAAGGAAACGAGGGATGTATGCCTGGACCGTGGTAAGTGGTGGTCCCTGGTGGATGTACGTATCCCTCTTCTAGGAAACAGGCGTGATATTATGTATGTATTACATAATATGTTTATAGAATCTTGTTTGGCTTTGCTTGGCATATTTTCCTAGGGGCATTCAATGATTCATAAACTGCAAATGTAACTTTGTAATCCTATACATTTTATATAAGATTACAAAGTTATTGATGCAGATGGGTTTTCTGGAAAACTATACAATAAGCTTGAAATGTTTAAGTTTTCCCTTGATAAGAATACTAATTACTATTTATATCCCAAATTTGAAGGTTCTATGTCTGCTAGAAGTGCCTGGGAGTTTTGATGATCGGTCAGTCAGTCAGTGACAAAATGGTTACCATTATGCTTAAATTATATAGATATTACTAGCTGACCCGGCAAACGCTGTTTTGCCATACAATTCTTAAACTACTGGTTCAAATTGAATAAAAAATTTAATATATCGTGTTGATATAAGGCCTAATTAGTAACAGAAAAATCAGGCTTCTTGTTTTATCCACAACGAAGTTTTAGGGGGGTCGAATATGGCCTGAATTGCTTCGAGAAAAGGATGGTACGGCTGTGCTTGCTCGACTTGGTGGTGCACTGCCGTGCACCCAGATGTTTTGGAGCCCCCCCTAAATATTAATTTAATTTTAAATTAATTATTTATTTTTTATAAATAATATACCTACTCAATATATTGTGAACATTTTAAGCGTCTACCTGCTACCATTATCAAACTCGAGCAAAAATGAGCAAAAAAAAAACACGTTTGTTCTATGGGAGCCCCCCTTAATATTAAATTTTGTTGTTATAGCGGCAACAGAAATACATCATCTGTGAAAATTTCAAGTGTCTAGCTACCACGGTTCATAAGATACAGCCTGGTGACAGACAGACGGACGGACGGACGGACAGACAGCGAAGTCTTAGTTATAGGGTCCTGTTTGGCACCCTACGGGTACAGAACCCTAAATGAGTAGATCAGAAACAAACTTACATAAGTAAATGGACTAAAGAGCTCCATGGTCTATAGCTAGTTGATTAACTGACTAAAAGTGTGCCCACTTGTGCTTCTGCCACCCCGTATGGGAAAAGGCGTGACTCAATGATAATGATGATGACGAGCATCGCTTCGTATAACTTAGAATAATCTAAGCCGTTTCTAACATTAGCAATGCAACGCAACACTTGTGAGCCTGAACCGCCCCCTTGTGATACTGAACGGAAGCACTTAGTACAGCGATTAGCCTTGCCTGTAGAAGGACAGAGCCCTCTGTTCCATTGGGATTAGCTTTGCGATAGCATCGGCTTGATATGGATGGGTTAGTATAAGAATTGAGGGTTTATATGCCTTTGTGGCGTAACCGCCCCTTGTAAGATTGTTTCTGGTAAAGATATCTTCGGAATTTTGTAGCACACTTTTTGAAGCCGATTAACCGGCCCAGTCGCTTCTGGACAAAAGAGTCCTTTGACTTTGATAGTGGGTACCAAGACATCAATTAATGTCTATTGCAAGGGGATGAGAACTTAATTTTCCCTAATTTTAGGGTTCCGATCCTTAAAAGGAAAAAAAGAACTCTTATAGGATCACTTTGTTGTCCGTCTGTCTGTCTGTCTGTCTCTCTGTCTGTCTGTCCGTCTGTCACCACCCCTTTTCTCAGGAACGGGTGGAGGTGTCTTATAATAGCACAAGTAAAGGGAAACATCTGAAAACTGCAAATTTCTCTCTTTCTGAATAAATATTCAATTTGGTTTACATGGATGACAACACACTTTAGCTAAATGTAATTGTAATTAATTAATTAAATTATTATGTAAATCAAAACTGAAATTCATTTAGTGATGTATATTAATATCAATTTAAACTTAACTTAAATAAACAAATAAAAATTGTAATTAATTAACTAAATAACTATTTTACTCAATATTTGTTATATAATGAAATGTAATTTAATGCATGCTGTGTTTGCCTATAAGTGGACAAACATCTACAATGAATACAAAATGTAACTATTAAGTAAACATGTATTGTCCGTTGGCGGACCTTAACCAATAAAATAAAATAAAAATAGTTTTGTATGTGGAAACCTAATTACACGTGTTACGCTCTCCAAGTGTGATCGGAACCCTTGGTGCGCGAGTCCTACTCGCACTTGGCCGGTTATTAACTTTTTTCCTTTTCGGCCAGGAGAATGACAATCTCTCGACTAAAAACACTCGTTAAAACAGTCTAAATAATTTTAATGTAGCCCCTCCAAAGTTTAGTTTTTTGTCTGTGGAATCGGCCTAGTTTACTCTATTCTGTTTGTTCATACATTCATTCATCCATTGTTAGTATTGTTATGTTTGTGACAACTATCAACGATATCGGTTGCGTTAACTAACGTACCCTCTGACTACCCTGACTACCCCTTACTGCATACTAACGTACCCTCTGACTACCCTGACTACCCCTCACTGCATACTAACCCATATACGTATGGTTTCATTGGTTTTGAACTGTATTACAAAATAATGAGATTGAAAACCGCGATGCATTTCGGGTTAGGCCATGCATTAAGGGGTTAAGACACCCCCCATAGGGTGCATGACAGGTGACACCAAGACGTTTGAAAACATCTATTGTAAGGGATGAAAGCATAACTTCCCCTAATTTTAATGTCAAATATTTTCTTTTCCAGCCAGGAGAACGAGCAGCATAACCCTGTCCCAAACATATCTCGTACACTCGTAACTCGTACTCGCATCTTACTGTGGGAGTTTCTAGAAGATTCGTAGAAGATTCGTAGAAGAGAGACTTCGTAGATGATATTCTCATGGGCCGGGATGCACAACCGACAGATCAAAGTATGAGGGACACCCAAATCGTGCTATCACTGTCTCTCTTTGGAAAGCAGCAGTTAGGACAAAACAACGTTTAATTGTGCACAAACATAAAACATAGCCTTAATTGGCTTTCTCTCTCATTAACCATGGGGCGTGCAGGGAAGCCAAGCCCATCGCCGATCACACATGACGGAGACATAATGACATGTATCCGAACCCTGAACCTCAGGTTCAGCTCCAGTGCTCCGTGACTCATCGACTAGACATTCCATTGCACTGGAATGTTTGGGGGACTTTTAGTTCTGTTTGAACATCGTGGTTTTGTTTGGATCATTGAATGTGTGTAGCTCTCTAACAAACTCAATAGATTGACAGTTTAGAATAAATTTGGTTAAAGAGTAAAAATATGTATTTCCAAAATCGAGACATGTCTCGATGATATCGTCTAGGGTTCCTGATTTCGTATGAATCTAACGTAGTGATAAGGTCCGTCGTTGGCCAAATAAGCAAAAGTGGGGCATCTTTATAACATCTAAGTATTCTGATACCTCGAAAAACATTCATCAAATAAAATCGCAGCAAAACACAAGAACGCTACCAACAAATCTGAACAGAAAACTTATCCAGGAATGTGACCGGTCCACATTCCGCAGCGCAGATGTAATAACCCATAACCCGCATAATAATTGCCCACCCTATCCGATTTGTTAGTAATTCGAGTAATCCCGGTCCCGGGACGCATTCCGCCGTGTGTGATGGATGCCATCAAGAAGACACGTCAGCTAATTACACCCACGGCATCCGGCTCGAAGGACCAGAGTAATAATACAAGTATGAGAAGGCAGAGCTCCAACTCGGGTGGAGCAAGGAACTGTTGCCAAATTATCACCAGCAATCCAAGAGCTGCGGAACAGGCGGGTGGTTATGAGATAATGGTGGAGGATAAACTGGTTGCATGGCTGGCTGGTATTCGGAATATTATAATGGTGATGATGCAGGCTCGGGCCAATTTGGGCGAATGTTTCGCGTTGTTATGATGATCCGGAAAACATTAGCCTACTTAACTGAATTTCGACAATGGTCTTAAGAATCGGCTCAATTTCGATGTCCTAAAGTGGATTTTAATTTTAAAATTCTTTTGTTCAGAAAATTGTATGTACCTATGCGTTGCACCACCTAATATCTTGAATAAGGTATGTCAAAATAATTTTTATGTGATTGTTATACATATTATTACTAAAACCGATGTCCTTAAGTATGTTCGATATAAATAATACCTATCACAAAAAATAAACCAGAAAGTCATTATCAGTACGGTAGCTGTGGATTTGAGAGCAAGCCATCAATCATTCTTCAGAAACCATACAATGTATATGATTTAACGACGAAAGAAATTCAAGAAATACGGGACAATTTCGAAGTCATAACCTAAGTAGGAAATACTTAAATATATTCTTTGGGTTCCGTACCAAAAAAAGATTATATCAAGTTCTCAGGCCTGTGGTTTATAATTATGGTCTAGTTAGAGTCTGAACTCAAGTAAACATAACGAATTTAAATACTTTTAATATGCTTTATTGAACAAAAAACAATAGGTACAATAAACAACAGAAAATGGATAATAGCCATGGATAATAGCCGATAAAAAGCCGAGTTTATCTCTATCAAAAGATTTCGTCCAGCATACCTAGGATTGACATGAAAAAATCAGATAACAGGAGACTCCATAGAGTTTGCAAAGTTTACTCCGCTTAGATACTATGAAACAGAGTGTAATGAATGTACTAGCGTGGGCCCGCAGCTCCAGTCTTGAATAAACGTCTGAAACGTGCTGTTGTGTTTGCCTCTCATCTCTCAACATACTATTTCCCATCCGCGTCGCCAAATAGTATGTTGAGAGATGAGTTTCCCTAACAATTTATGAAAAAAAAAACTGACTCGTACGTATCGCCAGTGTCAAGCATTATGCATTTTTTCATAATGGTACACTGAAAAAATAAATTACTAACCGAGGACCTTTTTGGCCCGGTTAAAAGCATATCGGCATATTTTAACTAAGACTTATTTACAATACTCCAAGTTAACTTGGCATAGAATAGACAGGTGAATATTGTTAAAGATTCTTGATTATTATCAAACAGAAAATTAATCATTTTCAAGTAACATATTTGGTACATCCAACCACTTTCGAACTTGATCCATAACTACTGAGTGGTTTTGTCAACTGCTAATAAGCATTTTGTTGGTTCTAAATTAGTATTTAAATCGATTATTTTTTACAAACATATTTGTTTAATGACAGTCAAGTAGAACTCATTTAATTCTAATCGGAGTGTTTATTGATTTCAAACGAGTAATTACTGGGTTCTTTTTAATAAACCAGGTGGATTATTATTAGATAACATGTACTAATTTAATTCTAAATAATTGCTCGTGTGTTTTTAAATAAGTAAATTGCATCGGTAGATTCTTGCAAACTACCTTGGTTATTGCTACCCAAGCTGTGTCATCTAAATCTAACAGAGTCGAAAAATAATCGAGATACTTATTCAGTTTTAACCGAGCGACTCGATCCGATTCACTCTGTTCTGTACTCTGTGCGCTGTGGTCTTTTCACTCGTTCATTCTGCCCCCGGTTGCTTGTAAAGTTGGTCGCGTCGCGCGCGCGCGCGCCTAGTGATATTGGTGATCGTGATTCAGATTACTCTGTGCAAATCATGGCATGGACGAAGAAGTGAGAAATCTGCTAACGGCCTGGAAGCTGCAAGATTATATTGAAGTATTCAGAGGTCAGTAAAGTTCATGTGATTCTTTCATTGGTTTCGATCTATGGCGTCCATTACCTAGCACGCGGAGTAAGCCATCATCCATTTCTCTAAACTAAACCATCATGCAGTCATGCATGGATGACTGACGAAAACAACATTAGATGCAGGTTTTCGTCACATAAATATCAAACGGAATACAATCCCTCAGTCATGGAAAAACTGGTGGTAGAACACTGCAAAAGCGGAAGGGTAATAGACGCCATTTGACATCGTGTAAAAAACCCCGTGAAAATGCATTTGCATGTGGGGTTTTCACGATAAGAATAGGCTCGGACCGGGTGCACTCGGACGAACTCATACGAGCTAGCTCGTTTAAAGTCGTTTATGAGTTCACTTGGATTGCGGTTTTCACACAGTTTTCTGGTTCTAAAAAGCGCACCGTATCCCGTTCTGTCCATTTTTTTATGATCTCCGCTTTATTTTTCTTCGACGACGCCATTTTGTTTCTCAAAGTCATCCGAGTGCACTCGGTCCGAGCGTACTCTTATCGTCAAAACCCCACTTTATCTACCTACTACGCTAAGCCTGCGGGGTGGGGGTTACGGCTAAAGTACATAGGTACTGAAACTGGCAGCTGGGGATCGAACCACGGCCTCCCGGACAGGAGGCAGTGGCCGGGCCCTAGCCACTAGACTATACATATAGAGCCTATGCCGTGCCTGATTCTCCTGCGGCGCTTTCAGCCGACTCCTCCATCCCAGGGACAGGCTGTAAGCCATGGCTGACAGCCACAGCTTCCAGCAGTGTGGTGTTTTGTTTTTCCTTGCAGCTTTTTTCTTTTCATTACAGAAAATGAGATAACAACTCTATCTCTCCTCCTATTGAGGAGACAGACTAAAAGGACTTAATCCCAAAACTGGGGCCAAGAACAATATTTTAGAGGAACTTGGAGGCGCAGAAAGCAAACCTAGACTGCAATAATTCAATTGTAAGTTTGTTCTGTCCCGTCACGAGTTCAGTGTCTGTTCAAAAGGGACTAATATCAATTTTTGGAGAAACCCTACTTGTAGTTTTGTCTGTGTTTATTTTTTCCTAATTCAAATAGCTTAAACCTAAATAATATTCCTACTACTACTAATATTTAACAGCAGTTTTCAAATTAGGTATTGTTATGATTTTTATTTTATTTTTTTTCAATCTAAAATTGTCTCCTTCGTTCAGGCACTGAATAATTAGTATTGAAATAGTTTATTTTTAATCAGTTTGTTTTTTTTTGCTTGAGTGCATCTCCCTATGTAACTAACTAACAATTATCCTAATAATTATAATTATTATATTGACGACCCGAATGGCTGAGTCGAGTGAGTAGTGACCCTGCCTATGAAGCTAAGGGTCCTGGGTTCCGGTTCCAGAATAACAATGACAATCTGAATAAATGACTAATTTATGAAATTGTTTACAGTTGGAAAAAGATTTTGAAGAGCTGTATGCTGGAAATTACACAGATATTTTTGAGAGCTTTCCTGCTCTAAAAGAAAAAGTTTTTAAACTGGCCAAGAAGCGACAAAGTAACAACAAGGACACATTCTTACATGAACTCATCAGTTTGCAAGACTGTAAGTAATCTCTAAATTTATATACATATATATGTTACGGGTAAAGTCCGGAGGCCGGGTAAACCTAGGTTTACCCGGGTAGACCTAGGATTTAAAGTCCGAAATTTCAATCAACTTCATTGTGTCTTTGGGCTTTACCCGGGTAAACCTAGGTTTACCCGGGCTTTACCCGTAACATATATATTACTACTAAGTACCTACTATACTACTATTATTATTAAAACTACTAAGTATGTTATTGAATACTATGTGATGATCTTTCATACATTCGGAAATTGTTTTTTATTTAGATGTATACTACTACTCGTAAACTGAAATAACCTTTCTTGTTGTTCCAGCATCCGAGGAAACCGCCAACATTTCCTGCATGTTGTTGATACCTACACTTATGTCTGTAACAAGCGTGCGTCTAAAGAACAGCCAAAAAAACGTTTGGCGGCCCTCAGAATCCGAAGTCGGAGAAGGAACCTCAGATTCGGGTTCAGCACCCCAAAATACATATAGAATGAAATAAATTAGTACTAACTACCCCAAAACTTCCCCACTAGGGACCTTTTATACTATAGTTATAGTTGACTGTATTAATTTTTTGACATTCAAAAATATATTTTTATATTACACTTACATAAGTTTGTATTTTCCTTTACTCCCTGTAAGATTTCCTAACTACCTGTAAATACAAACAACTTAATAAGGGACACATCTTTGGTTATTTTTTTTTTATTACGATTTCGTTTCGCTCTCTAAATATAGTCGAAATTATTTCGATTCCACAGACGATTCCCTTAGTAAAAGTCGTTTATATTGATGAGTAGAACTCGTGGTTTCTTTTTTTGATACGATGTCTTTTACAGGCAAAGTTTAGCTACTCGGTAACTACAGCAGCTTTACAGCAATGTTACTCAAGTATTCTAAACCAATTCAATCGTTAGTATGGTTAATTAACTTCGTATTTTAATAAAATCTATTTATGTACCTTTAATTGTATTTTTTAATATGTTACATTATAAGATAGTAAAATCTTATAATGTTGCACTTAAAAATATAATAATATATAGGCAAATTAATAGTTTTTATTCATAATACTAAGTCAATTGACCTTATCTTACGAGTGAATTGGTTCCTAATACTGAGTAACATTGCTGTAACTACCTAATAAACTGGCTGTACTTACTGAGTAAATTGGTGAGGTTAACCAAGTTGCATTGCTGTAACTACACAATAAACTGGCTGCAGTTACCGAGTAAATTCGTTAAGTTAACCAAGTAACATTGCTGTGACTACACAATAAACTGGCTGCAGTTACCGAGTAAAATCATTTAGTTAACCAAGTAGCATTGCTGTGACTACACAATAAACTGGCTGCAGTTACCGAGTAAATTCGTTAAGTTAACCAAGTAGCATTGCTGTGACTATACAATAAACTGGCTGCAGTTACCGAGTAAATTTGTTAAGTTAACCAAGTAGCATTGCTGTGACTACACAATAAACTGGCTGTAGTTACCAAGTAAATTGGTAATATTAACCAAGTAGCATTGCTGTGACTACACAATGAAATGGCCGTAGTTACCGAGTAAATTGGTTAATTAAACCAAATTGAATTGCTGTAACTACCTAGTAAACTGGCTGTACTTACCGAGTGCCTTGGTTAAGTTAACCAAGTTGCATTGCTGTAACTACCGAGTAGGCCGGTTATACTTACCGAATAAATTGTTTAAGTAGACCGAGTAACTTGCTTCAAGCTACAAAGTGAAATTGGTTAAATGCAGTCTACTTTACTCTGTTATTACTAATGTAGCCTACTAAGTTATTATTAAAGAAAGATTTTTAACCCATTTTCACGGTTAATATTTAATAAATAGTGACTGCAAAGTTGACTTATTCGTTTTTAACTTCAAACTTTGCAGGTGCTATATTGACAAACATGCTGGGTTATTTTTAGCAGTATTTTATTTATTTTCAACCCTTACGTTTTCTCAGTGTAAGTGGTAGTCTGTGGTAGGTTCTTCGTCATGACATGACATGAACCATTTAAACCTATGGGTGTGTAATATGTTTGAAAATGGAACGATTTCTAGTTTTCATTGCCCGGCTTCGGAAACGCGAACTTTCAAGGACTGTTTTGACAGCTGCAAAACCTCTTTTCTGAGCTCGGATGATGGAAAATATATTTTTTGTTCAGTATTTTTTAACTTAACTTTTTATTTTAAAAACATTTAATAACCATGTAAATGTGGTCCGAAAAGAGTCGCATGGGGTGGGGATGGGGGGCTCAGGGCACGAGGGGGAGTCTGTTAGCACTTGTGCGCGGTGGCTGGCGGGGGTATCCACGCTTTTAGGTAATTTCAGCAAAATTTTCAGATGGTAATTTATGAATGAAAATTATGCGAGGGAAAATTAAAACTTTTCTTTTTGTCATCAGCGCAGCGATACGTAAACTATCAACCCTGAGTCGAGCGTCACTTTATAAATCAACACCCTGTATACTTATCATCATTCTTTTAGGGAGCCAGTTCTCTACAGAAAACACACACACACACACCCTCTCCCTCACACTCACACACCACAGTAAACACCACATAAAGCGTCATGACGCGACGACACGTCTTTTCCTAGACGCCAGAGGACTGCGTGACAGGCTGGCCGGGGGCTAGCATTACGC
Source organism: Argyresthia albistria (assembly GCA_963457715.1). Lineage (NCBI taxonomy): Eukaryota > Metazoa > Arthropoda > Insecta > Lepidoptera > Argyresthiidae > Argyresthia > Argyresthia albistria. The sequence goes on from OY735253.1 coordinate 265,490, forward strand.
CGCAGCAAAATAAATTATTTTTCCTCTAAAAATTCGAAGTAAATAAACGCACAGCTAAGTGTTAGCACACACACACTCTGTAACATTCTAACTTTTAAAACGGTTGAATAACTGATAAAAAATGTATCGCAAGACAAAGGGTGTTCCCAGCCCAGAGTCATCGATATAATAACAAATGTGTCGCAAGACAAAGGGTGTTCCCAGCCCAGAGTCATCGATATAATAACAAATTCCTTTTAAAGTCATTAAGCGGGATGAGCAGCCGATCTCGGCCCATATCCCGATAAACATCAGAAATCAATTAACTAAGGCTGGGCAACAGGTGGAACTATGGGGTGACCATCAGGCTTGCCAGAATTTAAATTTGAGAAATTATACACCCAGCAAGTGGAGGAATTTTAAAAGCTTTTATTAAACTTGCACTGTATGTATGTTTGTTTGTTTGTTTGTTTGTTTGTTTGTGGGTATCACGGTTCGCGTCAAAAATGTCGGCTTGAATTTGACCCACTTCCCGTTATCCGATTGAGCTGAAATTTCGCATACGTGTATAAGTCGGATGACAATGCAATATATTTCTGACTTAAAGCTGATCTGATGATGGAGACGGAAGACGGTCATGGGAACTCTGTCATAAAACATCGCAAGCCCGTCGAATTTGGGCTCGTTCGATTCGTCTTGACGAATACTTTGGTCCTAGAATATTTTTTTATGACATGGAGCTGATCTGATGCTGGAGACGGAAGACGGTCATGGGAACTCTGTCATAAAACATCGCAAGCCCGTCGAATTTGGGCTCGTTCGATTCGTCTTGACGAATACTTTGGTCCTAGAATATTTTTTTATGACATGGAGCTGATCTGATGCTGGAGACGGAAGACGGTCATGGGAACTCTGTCATAAAACATCGCAAGCCCGTCGAATTTGGGCTCGTTCGATTCGTCTTGACGAATACTTTGGTCCTAGAATATTTTTTTATGACATGGAGCTGATCTGATGCTGGAGACGGAAGACGGTCATGGGAACTCTGTCATAAAACATCGCAAGCCCGTCGAATTTGGGCTCGTTCGATTCGTCTTGACGAATACTTTAGTCCTAGAATATTTTTTATGACATGGAGCTGAGCTGATGCTGAGACTAAAAAGTTAAAAATAAATTAAAAGTAAAAAAACATTTTTAAACAAAGCTTTTATTTAATGCCCTAAAAAGAAGAAAATAAAATTTCACTTCAATCAAATGCGTCATTTTATTACATTACACAATTTATACGATATAAAAGCTTGTTGCGAGATTTACTTGTGTAGACTTAATTAGGTGGGTAGGCACCTATTTGCACAGACTTGGAGATAAATCCCGCAACAAGCTTTTATATCGTATAAATTGTGTAATGTAATAAAATGACGCATTTGATTGAAGTGAAATTTTATTTTCTTCTTTTTAGGGCATTAAATAAAAGCTTTGTTTAAAAATGTTTTTTTACTTTTAATTTATTTAGTCTCTGCCTACCCATCTTCCGTGAAAATAAATAATTGTAAGTATGCATAAAACCCAGCGATGCAAATGAGCCATCCTGACTTTTTTCGCCCTTCTTTTTGTTGTCGTAAATCGACGTGGAACCAAAAAGACGTTAACTAACATATTTGATAATATCTACAGTTCCGTACAGTATTTATCATACAATATCATTATTTTAATGAATCTTTCAATTCATAACTGAAATATTTTTTAATTATTTCCCGTCATAGCGGACCGCTAGAAAAAATGTCCCGAACTTTCCCCAAAACATAGACACCCCCACTATTACCTGCCAAAGGTAATCCAAAAGTCCCTAAATCAGCGTCTTTCGAGATTTATACGTGCTTTTACTTCTGCATAGCGACAGCGGGCATACCTCGAACACGTGACGACATGGGTACACAACACACCAACATTAGCGGGCATACCTCGAATCACGACATGGGTACACAACACACCAACATTATTTTATCAAGACTACTTATTTAGTCAAGTATCCTAAGAAACACAGCACTGCTTTCTGAGATTTTCAATTTCAACTTAGGTTCAGTTCAGTTCAGTTCAAAAATTTTATTGACCATAAAATCATACATATTACTTAGTCAACGTCAATATAATATTAATATTTTTGTATACTACCGCCCGTTCGGAAGTTGTGGGCTTAGGGATGGAGCAAAGAAGGGCAAGAAACCTCCCCCGTACCTCTTTTAAAATATCAGAGCCTTAAAAATACAATGTTATGTATTTCTACTTAAGTCTAAGGAAATACACCGAGGAGAGACGTACTGACTCAGTCCATCGCCCCTCTTTGGATTTCTGTGCGCTGAGATGGTAAAGACCATGCAGTTTTGTCATCTAAATATTCTTTTACACTGTAATAAGACTTCTTCAATAGGCCGTTTTTGACATAGTTTTTGAACCTCCTTTCTGGTAGGTCCGTTGCTTCATTAGGTATTTTATTATAAAAACTAACACAGACTCCCATAAAAGAGTGAGCAACCTTACTGAGTCTGAACGCGGGCATAGCAATCTTATTTCTATATTTAGTGCTAATACTATGATTATGACCTAAAGTCTTAAATAAACCTATGTTTTTTCTGGAATACATGATATTTTCATAAATGTATTGACAGGTAACAGTAAGTATATTGATATTTTTGAATTTGTCCCTTAGTGATTGCCTAGCATCTAGTTGATAGATAGCCCGAATGGCCCTTTTTTGTAAGACAAATATTGTGTTTATATCTGCCGTTCTCCCCCAAAGCAGTATTCCGTAAGACATAACACTATGGAAATAACTAAAGTAAACCAATCTGGCAGTTCCTACATCTGTGATGTGTCTGATTTGCCTGACCGCATAAGCAGCTGAGCTAAGTCTTCGTGAGAGACTAGTTACATGAGGACCCCATTCAACCAAGCACTAAATGAAGTATTACTACGTAGTACTATTAGTTATTCTGGGTATTACTTGGGGTCAAATTCATTTATTCATTTATTCATTGCTTGCATGTGGTATGTAAATGGAGAATCTGGCAGAAAAATTGAGAAAAAACTGTTCTCTTCCCACCCTGCGGTGGTAAACTGTGCTCTTCCCACCCTGCGGTGGTAAACCTGTGCTCTTCCCACCCTGCGGTGGTAAAAGACGGCTGTCTTTACTTTTTGGGACACTCTGTTTATTACATTCCTCAAGAATTCATGCAGACACGATTTTGATACTAATATTGACTCGAACTCCAATCCAAAACGTGCACTACATTTATGGACTTAAATGTTACTGATAACAACCCCGAGTACTAAAACTACTTACAGATGTGTCTTGCAAGGACTGTTTAAATGTTAGCCGAAGGCTGCATTAAAGTGGGTTTGTTCCTACTATTCAAACGACATAGGCTGTGGTCGGCAAATCGTTTCAATGCGGTTAACATAATATAATAGGTAGCAATAATACATTAATAGGTAGCAATAATACATTAATAAGGATTTGATTAGAAGGATAGTAAAAAGAAAACAGTGATGTTGCACACATAAATAAGTACACCAACATACAAGGTGTAAATGAATTAACGCATTCTGAGCAACTTTAATTATGAAACCGATTTGATCAGAGCAACTTTATTTTTCACTTCCTAGTACATTTTGGCCTGAGTGGGTCAGCTGATTTGTATGGAGAAGTGAAAAATAAAGTTGCTTTGATCAAATCGGTTTCATAGTGAAAGTTGCTCAGAATGCTAACATATTAATTCATTTACACCTTGTATAGAATACACGTAATTCTCAATAAAATAACAGCTGCCTTAACTATACTTAAATTATTACTTAATCTATCTACTCAATAACAAATAGGCAGCAAGTTAACGCCGGAAAACAGAATAGAACAGTTGTTTATAAATAGTTAAGACAACACCAAACTAGGTTAAATTGAGGCACTTTACGAACCTCAGAGGCTTACACATGGATGCACAAGCTTAAAGACAACTCAAAGTCGTGCACTCTATCCCTGACTCATTAAGAGGCACTTAATTTAAGAAGCTGTCTATTCAGTCAGCCTTAGAGCTAGAGGGCCCACGCTCAGTCAGACAAGTTTATTATCCATTTCCATTCTAAGTACAGGACAGAAGTTCATTACAGGAACTTATCAACTCAAATGACTGACATTATGGTAATGTAGGAGCAATGGACACAGGAATTATACCCCATCAAAGCATATTATAACCGCAGAATCTAGAATATTCTAGATGAACTTGCATAGGTATGACTGCTAAATCTTCTTTGCAAATTCCAATGAGTTTCTTCTTAGTGCATTCCACGAAGGCGCCAAGCAATGGATAAGCAGCAGACTGCAGAATGTAGAGGCTTCGTGATTAAACGACACTGTAACAGTATTTTAAAAGTTCGAGGAACAGACAAGTTTCCTATTAGATCATATTACTCAATAAACGGAACTGGTATACTTAAGGCTAAGACTAAAAGCTGTATCATACCTCTCTTTCCAACAATCAGGATTGACAGTTAGTCAGACAAGGATGCATGGTCTTGTTGATTGGACCGGTGATTATATTGGATTATCAGCAGTAAAATCTTTTCGGTAATGAAAAGAGAGTTAATCAATTTGGTGACTTCTCAGCTCACTCGTCACTAAAACGATCTTGATCGGATAAGAAAACAAATTCAGATTATTTAATTGTACAGCTCCGCCAAATTAGAAAACACCAATATTGGACATTAAATATTAATTAGGTAGAAATATGTATACTAGACCCTAGAACTTAACAAAACAGAGTCGCGTCTTTTCCCATACGGGGTGACAGAGACACAATAGTGCCCACGTCAAGGCAGTTATTCAATAGAGCATAGAAATGGAATAATATTTGCGTCAGCTAAGATAATCCGAAAATTTCAAGAGGATTACTATGTAGTTGAGGTTTTTAAAGGTAAACTTGCACTAACTCTTTAAAAGACCAAGAATAAAATTTCTACAGTTCGTGCACAAAACCAAGCTTCGCCTTTACGGCTACCGTCTCTCCTGTCTAGTACCTACCTACAGGTACAGATTGAAGGCCCAAGCTCAAATTATCGTGGAATTCACGAGCAATCGCAACCTGGATCTAGGCTACGAGCTGGCGCATGCGCCCCGCATTGTAACCAACTATTTGCGCAAGGAAGTTTGTTTTGTAAGTATCGCGCACAGAAATAAACATTCGTATAGAGCTACCGACCAAAGAGTCAAAGACTTTGTTTTCTAGGGTCTCTTTTGTAACGTGTGGCAGTAAATCGAAAGGTTAAAGGCCAAAGGTCATATACTCGGTTTCTCCTCCGAAGTCCGACGCTCAGGGTTTCATCTCCAAACTGGACTTAAAATCAGAAAGCAAAGATCAAGTTTACTTTTAACAGGCAAGTCCTTCTAGTCAAGTCTATCCCACCAAAACATTCTGTAAAAAACTAGCCAAGTCTCGATTATCTCTAAAAAGTAATGAAATCTAGACAAAGGCGTGCCAAGTCTAAGGTTCCTTACTGCGATTTCTTTATTATTATAGTTAATGTTGTGTGACTTGGCCGTTGAACATTCTTTATACGTTAGTGGGTACAAGTCAATTTTGTTTACACGTAATGTTATATCTGTTGTATTTTACATACTAATTTGCTTAAAATAGAATTCCTTTATATACTATCAGGAAACTTGCAACTTGTAATTTATTGTAATTAATACGACGCAGTTCAAAATTGACTTGTACTCACTAACGTATAAAGAATGTTAAACGGCCAAGTCACACAACATTAACTATAATAATAAAGAAATCGCAGTAAGGAACCTTAGACTTGGCACGCCTTTGTCTAGATTTCATTACTTTTTAGAGATAATCGAGACTTGGCTAGTTTTTTACAGAATGTTTTGGTGGGATTTCACTTCTTTTTGTAGAAATGTGGGTATATTCATTTATTTTATTAGATTTTCTTATTTGACACAGTTTTTTTTTATTTTTAGGAGCAGTTTTTTTTTTATTACAAATCTTTCTTTTCTTTTTTTCCGGTTCTGATTCTTGTACAGTAGCAACAGTTTTTCTTATTGCCCATTCGCGTTCATTATTTATTCTTTTAGACGGTATAGACGGTTTAATTTCTGAAAGATCGGCGCGGAATTTACGCCTAAGCCGGTTGTATTCGGTGATCGCTGAAGCTTGAGCTTTTATACTCTTGAAGTCAACATTTATTAGGTGCACCCCATGAAGATTGGTTACTCGTGAAAGCGCCACGTAGGCTTGGCCACAAGAGAATATGGAGGTGCCAATGTCCATGAGGTCGGTCGGTCGGTCGGTCGGTCGGCCGTCCCGTGCCGTCCCGTCCAGTGCCGTTCCGTGCAGTCCCGTGCCGTGCCGTCCCGTGCCATCCCGTCCCGTCCCGTGCCGTGCCATCCCGTGCCGTCCCGTCCCGTGCCGTGCCGTCACGTGCCGTGCCGTCCCGTGTCGTGCCGTCCCGTGCCGTCCCGTCCCGTGCCGTCCCGTGCCGTCCCGTCCCGTGCCGTCCCGTGCCGTTCCGTGCCGTCCCGTGCCGTCCCGTCCCGTCCCGTCTCGTCCCGTCCCGTCCCGTCCCGTCCCGTCCCGTCCCGTCCCATCCCGTCCATTGCCCCGATCAGCTGTTTTCAATTTACTATGGGAGACCCAAAATTTTTTTTCTTGGGGAAAGTTCATATTATTCTATGGGCACCATCATTTCCCAAAGTATTGATCGTCCCGTGCCGTGCCGTCCCGTGCCGTCCCGTGCCGTGCCGTGCCGTGCCGTCCCGTCCCGTCCCGTCCCGTCCCGTCCCGTCCAGTCCCGTCCCGTCCCGTCCCGTCCCGTCCCGTCCCGTCCCGTCCCGTCCCGTCCCGTCCCGTCCCGTCCATTGCCCCGATCAGCTGTTTTCAATTTACTATGGGAGACCCAAAATTTTTTTTCTTGGGGAAAGTTCATATTATTCTATGGGCACCATCATTTCCCAAAGTATAGATCGATATTTTAAAGTCACCTTGTATAGTTTCCCTTTATGTTGCTATTAAAACCTAACTCTGCACCACAGCACCGGAGTCTATGGGAAGTACTGGTGTTTTGACCTTTGACCCCCATAAGGTACCTGAGTATGACAGACTCCATTGACTGACTTACCATTGAATGAAAGATAAATTGATTTTATATACTAATAGAAAAACACTTCACCAGCGCGAGTTAGAAGACTGGCAGACCCATCTAGTGTTGGATACCTAACAACTAGTTCTATGATGATCATGAGTGAGTGAGTGTCGAAAATGCGAAACTTTGCTTTCGAATAACTTCGGAACTAAATGACCTACAGACTTGAAATTTTGGATTTTAAGTATGTGATTGTAGCTTACTAGATGACGAAAATTTCTGCGTTCTGGTCTTATCCAGAGGTTCTCAAATAGGGGCCTGAAAATGCGGCGAAATGGTTCCAGTAAAGGATGGTACGGCAGTGTTTGCTTCGCGCTCGACTTGGCGGGGGCACTGCCGTGCCCCCTAATTCTGCTATTTGTGTTGTGTAACGGAGAGACAATTAGGTGGAAGTGATGTTAGTTTCTGGAGCTGTGCTACAGTTAGAATTGCCCCGGGTTGAGAACTGCGAACGGGTTTCAAAAAGAGTTTGTCAGTTTTATCTTAGGGGCATGTGGAACTGGTTTAGTTGAATACCTAGGATATTATGGCGGAGCTCTTAGAAGTTAGGAACTCACAGTATGCCTATTATCTGACTGCGGCGTAGTATTGGAGCGGTAATATGAGGAGACAAACAACGCAACAGCAAACTGAGTCAGAGCTGTTGTGTTACGAGTTATAGATAAAGTTCTTCAGGTAAGCATGTAATATTGAAAGTAGTGTAAGTAATGCTACAAGGCAAGAAGTACTTGCCTTGACCCAACTATACCAAACGTCTTTACAAATAGATCCTTTAAGTTAAGTATCATTGTGGTTTCTAAGAAGTCGTTATAAAGTTTCAATTCTGAAACGTTGTGATCAAGGATGATATCATCATCATTTGCATCGCGTAAAAAGACAATGGAAGGACTTTAGTTCCTGACCTACTGAAATTGACCTTGGGAGGGGGGAAGGGGGGAGGGGGGAGGTGGGGGGATGCCCCCCCTACTACTCCCCCCGAACGGAACTGTATAGTTTCTGAGTTATGATTTTTTTAATTTTTGGAGGTTACATAATATAAGGACTTTAGATCCTGACCTACTGACCTTGACCTTGAGGGGGAGAGGGGGGGAAGGGGGAGGGGGCAGATGCCTCCCCTACTTCTCCCCCCCCCGCGGAAGTGCCTAATTGCTGAGATATGATTTTTTAAAGTTTTGAGTTTTGAAGTTTTTTGCATTGTTGGGCGGGGGAGTTGGAGGGGATGAGGGGTTGGAGGGGGGGTTGCCAGAAGTAGGGGGTCGCCTCGCTCCGCTCCGCTTCGCTCCGGCTCCCGGTTCTGCTTATAAGTGTGTACCTAACAAACCTATCTTTAGTTTTCAAACAGGAAGTAACCTATAATTGATCCAATCGGATTCAAAATGGCCGCCCAACCAACAAAAACTCGGACAGACAACACCCCAAATGCACTCCGTTTCAGAAAAATTACAACTTTTAATTTATCAAAAGTGATATTTTACGTTTAAAATAGATTCATCTTTTCAAATATGCATACAACGAAACGTAACTAATGTATTTTGACCACAGACCATAGATTTTGACATATTTTTTGCGTTTTGTTACATAATTTTACAATATTTTCAGATTTTCAAAAAATCATATCTTAAAAACTACTAATTTCCGTTACCTGAAACTTTCAGGAAGATGATTAAATGACCCCAACTATACGCTAAAAAAGTTTTGACAGCCTAGTCAATAGGTCAGGAACTAAAGTTGAGCCAAGACAATATAGGCACCTAACTAGGTACCTAACAAAGATTTTGTGTTCCACTGCTGGGCAAAGACCTCTTTGGTTTTGCTTCTGAGTTCCATAGGTATTCTACTGTTTACTTTTCTTACAGTTGCATGTGCGTGTGAACATTACGTGATGTTAGCTTCTGATGATAAATCATCGAAGCCGCTGATAAGTTGCCAACTTGCTGATTGCACGATTGTGTAAGCAATCACGCCACAGTTTCATAAGTTCAAAACGTCTCGTTTTTACTGCAGCCTATTATTTACTCATTCATTAAACTCGAAATCGGCCGTTAAATTCAAAATTCCATTCAGCTGCACTTTTTCCCGATCCTATCTCGGCTTTCGCTAATCACAATGGGCTTTTCTTGTTGAAGTTTACTCGACAATGGTTCCCAACTTCCCATGCTTTCGCTTGTTTTAATTGCTATTTACCTCGCCATCCATTCCAGTGGTTCTTGCTGTGCACTAGCACTTCACTGTTTCACTGCACTTTTACTTTTGTCGGGCGTGTGTGGCTCTCGGCACTGGCGCCTGCGTCGCGCTCGCGAGTGGCTCGGAGGAGTCGACTGCGCCCGCGCGCACCGCTCGGACAGTGAGCCTGCGCCGCACACCCGGTTCTCTCCTATAAATTCTTTACAAGACTCGTGCCTGTGCGCCGCCGGGCCCTGTACTGGCGGGCAGACAAGTGGCAAAGGGCTGGCAGGAGTATTTTGAAAAAATATATTGAGAGGACTGAGCTGTCTGAGCCTACCTGCATAGTCATGGTTTAGAATTTTGCGGCAGAATTTAGGAATTGTGGGAGAAATCATAAGAGTGTATCTAATTAGGTCACATAGGGGACCAACAATCATGCAAACCGTTCTTTAAAAAATTTAACCTTCTCACTCTTCCATCCATATACAGGGTGTCCCAAAACTCTCGCGCCACAGCGACACCGAAGGTAGACCTGCCTTAGGCGCATCGAATGAGCCCAACTTGACCTCAGTGAAAGTTTAATGTAATTCGAGATATTGAAGGTTTAAATTTTTTCATGAAAATCCCCATTTTTAGGGTTCCGTACCCGAAGGGTGCCAAACGGGACCCTATTACTGAGACTTCGCTGTCCGTCCGTCCGTCCGTCCGTCCGTCTGTCTGTCACCAGGCTGTATCTCATGAACCGTGGTAGCTAGACAGTTGAAATTTTCACAGATGATGTATTTCTGTTGCCGCTATAACAACAAATACTAAAAATCAAAATAAATTTAATATAAAGGGGGGCTCCCATACAACAAACGTGATTTTTTTGCTCATTTTTGCTCGATATTGATAATGGTAGCAGGAAGACGCTTAAAATGTTCACAATATATTGAGTATATAATTTACTTCAAAAATAAATAATTAAATTAAAATTAAATTAATATTTTCCCATACATTTTTTTTGTGGTTTTTTATAGATAATGGTACGGAATCCTTCGTGCGCGAGTCCGACTCGCACTTGGCCGGTTATTTACATTGTTAGGGCATGCCATTACTTATCTACTTATCCCTTTTTTTACATGTTCTTTATTTCTAAACTATTGCTATATGATACTTAAGACGACCTAAGTATTATTTGTCGATAACTAATGTAAAATACGAGATAATGATGAATTAGTAAAAAAGCTTAAATCTTTTGCACAAACTTTAACCACTCCTTTGACCGCTTGTCCTGAAAAAAAATACTTGGCACGGAATGAGAACACCTTTAAAAACTTGCCGTATGTTATGCCGATTCAGAAATGGTTGTATACTTGTATCATGAAATGGCATCAAATGGGAGTTCATGCCACATTTAGTCATCAATCTGGAGCTCCGCCTTGTAGGAAAAAGGTGAACAAGAACACCGATTATCAAATTATTATTGGAGGGCAGGATTTCGAAAAAAATACCGAACCTACGTTGTAAAATTATTGTACTTAATGCTATAAAATTGTTGTATTTTCATAGTAATCGCAATGGACCCAAAACCGATAGGGTAGTTACAATCATAAAATTATACACAAAGCAAGGTCTTATAGGACAAGTAAAAGGAAAAATCTGAAAACTGCAATTTTCTCTTTCTACAAAAAAATTGAATTTAGTTTACATAGATGACATCATACTTTAGTTTTTGTGGAAACCTAATTACACGCGTAATGCTCTCCAAGTGTGCGAAACCCTTGCTGCACGAGTCCTACTCTCACTTGACCGTTTATTTTTATAGGAGAACGAAGACGGACCAAAAACTGGCTTTAACCGATTGACTTAGATCGCAGCTCCCTGATACTAATGTGTGGGTATCAGTTCTCTCATCTGCAGAGCTTCACTTGCCAGATACCAGAACAAAACTCAAATCAAGAGTTTCCTTATCAACTCTCCTGAAGTCCTGACCACGTGGGCTCATCATTATGTGCGGGAGTGTACACCGGGTTGCGCGCGCGCCGGTGTCGGTCGTCGCTCGCAAGCAACCAGTCAGACTGCCTCCGCCCCCTCCCCGCCCCGCTCCCAAACTTTACACACCGCACCCAAATACACACTCTGCTTTAGAGCTTTAGAGCTCACTTTGAGTCTCCCCCCACAGGTTTTTAAGGCAAAACTGTAGTTGGTTGGATACATTATCGGTGCTATTTCGTACAAAACATGCCATACAGGGTTCTCTATTCGAAGGGCTTTGATTTGAAGGATTTTGGGCCTTAGTTTTTTGGTGGTAGAGCTGGTTTTGTTGGCTGCGCAGGAGTGGAGGAATGCACCTGCGTTGCTACCGCGCACCGCAATCAACTCCCTCGTAATGATGACAATATGAACATACTTACAACAATAATAATATTATTTACATGGGATTGTGGAGAGAACTAGAACGTTTGTAAGGATTAGGACTCACTCAGGCGACTTGGAGTTCCTTCTATTCCATAAGCGTGAAATGGATAAATGGCCCTCCCAAACTTCCAAGGATACTTGGATAAATGGAACAATGTAAGTACTTTTATAATTAGGATTAAATTAGTTGCAGTCTAAAAAACCGCCATAAAAAGGATAGTTGGTTTAAACGTTCTAACTCAGCCAAATCATGTCAGTTCGTTTTGCGGTTCCAGAAATAATTCTACTGAACCGTGTTTTCCTCAAATCTTGAATTTTATACCGATACTATAGTTTTATTATTAAGTTACTGTGCAATAAAGAATATGACTATGAATATGAGTATATTTCTATGAAAATATTGAGAATTACAGTTTACCCATTCCCAAACCCTAAAATATTGAGAATTACAGTTTACCCATTCCCAAACCCTAAAATATTGAGAATTACAGTTTACCCATTCCCAAACCCTAAAATATTGAGAATTACAGTTTACCCATTCCCAAACCCTAAAATCTTACGCAAGTTCTGTTTTGCCTGCCTGCTTTTATTATTCAGTTATAAATAGAGCTGCAAAGATACTACGAAACAAATTATGGCGGAAGCGGAAGACGTTTCCCCGTATGGCGATGTGTCCCCCTGAGTCGCGAAGTCGCGACAAAGGCACAGGTATATTTTTTACTTAAAAGGAGGACTCCACTTATGTACTTGAAATAGTGTTATAGAAATATTTTTTTTTTTTAATAAAAGGCCTCACTCAGAAGCTGGTGAAAGCTCGGACAGTTTCACAAAAGTTATACGCAAAAATGCTAAGCGTGTTGCCGGCGGTCTTTGGTGGGGGAGGAAAACTGGTATGCTGTCTCTATCTCTTCTTCACATGTTGGTCTGGCAAAGTTACTGAAGTCGGAGAAGATTCATGGAATAGATACCATTAAATACAAAGGTCCATATAAGGTTATAGTATCCTTCTCAGAGCATAACGCTGATAGTTTGATTGCCTGTCAGAAGTTCCGTGAGCTTGAGTACAATTGTAATTTGATGGACGACGCTGCCTTGTCGTGAAATGAAATGAAATGGCCTTGTCAAAGATGTGGACCTATAGTTGGACGTAACCGAGTTACTGCAATAGTTCTCGTGCGAACAGGAGATAGCGGCTGTAAAACGTCTCAAAAGACTGAACGAAAAAGGTGAATGGATTGATTGCTCGAAAGTTCGTATACTGCTCGCATTTATCCCAGGATACGGAATCAGATTTGAAGTGGGCTCATCATGTTGGAAATTTGGCCACACCGCTTATATATGCCCCTCCAAAGGCAAAACATATCCCAAATGTGCAGAAAAACATGAAAACTGCGAGACGAAGGTTTACAAGTGTGCTAACTGCAAAGGAACAATGGCCTTAGACAAAAGTTCCCTTCTATACCTACCTCAAAGAGAAACAAATTCGTCAAGCTATGTCAAAGGATAACTGTTTGTATAAAATGGCCCTGCTTCTGTTGCCCAAAATAATACGGAACCTAAGAACTAAGAAATAGAGGCGAGAAGCGACCGTGCGTGCTAGAGGAACGTAGACGTATAAAGATGCTTTGATTGGAAATAAGATAAGATATACGTTTATTCAGGCGGATTCTTATTCCTAGTATGTATTGACCCTCACGGGTCGGCCCCGGACGCTTCGCATGGACCTTTGACTGAATATTGGATATTTTTGCCTAGCACAAATTATGACAAACCTTGACAAACTATAAAAACCTCTACCAATAAATATAAATAAGAAGATTTCTTAAGTTAAGAAGTTACATTTAATTTATGGCCTCAATTTAAGTTGAAAACAATTCAATTATGTATTTCTGCTGATTTGATTCCTCTAGGCTTTAATTTCCAAATTTCCGTATAAAAGAGGAGAGTCAGAGCAAGTAAGACGATCAGCAGCTCCCGCCGCCACTGCTGCAGCCCTTTTCTGGGCACATTTCCCGGAACTTACGACGCATGTTGCAAAATACCTGCCGAGAAACAAAACAATATTTACTAGAGCACAGAACATTAACAACAACCTCGATGTTAAAGGGGAATCTTTTACTGCACCACAAAACAAAATAAAATAAAGCAAACGAAATAAATCTTCACTGAATTATCTAGTGTTAACGGAATGTTGGCTTAAAAGAACTCAATCCTAAAAAATGCAAATAGTTGGTATACCGGGAAAAATTGTATGAAAATATAAAAAAACCGGCATAAAAAGGACAGTTGGTTTAAACGTCCTAACTCACAAATAAACGGTCAAGTGCGAGTAGGACTCATGCACAAAGGGTTACGATCACACTTAGAGAGCGTAACATGTGTAATTAGGTTTCCAGATAAAAACTAAAGTATAATGTCATCCATGTAAACAAAATTAAATATTTTTGTAAAAAGACAAAATTGCAGTTTTCAGATTTTTCCCTTTACGAGTGCTATAAGACCTTGCTTAGTGCCTCATAATTGTAGGCCAACAGTATAATTGAAACAAAAAGTAAACTTTGAAAAAAACCGACTTCCACAAACCCTATTTGATTAGATTGAGTTTAATACAAAGTGTAACCACTTATCCCCCCCCCCTTGGGGAAGTGATTTTGTCAAATCCCATCTCAGTGCTACCCCACGCTACTAAGGAACCTCTGTACAAAGTTTCATGGCTCTAGGTCCACCGGTTTAGGCTATGCGTTGCCTGCCCGTCAGCCACGCATTGTATTTGTACCTAGTATTGAGCAGTTCTGGTGGCTATATGTGGTCTTCATCAGCAGTTCAGCATCACAATATTATGCTAGGTAAAAGGGGAAGAGAAGCACACAAACCCACGATGCGGAGATATAGTTTTGATTTTATACCGATGGACTTGCTTTTTCTCCATATACTGTTGCTGAAGTGGTAAAAACTTATTCTAATTTAATATTTGGGAAAAAATACTTCATTGCATTTGTAGCAGCAAACTCAAAGTCTGCATGCACCGTCGCGTCGTTGGGTCCTACTCTGGATATATTGTGGATAACCAATCGAAGAGTGCAAGATAAGTTGCTTCTTTTTTATCGCTCATTAAAACATATATGAGTGGGACAACGTTACTTGTATCAGGAGTATTCTTCAGATCCCTGTGTATGGCATACGTAAATGACAATATTGCCGACAACGGCAGACCAGTAGGGACCAGGGATGTACAATTATTGTACAACACATTGACGCGGTGACGCAAGGTGACGCAAGGCTACGTTGGCTCCTATAATCTCATCGGTACTAAGTGAGTACCTATCAGAAGCCTAGATAGACCAGTTAGAAGATTCCTTTGTATATATTATTATGATAAACCTGGAAGTGAGTAATCGGACATTTTCTCCGCAAAGTTCTGTTGAAAACCTTACCAACCACCATGAGCATTTTTTTAGGTTTCTGTAATTTACTTTACTTTACTTTATACTTTATTGCACAGAAAACATAATACAGACACTTAATATTAGAAAAAAACATGTACAAAGGTGAGCTTATCTCTAATAAAAGATCTCTTCCAGCAAACCTAATTTCTGTAGGTACCTTTAATTAAAGGAAAAAGGAATCCTTAAAGGATTACTACGTTGTCATTCATTCATTGTCTATTGAGCGAGACCCTTTTTTTGGTCGGTGGTCCCCTAAAGTGGTGAAAAAACCAAAATTCTCGCAAAAGGGTTGCCACTAGAAATGTGAAAGGAAGAAAGTGACGTAAACGACAAATTCCGAAAACCGATTTAGATAAGTAGGTACACAAAAAGTGCGGAACCCTGGTGCGCGAGTCCGACTCGCACTTGACTGTATTTTGGTTTCTGAAAGATACAAATCTGATCATTACCTGCCACCAATCGCAGTTTATTTGGCAAAAGATCGTTGCTATGGCAGCCCCGGACGCCACCCCAACTGTGGAAAAACCAAAATCATCAGTAAAAGTTAGGTTCATGAAAAATAATAAGCATAGTATCTGTGATATGAGCCAAGATGTGATGCTGTTCGGAACGTAGAAAATGAAGGGAGCAAGTTGCCTCCAAAATATTTCCGTTGCCGTTGCCAGGAGGAAACCACTCGATGAACAGAGTTGGGTATGTACTTACAATGAGGATAAGATAGACGTTGGTTATGCTGTCATGCACCATGCTATCAGTGAGGTCTGGGTCTGACCGATATGTCGAAAGCAGGCCGAGAATGTCGCAATTTCATTGATTTGAAACTTTATATATCAGAGGCTAGGGGACGCTTTTTGAACATCCAAAGTAGCGTTACTTGCTCAAACATCACTCATCACTTTTAACGTGCTAAACTAGTTTTGTCATACCTACTTTTTGAAGGCCTTGATTATCTATGTATTTATTTACAAAACCACATAAAGAAATATAATTAAAACTACTACTTGCTACTAAACTGATGAAAGAAATATAATTAAAACTACTACTTGCTGTAAAATGTCGTAAACAAAAAAATGCCCAGCCAGATTGATGCTGGGTGGGACAAACAAAAAAACATGACTGGCAACCCAACCTGGCAAAAAGACCCGAGCTCTCACTTGGTTATATTAATAAGGGATTAAAGTTCCGCCATAAACCCTTCCGTCTTCACAAGAGTGTTTCACCTTCACAACCACCTCACTTGCTGCACTGTTTAATACTTTTGTCATCCTGATTTCCGAAATTTTCATTGTTTGTTTACGCTTCTTGACATTGAAATTGAAGACAAAAAGGCTGCCTATCACAGTATCACATTAGTTCGACTGTTCTCCGCGCGCATTCACAACATTCAGCTAACACAACCAAAATTAAACCTCCGTGAAATGGTTTAACTATACCTTGAGCCGTAAAGTTGTTTCAGTCAAATAGTTACAAAATTCTCGGCCCTTACATATCATCATCATCAGTTTGTCAGGGAACCCATCTGTCGAGTAGGCCTCCTCATGTATACGCCATTCAACCCGCGTCCATTGCTCTCCTACTTCCTCGCTATGTCATCGGACCATCTGGCAGGTGGTCTGCCGACTGATCTACATATACTAAAAACAAAATTCAAGATCGTCCACATACTTGCAAATGAGTAGTTATCTTTGGGGCCATATCCACCGGTGTCAGCACCTCTTGCGCCTCCTCTGTTGCTACTCATATCCGGTGCTCACAAACTCATCAAATTACACCTCTCTTCAATCACTTATCGTTTGTCCTAGATTGTCTTACAGCATTGTTTTCTATATAAGTATATCCGGTGTTGCCGAGGTTGGGTTTGATATTTTTCGCTTTATAGATTTTTACGGTTTTTGTTGCAGATTTTTTTCGATAACATGGCTTATGTCATTTTTATGGTCTACTTCTTTTTACCATTTGAAAGTGCCTGAGCGAGCAGTTTTTATAGCATAGAGCAACACGGCCTCCTACGGTGCAAGCGTCAGACAGAATAGAAGGTAAGGAGGTACAGTTGTTCCACAAATGAACAAAACTCTTTGCTTATTTTCTCTGTACGCACCACAGAAGGGCGGAACTACCCATATGGGCACGGTGGGCATGCCCACAACCCTAATCAATTTGTGCGTCACATTATCACATTTTTAATTATCTAAAATATACTTAATAGCGTTTTACTCAAGCTGAATATCCTTTGAAGTTGAAATAAAACTTCTGGGGCGGCTGGCGCCGCCGGCCACCGCCCTTTAAGTCAAGTCACATTGCTTTCTCGTTAGGTATATAACTTGCTAAGCATATCAAATACCGGGACAAAACTTGTTGCTTTTTCGTTCCATATTTTGCCAGGCATGTATTTCCGAGTTGGCATTCCTGTATTCCCATATCTACTTAATAGGCATGTGGAATTTAAGGGCCAAAATTTGAAAATTTTAAAATGTAAATATGTGTTTGTTTGCGCATCGCAATGTCACATTCTACTCGAACTATTAAACCGTTTTAAATTTAAAAAAATACAACTTCAAAGGATTGCTCGCGCTGCCGAGAGATTGATGCTCGTTACTCGATTTGCTAGCCTGTAAAATGTCGGCGCCGCCTATGAATTCTTCTGTCGTACTCAAGATTTGATTCGCTAGTTATGATTATAATATATTTCGGAGCGGCTCACGCCGCCGCCTTATGACTTCATATGTATACTCGTGACTCTACTTGCTAGCTATGTAAAATTTCCGTGGCGGCTTATGATTTTATTGTGAGATACTCGTGACTCGACTCGCTAGTCATTTGAAATTTCTGGAGAGGCTGAGGCCACCTTATGAGTTTTTGTGAGCTACGCGTGAATCTACCTGCAATGTTGCATGTTAAATTTACGGGGTGGCTGCCGCCGCCTTATGATTTGTTGTGAGTTACCCGTGACTCCACTCGCTAGCCATGCGAATTTTCGGGGCGCTGGCGCCGCCTATTAAGTTCATTACTCATAATTTCTTTATTGTACACAAAAAAGTTAACAAAACACGGTATACGTAATATAAAGTGTACAATGGCGAGCTTAAGTTCTTCTGAGGTATCGTGACTCGACTAGCTAACCATGTTTCCGGGGTGGCTGCCGTCGCGCCGCCTTATGATTTATTGTGAGGCAGACGTGACTCTACTCACTAGTTTCCGGGGTGGCTGACGCCGCCGCCGAGGTATAGTAACTCCACTTGCTAGCCATGTGAAATTTCCGGGGCGGCTCTCGCCGCCCTATGAGTCCATAGCACAAGGTTTATTGGATCGTGGTAGCGGCGTAGCTACTAGCTCGTCCAATGGACGAAAATATCCAGATTTTTAGTTCTGTTTTTTCATAGATTTTGAACTTTATCGCGAAGTGGGTAGGTTGAAAATCGCGGGCCATGATTGTTTAGGGCGTCATAATATGCATATTTTGTAAACATCTCTTTTGTAGGAATACACTATATCGGTCATGCATGAGCGAGGTCATACTTGGATTCGCACTTGGCAGATTTTCGGGTGACTGTGCCGGACTGTGCCCACAACCTTATTTGAGGCCTGGATCCGCCCCTGCATCAGTTAGGGCATAAACGAATGTTGAGATCTCAGGTTGAGATAGACTCGTTTCTGATAACTGCTATTTTTAGGCTACTTCTATGCTTTAGTTATTGTTCTGAGATACGTTTATATACTCTTTGAGCAGAACGTCAAAGAGTATGTAAACCAAAGAGAAACTTACTGGGTAGGTGCTAAAGATGGGCGATTGTTACTAGTTCAAACAATCGAGTGGTTGGACTTTGAAAACAATCGATAACTAGTTCACACAATCGAGTGAAACCATTCATTCATTCGAATACAAACTAGTGGTATTTGTGAAATTCGATGGTTACTGATTGAATTGCCACACAAAAATGGATATTTTTTCTGAGTACATAAGATCACTTTTGCGTGACAAACATAAACTAGCGATTTTGGGATTATCGATTGTTATTCACAATCGACGCCATGTTGTTTATATTTCTTTCTCGCTTACACTTGTTTGTTTCGTTTATCTTTCTATTCACTCGTACACACAATCAAAATTGTTCCTTATTGGGGCCCAATAAAGTTTATGAACAATCGAATACAAACTAGTGGTATTCATGAATTTCGATAGTTTTCTGATAGAATGTTCCACACAAAATTAGATAATTTTTCTCAGAGCATACAGTTTACTTTTACATGAGCTTAAAACTATCGGAAATCCAAACGAATGAAACCACTAATTCGAATACTTCGAATGATTTCAACAATCGAGTTGTTTAGCGATTGTTATTTACAGTCGCGCATCGTTAGTAGGTACGTAACTTGGTAAAAATGTCAATCGGTGAATGATTCGATTGTAAGCAACTAAAATGAAAATAAGATACAAAATAATAAATTGACCGTTCTACAGACGTGCGGACGCAAGTACCTACATTATAGTAACATGTCGACCAATACAGGGGATGGTAGGTAATTTTGAATTCCGTCTATAATACTGTGACTCATCGTCGTATTTATAGACTTAGGACCTGTGAAATTATGTCCCCATCTAGGGGCACATGCCTTTATGCGGATACGAGTGATTGAGCCATACCATACCTAATATAACCAAGCTAAGATATTGCATATTTCACTAGATTCAGACTACTCCAAGGTAATACCCATAATAGGGGGTGTGGTCATCTGCATGGGTATGCTCTACCTTGCGTTTGGAGGAAAAAAGGAGTCTCCACCCGAAAGTCCATGCCCGAAATTCGACCCCTTTGCGTTTGGTGGTGGAGAAGAATGTCCACCAGTCCAGCCGCCGTGTCGACCCAAGTGCCCACCCAAATGTCCGAAACTCGACCCCACCAAGAGTATCTGGTACGATCCCCCACCCCCACCACCATGTCCGCCGCCATGTCCGCCGCCATGTTGATCATCTACTAGTAAGTGCATCAGACATCATCATCATATACATCAGAGAGTTTAGATTAAGTATAAAGCTGATAGCTTCTCTCAAAGCACACTTATTTTATTCCAGTAGTCCAGTGTTTTATCTTCAAAAAGTAATTCAATTCAATTCAAATCGTTTATTTCCTTAAATACACGTATACAGGCAAAAATGTTATTTATAATACCTAAGTACTTAAAATTAGTCCAGTGTATTTTACCGTATAGTACGGTGTACAAATATTTATAAAATAGCAAGAATAATTTAACAATACAGGTGCGATTCGATTTAATTTAACAATACAGGTGCGATTCGATTTAATTTAACAATACAGGTGCGATTCGATTTAATTTAACAATACAGGTGCGATTCGATTTAATTTAACAATACAGGTGCGATTCGATTTAATTTAACAATACAGGTGCGATTCGATTTAATTTAACAATACAGGTGCGATTCGATTTAATTTAACAATACAGGTGCGATTCGATTTAATTTAACAATACAGGTGCGATTCGATTTAATTTAACAATACAGGTGCGATTCGATTTAATTTAACAATACAGGTGCGATTCGATTTAATTTAACAATACAGGTGCGATTCGATTTAATTTAACAATACAGGTGCGATTCGATTTAATTTAACATGTCAGAGGGCGAACATATTGAATACTAATTGAAAAAAAAATATTGGAAAAATTGGATAATACCTATGTGCCACATGCACATGTGATTTACATTTTTAATAATTTTTATTTTCTAGAAAATCACGCACACTATAAAAACATTGAGTCAGCAACCAGTTTGTCAATTTGCTCAACACTACACATCTTTCATATTGTTTCAAATTGTCAGGTAACAACATCTTACCTATCTTATATAGGCATTCGACAGAGTCAACAATGACGTCCTTCTGGATAAATTCGCGAGCATAGGGTTTACGCCTAAGTTGCTCCAGTTGTTTGCAAACTATTTTTCACATAGGGTTCAATATGTTAGGTTGAACGGGAAGGACTCGGAACTCTACGGGACCTGCTCAGGTGTGAGCCAGGGTAGTACTCTGGGCCCTACCCAGTTTTTTATTATGATCAATGACCTTCCCGACGTCGTGAGGGCGGCTGAGTGTCTGATGTTCGCTGACGACCTGAAGCTGTTCTTGCGTATAGACAGTGATAAAGACATTGGGTTACTGCAGAGTGATATTGTAGGAGTCGTGGAGTGGAGTCAGCGCAACCACTTGGCGTTTAATACCTCCAAGTGTAAAACGATGACGTTCACTCGATCTCGGTCGCCACTCCTCCATGATTACACGATTACGGGTTCTCCGTTTGTGAGAGTTACCCAAATACGAGATCTAGGACTGACTCTTGACTCTGAACTGACATTCAATGACCATATCCGGGAGACTTGCAGGAAAGCCTACAAGTCCCTAGGATTCGTAATGCGTCAGGCGACGCGGTTTAGGGATGTTTCCACGTTAACCTCCTTGTATAACGCCTTTGTTAGGAGTAAATTAGAGTATAACGCACTCATCTGGGACCCACATGAGACTAAATATACGCTCATGCTGGAGAAAGTCCAACGTAAGTTTGCTAGGCTTCTATACAAATTAGTATATGGGTACTATCCTTACCTATTCCCGTCCCTATTTGTGTCGGGGATGGTGGGGATAGACACCCTAGAGTTAAGGCGAAAGTTAGCGCTTTTAGTGCACTTCTTCCTGCTTCTTCACAACAAGATTGACAACCCTACTGCACTGCGAAGCATTGTACTGAATGTACCTGATCGGTACGCAATGTTGCGCACGCGCCCTCTATTCGCGACGGGTGTTGCCCGTACAGAGCACGCTCGTCACGCGCCTACCTTCCAGGCGCTGACTTTACTCAATGCGTGTATTGCTCAGCACTCAGGGGAGATAGATATATTTGATATGCCGTTGTGGAAATTTTTCAGGGTCATAAATATTTTCCTAAACAACCGGGAGTAAAATAATTGTTTGCTTGTTGTCTGTTTTTTGTATTTGTAAATTTAACCTAATATTTTGTGTACTGTCTCTGTATCTTGTGTTGGCTCTCACACGTTTTGGTTTTTAATACTGTAAGTGTGACCTGCTTTGGTAAATAAATCTTTTAAATCTTTTAAATCTTTTATCTCTACTCCCCTAATGTTTTGTCCCACCATGCTACAGTCACCCTGTATAAGCACGACCCCTTTCTCTATAAAATGACTGTACTATGAATGAGTCCTCCATTCTTCGTTCACATCAAAAATAGGACAGTTATAGAGTCTGGCTATTTAGAATTGAACATCGCAAAGCGCAGCATTCTTATGCTTGTAATACCGTATAATATGTCAATACCGTACAATATGTTACCGGCAAAAAATGAAATCTGACATTCTTCAGTGTCTTCATGTGTCTTCACAGCCCCCTTATTCGCTAACTCAGTGATGATCACTCAATTTTTTACGGATCATCATTGAGTGATCATCACTGAGTTAAGGTCAAAATGCACTTTGGCGGCGCGGCGCGGCGCCTGCTGCAGCGAGCGGAGCGACGCGGCCTCTTCTAAACGCACTACAGAGGCGCGGAACTATTCTCTTGGGCCCAAGCCTGTCGCGCCGCGCCGCCCGGTACGTGCCGCGGCGGTCCGCACCGCTCCGCTGTGGCTGTGGTGCGGTTTGAATCATAGTAAATTAGTAATTAGTAGAATTTGGCCGCTTCCTGCCGCGCTGCGCCTCTCCGCGCCGCGCCGCCGAAGTGCGGTTTGACCTTTAGCGAATAAGGGGCAGGTCAGTTTACCTTTACTACCCGTTCGCTATAAGTTTGCCGGTGACCTTGTGACGTCACTCAGAGGTAGGGTTAGCAGAAAAATTACACATTAACAAAACATTTTAATAGGCAACATTCAACACATTCGATCGATATTAAATAATCTACAACAATAAAAATAGTTTAGTCCAGTTAGGCTTACCTACGAGTGTATATTCCAAATTCTAATTAGGATCAGGGGTCATGGATTTTTTTCCAATGTATTGTACTTTGCTATAAATAAACCATTATTTCTGTATAGTCTGTGCAAATAGGTGCCTACCCACCTAATTAAGTCTTCACAAGTAAATCTCGCAACAAGCTTTTATATCGTATAAATTGTGTAATGTAATAAAATGACGCATTTGATTGAATTGAAATTTTATTTTCTTCTTTTTAGGGCATTAAATAAAAGCTTTGTTTAAAAATGTTTTTTACTTTTAATTTATTTTTAACTTTTTAGTCTCAGCATCAGCTCAGCTCCATGTCATAAAAAATATTCTAGGACTAAAGTATTCGTCAAGACGAATCGAACGAGCCCAAATTCGACGGGCTTGCGATGTTTTATGACAGAGTTCCCATGACCGTCTTCCGTCTCCAGCATCAGATCAGCTCCATGTCATAAAAAATATATTCTAGGACCAAAGTATTCGTCAAGACGAATCGAACGAGCCCAAATTCGACGGGCGTGCGATGTTTTATGACAGAGTTCCCATGACCGTCTTCCGTCTCCAGCATCAGATCAGCTCCATGTCATAAAAAAATATTCTAGGACCAAAGTATTCGTCAAGACGAATCGAACGAGCCCAAATTCGACGGGCTTGCGATGTTTTATGACAGAGTTCCCATGACCGTCTTCCGTCTCCAGCATCAGATCAGCTCCATGTCATAAAAAAATATTCTAGGACCAAAGTATTCGTCAAGACGAATCGAACGAGCCCAAATTCGACGGGCTTGCGATGTTTTATGACAGAGTTCCCATGACCGTCTTCCGTCTCCAGCATCAGATCAGCTCCATGTCATAAAAAAATATTCTAGGACCAAAGTATTCGTCAAGACGAATCGAACGAGCCCAAATTCGACGGGCTTGCGATGTTTTATGACAGAGTTCCCATGACCGTCTTCCGTCTCCAGCATCAGATCAGCTCCATGTCATAAAAAATATTCTAGGACCAAAGTATTCGTCAAGACGAATCGAACGAGCCCAAATTCGACGGGCTTGCGATGTTTTATGACAGAGTTCCCATGACCGTCTTCCGTCTCCATCATCAGATCAGCTTTAAGTCAGAAATATATTGCATTGTCATCCGACTTATACACGTATGCGAAATTTCAGCTCAATCGGATAACGGGAAGTGGGTCAAATTCAAGCCGACATTTTTGACGCGAACCGTGATACCCACAAACAAACATACATACATACATACAGTGCAAGTTTAATAAAAGCTTTTAATTAGGATCAGGGGTCATGGATTTTTTTCCAATGTATTGTACTTTGCTATAAATAAACCATTATTTCAAAATCTTTGTTTTTTATTTCAATAAATACACATAAATAAATAAAAATATCACGCCTCCCCATACGACGAGGGGTTATATACATTTTAGTCACTGAAATCACCTTTATCGCCATTTCACGAACATGACTACGTAAAGTTCGTCCTTTACCCATTGTTCTCTAACACAGACAATCACAGTAACAGATATTGAGCAAAGTGAAAAATGTTTGGTCTCAATTAAGTAAAAGCACACGCGCTTCCGATTAGTCACACAAGAGCAGACTGTCTGCGACGCGTCAGCGATGACGTTGCTAACGGTGTGCGGATAGGGCGACTCAGGGGTGCGGTTGGCGGTTGGGGGAGGGCAACCGCATTCCACGCACCGGCAAACTTATGGCGAACGGGTAGTAGTTATTGTTCTGAGGTTTACCTACAGATACATCCTACAGAATGACATGACGGTTTTCATACTTTGAGGTTGATCTATATACATCAATGTCACGAACACGAATGTCACGATGACCAAAGATAATATAAACAGCAGTGTGGCCGCAGACCCTAGCTTTAATCTAAACGAATCTCATTGTCCTTACGTACGTCGCGACCGCGCGCTCGTGGTAGGTACGCGCTCCGTGTACCACGTGACACCTCCCGCCTATGACGCGTTGTCCGGGGCGCTCGATGCGATCAGCAATAACCTCCTTCGCCATCATCTGACGTGAAAAGCGTAATGTAAGTGCTCCTTGGTGGTAATGTCAATCGGTAAATGATCTGAGATTCGTTTTTAAGCAAATAATATGAAAATAAGATACAAACACAGACAAATAATAAATTGGCTGTTCTAAAGAAGTACAGACGCAAGTACATTATAATAGGTAACATGTCGAATAGAGGGGATGGTAGGTAATTTTGAATTCCGTCTAAATGTATACTCTAACTCATCGGCGTAATTATATTCTATACTTAGGTCCTGTGAAATTATGTCCCCATCTAGGGGCACATGCCTTTATGCGGATACGAGTGATTGAGCCATAGCATACCTAACATAACCAAGCTAAGATATTGCATATTTCACCAGGTCCGGACCCCTTCATCATAATACCCATAATAGGGGGTGTGGTCATCTGCATGGGTGTGCTCTACCTTGCGTTTGGAGGAACACAGGAGACTCCACGCAAGACGTGTCCACCTAAATGCCCGAAATTCGACCCCACCAAGAGTATCTGGTACGATCCCCCCCGTCCGCCGCCGCCATGTTAATCATCATCTACTCAGTAAGTGCATCAGACATCAGAGAGTTCAGATTATAAAGCCGATATAGGCTTCTCAGTTTTTAACTTCAATAATTGAAACAAAAAGTAAACTTTAGAATAAACCGACTTCCACAAACCCTATGTGACTATAGATTGAGTGTCTTCACAAAATAAAAGGCCCGGTGGGCCAAACTAAATTTAACCTTATTACGTCAGTGACACGGACGCTGTCACCGGGCCTTTTATTTTGTGAAGAGTACAAACTGTAACCCCTTATCCCCCCCCCCCCTTGGGGACTTAATTTTGTCGAATCCCATATCAGTGCTACCCCACGCTACTAAGGAACCTCTGTACAAAGTTTCATGGCTCTAGGTCCACCGGTTTAGGCCGACCGCTGCGTTAAGCGGGTGCACGGAACGGTCGCCCGCGCGGCGTGCTGTTTCTTTTAATTTCATAGATCAGCGCTGCGTGCAGCGGGTCCCCCGTCGCACGCGGCGCGGGCGGCGGTACCCGCCCCGCGGGCGACGGGTGTCCGTGTGACGGAGCACGCGAGCGGAGATGTTTCTAGATAATTGAAACAAAAAGTAAACTTTAGAAAAAACCGACTTCCACAAACCCTATTTGATTAGATTGAGTTTAATACTAACTGTAACCCCTTATTCCCCCCTCCCTTGGGGAATTAATTTTGTCAAATGCTATATCAGTGCTACCCCACGGGACTAAGGAACCCCTGTACAAAGTTTCATGGCTCTAGGTCCACCGGTTTAGGCTATGCGTTGCCTGCCCGTCAGCCACGCATTGTATTTGTACCTAGTATTGAGCAGATCTGGTGGCCATATGTGGTCTTCATCAGCAGTTCCGCATCACAATATTATGCTTACCATGTGCATTTGCACGAGTTATTATGAAAAACACAAAAATCACTATAGGTCTGCCTATAATATTTGAAGAGTTCTCTCGATTTCTCCAGGATCCCATCATCAGATCCTGACCTGGTGTCAATGGGACCACCCTTGAGGTATTACCTATACGCCGAAAAAAGATTTGTTCAAATCGGTTCATAATTGGCGGAGCAATCGCGTAACAAACATAGAAAAAAAAAATAAAAAAAAAAAACATACGGGTCGAATTGAGAACCTCCTCCTTTTTTTGAAGTCGGTTGAAAATCAGTGAGCGCCGTAATTATATATTATATTAACAAATAATCCATGATATCGACCGTACATCCGCGCGATCGAAACTGTACTGGGCGCTGCGAGAGGCGGGAGTCCGTCGCGGGCGTCCGCGACGGGTAAATTTCTCCGCGACGGAGCACGGCGCGGGTCCCCGCGACGGACACCCGCGACTGACGCCCGCTTAACGCAGCGAACGGCCTTAGGCTATGCGTTGCCTGCCCGTCAGCCGCGCATTGTAATATTTGTACCTAGTATTGAGCTGTTCTGGTGGCCATATGTGTCTTCATCAGCAGTTCCGCTTCACAATATTATGCTTACCGTGAGTAAATGCACGAGTTATTACTAAAAATACAAAAATCACTATAGGTCTGCCTATAATATTTGAAGAGTTCCCTCGATTTCTCCAGGATAACATCATCAGATCCTGACCTGGTGGTTCACAGTACCAATGGGAAGGCACACCCTT
Source organism: Argyresthia albistria (assembly GCA_963457715.1). Taxonomy (NCBI): domain Eukaryota; kingdom Metazoa; phylum Arthropoda; class Insecta; order Lepidoptera; family Argyresthiidae; genus Argyresthia; species Argyresthia albistria. The sequence goes on from OY735253.1 coordinate 292,861, forward strand.
TCAAAAATAATTTTCCAAATCGGTCCATCCGTCTAGGCGCAATCGGGGCATAACAACATACATAAAAAGAAACATCCGGACGAATTGTTAACTTCCTCCTTTGGGAAGTCGGTTAAAAAGTAAGTACCTAAAGAGTTCCCAATTCGGTTTATTTTTTTAAGTTTTATTGTTTTTCCTCAAAGTGTAAATTTTTAGAGTTCCCTGCCCGAAGGGCGTCAAACGACCCCGTGCGTCCGTCCGTCTGTCCGTCGGCGGGCCCGTAAGCGTCAGGATGGCTGGTCACTAAATATATATCGTCGTATATAACGTTGAAATTATGACTAATAATTGCTGCCCAATTGCTTCTATTTGCTTCCTTTAAGTAGATAATTGCTTCCATCATATTTTAGGAGAAATCAAACATTCAAGGGTGACCATGACCAGCCATCCTGACGTCAGGTTGGCTGGTCACTAGCTGTGGTACCTTAGGGGGGTGGAATAGATGAATTATTCATCGGCCAAACATTAGTGCCCATTTGCTTCCGTAAATATTTTAAGACTCCGCACCTCAAGCCATCATGGAAGTAAATATATTGATCAAGTCTCTTTTTTAATTTTCAGCGCCTTATAGAATGTAACTGACGAAATTTTTCCGCATGCGGTTCACGGAATAAAAAAAAACGCGAGAATAAAATTCGCGCAGTGAAAAATCGCTGTGCGGACGAGCCCTTAGAGTTAGCTTAAACAACACAACCTTTTTCCCAGGTCCAGCACTGAAACAAAGAACCTGGAAGGTCAAATTAATGCATATACTAATAGCTACGTTTTTTAACCCCTTCTCTCGCAGAAGCACACCGCTCGAACGACATTGTTATATAAGATGTGTCGGCGAACCAGTTAAGGTCCATTTGCAGCAAAAACTTAATCTCTGCAGCTCTCTTAAGCTGGCAAAATGTATGAAATATGTCAAACTTAATTGCGATTAGCGCGCTAGTGTTTCTGGTGCAAATGGACCTAAGTTTCATGTGTGCTGTGGGAACACCACCACAATATATTATCAACAATTGGTTACAATTTCAGACTCTGAACCCGCACTAAAAGGTTGCGAATATCTGTATACATTGGATCTGTCAGTCTTTGGCGGCATTTGACGGTGACATTGGCAATATTTTTCAATTAGTAATCCGACCTTAGTGAAGTGAAGAAACTACAAAAATTCATACAATATGTTTCTCCAATCCAAAGAGCTTGTGTTCCTGACCGCCCCAGTGTGATAGTCCAAATATACTTGACCATTTTTTAAACTGAATCGACTTTTTAACACGCTTTTATTAGCTTCACCTGTATGTTTTTTGTTTGTATGTTTGTAACTCGCTTGTTGCCTTCCTTGGACATGGTAGCCGCTTCTTAGGCTCCCTCACCAGAATCGAACGCTTTTAAAGAACATTGAACTAAAAAGTAAAAATATAAACCTAAGTTAAAAAAATATCGAGCGCCCACGCTTTTTTCACAATAATACTAGTATTTTTCGTTCATTGTTTTAAGCTTATTTTAAAAATTATTTTTAACTTTTTAGTTCGATGTTCTTTAAAAGCGTGTTTATTAGTTTTTTTAAACTACCTATATTTATTTATTTTACTGTCTAGGGTTTGTGATTGAACTTACAGTGGGTGATTTAAGTTCCGAATAGAAATGTACAAGTTGCTCAATAATGGAAATAAGAGACAGAGCTATGCTCAGTCATCCTTCTCGTTTTCTCCAGTATTTACCGTTTTAGCGGCACTTCAATATCGTTATCGTCGGAACTTAAAAAGCACCCAATCCAAGCAAATATGTACATTAAAACAACCAAATTAATACATGATAATGTATTTTGAACCATTTCTCTCTTACTGCGACATAATATAAATTACTTGGTGAACGTCACTGATACAAAATATAATTAATTACAATATTAAATATAGTAATAATGTACATTCCTCGCCAAACATCCGCGGTCCCGTATGAAGTAATAAACGATGCACCACCATTTTGCTCTGCTACCCCGTACGGGTTAAGGCGTGACGCGTACGCACTCTGTGTGCACGTTGCATGTGGCGGCAAGCAGGATAATCCGTCCATTAGACCGACATGATCTGGGCCGCGAGTCGCGTACTGAATCGCACGGCAATGGCTACAGCGAGGGCGCATTCCGGTTTCTTTTAGAGCGCGTGCGCACGAGCGATTTTAGGTTGGCCGATAGTTTGATCGGTCAGAGGATCAGTATAGAGTTATATGGCAGCGCGCGCACGAAGATTTATAACTCTATAGTGATCCCAGAGACTAGAAGGGGCGGCAGACTAAAGTACATACATAAGTCAAAAAAGTGAACTTTACTGGGGAAGGAAAAAACTATGTGTGTGTTGTTTGTATATTTTCATCACATCTATTCAAAAAGATCTACTTTAGTCCCGGCAAACAGGGACTAAAGTAGGTCATTTAGTCCCTAGGGACTAAAAGTAGCTTTTTAATTGTGTTGCCAGTACAAAGGAAAAAAAATGCTGTCACTAATCAGTTTCACTACCACTCAGGCTGACAGACCCAATTAAAAGAGAGATCGATTCAAAACGCAGCCAATAAAAAAAAAGTTTGTACTAAAATGCGTACTCGACACAGATTAGATAATCCGATCGACCGAATCGATTGACACCGATTGGTGACAACAGAGAAACAACCTTACAGAATTGATATCGAAACACGGACCAAATAATTAAAAAGTTGTGGAAAATTTGTAAACAAAGCGCGCCAAATCTGAATGCTGTAATTATTTCAATTTAGTTTGCGGATATGAGTAAAGAATATGAGTGAAAGTGAGTGTCTAACTCCAGATGATAACAACAAACGCGAATGACAAATACAAGATCTGTTACCAATAAAATCACGAGAAATATATGTAGGTATGTAAAAACTGTAATCCTGTAGAAAAATTCAAGAGGAACAAGGTGTTTATCTGAAAATGCTTTTTGAACCAATTTTCAAGATTTAGCCAATACTAAACAAGCTTTAACTATGTGGAGGACATATTCGTAATTCGTCATTTCTTTATTGTACTAACACAAGAATGACATACAGAAAACTTATAATAGATAACAAGAGATTTCTTCCAACAAACCATTACACACAACATATCACGACAATTGTGTAAATAAATATACGGTGTAACAGAAAGGGGTGTACAAGCCGAAAGAAGGTTGTTAGGGACATCATTTTGAACGACTTTCACTATGGGACCGACTTGATCAGAGCAACATTATTTTTCACTCCACCATACTGATCAGAGCGCTAGGCCCGAAATGTACTGAGTTAATTAAAATAAAGTTGCTCTGATCAAGTCGGTCCCATAGTGAAAGTTGTTCAGGATGTTGTCCCTCTTTCCGCTTGTACACCCCTTTCTGTTACACCCTGTATAGGTACATGTATGTTATTTTATTGATTACTTACTACTTTTCTCATAGAGGGTGATGAAAAGTAGAGTGTCCACCTCAGGAGTAAAAACTATTTTTGGCTCGAGTGATGTACTTTGAATCCCTCGCTCCCTCAGGATTCTACTTTTGAGTCCCTCGTTACACTCGGGACTCAACTCTAGAATCCCTCGGTCGCTCAGGATTCAAAAAACACTCTCGCCCTAAAAATAGTTCTTTACTCCCTTGGTAAACAATCTACTATTTATGCATGTAATTTTTGTATAGTTTAGGCAAAATAATACTGTAATTACACATGCATAAAATATACAAACAACATACACATAGTTATTTATTAAGATTTTTTCTTCTCCTGTAAAGTTCACTTTTTATCACGCTTTTATCAATTCCGATCAAACTATCGGCCAACTTAATATCGCTTGCGCACAAGCCCTCAGCCGGCCCGGCGCGCCTCGCCACCGTCGCGTCGTCGTCGAATAGCCATAATCGTACTTTAGCGCCTGCTATAAGTATCTCCATGCCATTCCATTACTCGACTCGGGGCCCTGGTGAAAGAGAGTAAAGGCTGATTTTCATGGATCCAGTATCACCGGATTGTAGTAAATGTAGCCCATTAATGTCCCCACCGAGGGGCACAGGCCTTTACCCGGATCCGAGTAAGGTTGAGACATACTCCACCACGCTGGCTCAGTGCGGGTTGGTGGAGGGGTTTTACGACTACTACATACTACGAAGTAGTGGTAATAGCCGGGACCTACAGCTTAACGCGCCATCCGAAACAAGGAGTGTCCGATAATGTACTTAAGACAAATTAATCATCTCATTGGTACATGGTCAGCACCGGGATTCGAACCTGCATCTCCTGCGTGAGAAGCAAGGTGAAACCCACTAGACCACGGAGCACTTTGGACACTGGATTGACAAGCACTGGATCAATGTTAACATATTTCAGCGGACACTCTGTATTGAAACATGTTTAAATTGCTCCAGTGCTGGAATCCAGTGATACTGGATCCAGCTACTGTATCAATGAAAATCATCCTTAAAAAAGCAAGAGGTCTTTCACGGTGTGGTAGGGAATACGCAAAGGCTAAGGGCCCCGCCACATCACAACCCGGTGCCGCCACCGTGGCACGGCACGGTGCCGTGTCTTGCTGATAGCTCCGGGCCCCTAATTAGGCTTCGTCCCGTCCCGTAAACATTGCTAAATGACATGATAAAACGCCTTTTAGTGCAGCAAATGAATGATTATAGAGTGCGTGGAGGGGGGCAAAGCTGTTGACTTCAGGGATGAGAATAAAAACATGTTTCGTTGTTTGAGAGCTGATGAAATTACCTACATTTTATGTATAAACAAAAAGTTTCTATCTGCAACCTTTCTACTTCCTATTTGATTGTGAAAATCACTTATTTACAAAAACCGATGTTTCTGATAACATTTTTCACCATAGTTCTGCTCTTAAGAGACCGGCGACCGCGTGAATTTCCCATTGCGTAATACAAAAATGATTTGATTTTGAGAAATAGTTTAACGTATTTAGACTGTTAATCGGATTTATACACTGTTTACGCAGGTTCCTGGTCTGTATACCAGGGTTCCTCTTCAACCAATTTAAAAATATTTTTAAGTAATTGGAATAAGAACCTTGGTATACGAACAGGAACCTGCGTAAACACTGTATTAATCCGATTAACAGTCTAAATGCTTTAAACTAGTTCTCAAATTCAAATCATTTCTGTATTACGTTTGTATGGGAAATTCACGCGGTCGCCGGTCTCTTAACACCTCCAATCAACTTTATAAAACAAAATACAACCAAATGAACAAAAATCAACAAATCATCAACAAAAAAATTACTTCATAATTAATTACATATTCTACGCGTTTCATACATTTCATTACTATTTCCTCTCAGTGCCGCTCCCACGTTTCTCGGTCACTCTCGGCCCGTGTGAACCACACAGGGAGCACTTATCCAGTGGAGAGCGCATAAATACATTATCCTTTGAATCACAACTCACCAATTTGCGGGCGGCGGGGGACGAGGTAAGAGCGCTGTGATTGGTCAGCCGCTGCGAAACTGTCTGGCGGCCCGTCGTCGTACATAGGTTGCATACGTTGAATACAACTAATGTTTGGCGAGCCGCATTTCCCCGCAGGCGCAGTCAATTGGATATACAGGGTGTAACAGAAAGGAGTGTACAAGCCGAAAGAGGGTTGTTAGGGACATCATTCTGAACAACTTTCACTATGGGACCGACTTGATCAGATGAACTTAATTTTTATTAACTCAGTACATTTCAGGCCAAGCGCTCAGCTGATCTGTATGGTGGAGTGTAAAATAAAGTTGCTCCGATCAAGTCGGTCCCATAGTGAAAGTTGTTCAAAATCATGTCCCTAATAACCCTCTTTCAGCTTGTACATCCCTTTCTGTTACACGCGTATAGTCTCTGGAACAATAGTATACAAACGCGCTGGTGGCGCGATCGACGGCACGGAAGACAGCAAGAGCTCTCGTTTGGTGGATTTGGATTCCCTTCTAATCCACACTGACTGTCGTCGAGATTACTTCAGACCACACTGGCTGTCGTCGAGATTACGTCAGACCACGCTGACTGTCGTCGAGATTACGTCGACCACAAAGCATCACGGCTTATTCAAACGACAGGCACCTGGCCCATTTTTTGATCTAAAAACCGAAATTTGATTTCAAATAGGAGTGTTTTATCACAGCAGAGCAGACTATGGTGAAAATTGTAATTAGAAACATCGTTTTTGTAAATGTGATTTTCAGAAGCAAATAGGCAGCAGAAAGGTTGCAGATAGAAACTTTTTGTTTTTACATAAAATGTTGGTAATTTCATCAGCTGTCACACCGAAACATGTTTTTTTTTTCTAGAACCTACACAGCACTCTATACCCATTTCTGAGAGGACATTGACTGGATTATTTAGCGTTTTGACGACACGTGTCTGATAAAATGGACGAATCACTCGCTTTCCCGAAACTTTTAAACTTTCGCGACACTTTTAAATTAAAAATACATTTACACCACTGCTGGATAAACTTCATTTACCCTTTTCATTAATAAAAATAACACAAAATGTGTAATCTTACACGAACACATCATAGCCTGGATCAAATGATTCAAATCACATCATAAGCCTTTGGACTTTCTGACAGGAGCTAACATATCTTTGAACGCATCAAAAGGATGTAATAGATAAAAACCATACATGTTTATTATTTCTTATGTACACGGAGTTACCGGAAATAAACTAAACCGGTTGGTAAGTCAGGGCCACGAGCCTCGTATAGAATTCGAATCGATGGGCGCAATATTCTGTATTTGGCTTGACGGCAGCGCCTATTTTATTGAGTCAGACCACTGCCTAGTAAAGCATTTGCGCTGTTGGGAGCAATATATACACTATTGCTATTCCAGTTCTATACGAGACTTGAGGCCCAGGCCCCGGATTCTTAAAATAGCGACGACGCCGAGTCGTGCCGCGCCGGCAAAATAGCGACGACGCCGAGTCGTGCCGCGCCGGTCACAAGCAAACCGGTTGTTCGCGCCCTCGCTATAGCAATTGGCATGCGATTCGTTTGTACAATTGGGGGCCAGGTATTTGACATATACTACGCTTAGCCTGGATTTTACCAACGAAAGAGTAACTTTTATTCGAGAGTATCTTCTACTATTTCATAGACACAAGGGCCACCGATTCCCGCGCTATCGAGATCATCTCCCCAGTCGAGATATCGGGATTTATACCGCCTAAGTGCGTCGAAAACGATCACGAGTATATTTATTTCGATCGAAAACGAGTCGAGATATCTCGGTTGGTCGAAAGGCTAGTCATAAGAATAGCTTCTTCTTGTTTTTGATAGAGATTTCGGTATCTAAAAATCGATATTTCGACCATGGACATGATCTCGCTAGCGCCAGAATTGCCCCCCTGCGACACCTAAAACAGATCACCTCATTTTGAACTGTCATTTGTCATACAAGTTATCCCCGGGATAGTTATTCTCGGTATAACTTTTTTTTGGTAAAATCCAGCCTTACACGGGCAGCTAAAATTGCGCAATTCCGAGCAACTATGACATCGTTGACGTTATTTACGATAATGGCAACAATAGCGATTGTATAGCTAGAGATACCGCCACACCATATTGAGCAATTAGAAGCAATATCGCGGAAACAATCGTAGCAATTGGTTTGAATAGGCTTGTGGCCAAGGTAATCCAATAAATCTAGGAACAAGTCTTAAGTTGAAGCATTATGTACAAAATGGCTTGACATTCTCAGAATTGTATATTTCCAGCAGATATATTTTATAAAGTCAATTTTGTGCAAAAAAAGACAGCATTTGATGGCACTTTTACATGACGTCATTCTGTTGTTATTTCATAGAACTCAGGAACAAAAGGTCCGTTTTGACAGTTCATAAAAAGTATCTATTTTGACTTGACAGGCCACAAGCCTATTATAGTTGCAGTTATTGCTCGATATTTCTCCCGTGTAAGCTTACAATCATAGTCAAGCCGGCTCAACCAGTGCTGTGTCCCGTATTAACATACAAGTGACTCAAAGTTAACTAGCTAGTAATTCGCGTTACCAACCAGTTCCAGTAGCCCCGTGTGCAAACAGGGCCCCGAGTCGCGTACAGAATCGCTTAGCAAATAGCGAGGGCCAATATTCCGGCTTGTTTGAGCCGGCACGACACGTCCCGACACGGTGACAAGCCACAACCGTCTTTGCGCCTTACTATGGCTATTACATTTCGCTGTTTTCTCTTCGACATAAGTATATTTACAAAGGTAGTCCCGCTTCAGCGACCACAGCTTTCCGCTTATATCGTCGAGAAACGTGGCTCATATAATAGTGATCGAACTTTACACGAGGTAAGTTCCTTTGATCATCTATTTGCCAAGCGATTCCTGTAAGCGACTCCCGGCACAGTGGTGCCAGCAGTGGTGCCAGCAGTGGCGCCAGCAGTGGCGCCTGCAGTGGCGGCAAGTACTTAACCTAATGGCGTTATAGATGACTATAATAATATTGTATCCAACCTTCAACAGTCTACAATTCCTATTCCGACTTCGCAATTAACCACAGCTTCTGACATCTCCGTTGTTTACTCTGAAATGAATAGATATAATATTATTAGAAGACAGATGAGATGATGAGACCATGGCTGCGGCGACGGGGTAGATCTCTTGATCCATCATCATCATTATCCTCAGCCCACATCGACCCACTGCTGGGCATAGGCCTCTTCTCTACAGGGTGTAACAGAAGGGTGTAGTCATATTTTAGGGGGTTGTTAGGGACATCATTCTGAGCAACTTTCACTATGAAACTGATTTGATCAGAGCAACTTTAATTTTCACTTCTCTAATACAAATCAGCTGACTGCCCGGACCAACATGTATAGAGCAATGAAAAATAAAGTTGCTCTGATCAAATAAATCAGTTTAAATAAAAAAATAAATAAAAATAAATAAATCAGTTTCATAGTGAAAGTTGCTCAGAATGATGTCCCTAACAACCCCCTAAAATATGACTACACCTTTCTGTTACACTCCTCTGTATAAAATATGACTACACCTTTCTGTTACACTCCTCTGTATAAAATATGACTACACCTTTCTGTTACACTCCTCTGTATAAAATATGACTACACCTTTCTGTTACACTCCTCTGTATAAAATATGACTACACCTTTCTGTTACACTCCTCTGTATAAAATATGACTACACCTTTCTTTTACACTCCTCTGTATAGCGCCAATCTTTTCGGTCCTGTGCCAATCGCACAGGACCATCCCCTTGATACAAAACAAACAAAAAATTATGATCGCTAGAGTATCGGAGTACAAGTCAAGACCTTGGAGTGAACTGGACCTGTACACCGAGCACAGTGGTAGTTTACTACCTTAAGATCAACAGTCTCTATTCCGAAGCTACGCGTTCCAACCATACCAACTAGGGTTTCTTGTACTTGTATGCTTGTATACTTTATTGCACAAAAACAGAATACAGACACTTAATAATGGAAAAAAACATGTACAAAGCGAGCTTATCTCTAATAAGAGATCTCTTCCAGCAAACCTAGGATGGACAGGATTAATTAACAAAAGATAGTCCTGCTTATTATGTGCACATAGACTACTTACTAATAAGTACATACATACATAAAAAACATACATAATATATAAAAAAAAATACATAAATACATATAAACTTAAGTATATTAAGGTAGAGAAAGATAGTGGGGCCAATTCTCTAGGGCACACGCACTAAAATTACTTGACAATATTAGCTCCGACGCTCTTACGCGGTTGCCATAGATTTCATTTTCGAACTCACTTTTGAATTAGTTCATCAGTACATTAAAATAATTCAAAAGTAAGTTTGAAAATGGAATCTATGGCGACCGCATAAGAGCTGTCGGACTTAATATTGTCAACTAATTTTAGTGAGTGTAACCTAGAGAATCGGCCACAGTGTTTCTTAAACGATTTAAAAAAAATGTTTAGTGAAGGACTGTCCCTGATAGCACTGGAAAGTTTGTTCCAGACTGATAGCACGAAGTCGGAACCCATGTTCATAAGCGGCTGTGTTGTGTTGCAGAGTTATAAGCATTATTTAAGCAAGCAAGAGTTACTACCTCCAGGCATAAGATAAAGCCCTCACCTATTAGCTATTTCCGAGCCTGCAGCGCGTTGGAGAGCCAGTCCATCGCCTGGTCGAGTCCCTCGCCGCGGACGGCGCTCGTCTTGAAGATCTGGAATGTTCGGTCGCGCAGCGCGTCAAGCCCTAACGCCTGGTGGACTTCCGCTACCGTGAGGCAGCCCGCCATGTCTTGCTTATTCGCGAGCACGACCAGGATTGCGTTTGCTAGCTCTTCTTCCTGGAAAATGAGAATGAAAATCTTTATTACACACACAAAACTATTATTCGAGAAGTTGCACAAGTCCAACAATAGGAAGCTGCAGGAAAGGTAGTGGATAATAGAATGAATAGACTCCAGCCAGGGTTCTAATACTGTACCGGTCTTCCGGCCGACACATACCAGGGGGTCATTCCGCTCTTTACATACAATTAGCTGATCATTCAATGATCCGAAATGGTAGTCTAGTCTAGCTTAAAAATAGGAGTATCCTTGCATAAATTCCAAGAGCTGGAAATTTGCATGAACGTTAGGGACACCATTATAATGAAACTGTGAAAAGTTCCCATCAATCTAATAAGTGCAAAATGTTTTATTCAAGGTCAAAGTCCGAAAAAGTGTTTTTTTTTTTGCACACTGGGATCGATGGGGACTTTTCACAATTTCATTATAATGGTATAATTTATGCAAGGATTCCCCCTATTTTAAAGCTAAATTGACCAGACTATATGTTGACATTAGAGATTTTTGAATGATCAATTAATTGTAATGTTAATAGCGGAATGACGGCCCGGAGCGCACAAGTTTTGAAAGGAGTGCGACCTGGTCGTAAGGATGGATGGGAGAGTGATTTTAAACGACTCTGCAGCCTGAAGCCACATAATAGTTTAAGTGAAATGGGGAAGAACAGAGAGAGGAGTATAAAGTGCTGACTGCCAACCTCCAATAGTGGAGAGGCATCGTAAGGAATGGGGAGAATGAAATTTCTAGAGCAGTATTTGATTTCTTCAAATTATTGGTATTCTTAGTTTTCTGCTTGGTTTTCTCAATTAATAATGATAGTCACCTCTTTCTAAATCACTAGGCTTTCTTGAGGCAGCCCCCTTGTTGTGCAAGTGCCACGCTGATCACTCATTTGATCGGGCTATTTCAATTTAATAGCACATTCTTTTGATCTAAGCACAAGCTTTCAAATTTTCAAAGCGAATTGTGCACACATTCTAGCTTTGTTCTTTTAATCGTAACTCAGGAACCATCTCCAGACTTTATAACTTATAATTGTGATACAAATACTTACTCTTAACATATGCACTAATTCATCTTTAGATATGCCTATTCGATCTCTATCAGCTGAATCAACAACATAGATTATAGCATCTGTATTTCCATAATAACATCGCCAGTAGGGCCTGAAAATAAAAAACATATATTATTGGTCAGTAGATTCAGTCTAGGGGCGGAAGTAATATTGTTCTATTCTATTTTTGTTTATGGCATTTTGTTGCCTATCGACAAATTCTGCCAGTGTCAGGTGTAAGGCTTGAGATGGGTCAGACAGCCGCGAGGTTAACAGGTTAACACGCTGGGTAGCGTAAGGACAAAAGAGTCCTTGGAACAATATTGACATTAAAATTATAAAAAAAAAAAATTACATCAAAATTATTTTGACAGTGGGTACCAAGACGTCAATGAATGTCTAATTTTTGACGTTGGTACCCACTGTCAAACTAATTTTAAAGTATTTTTTTTTTTTACAAAAAAAATAAAAATAATGGCTCGCGCCAACCGGTTAACATAACATGGCGTCACGCCTATTCCCAGACGGGGTGGCAGAGGCACAACTGTGCCCACTTTTAGCCAGTGATTCAATACTCCATTTTATGTGATGGGGGAAAGCCCATTGCTACAGCTATGGAGTAATGAAGGTTTCCTTGCAATGTTTTCCATCACTGTTAGAACATCTGTATATCATACTTAATCAAGATAAATGATTTATCTCACTGGTACATAGTCAGTACAGGGATTCGAACCTGCATCTCTTGCGTGAGAAGCAAGCAATGTAGGTAGGTACCTAAGAAAACTTATTGAACATGTTATTTTTACACGGTCAGCTCCGAGTGGAACCCACATAGAGAGCATTAAAGCACTAGAACATAGAACTTTGTCTTCCACAGTGCGCAGTTATGGCAACATGAATGAATTTCTATTCTAATCTGGAGCTGAATTCTATGATACCAGATTATCTTCTGGGCAAAGGCCTTACCATTGTCGCTAACATGTGTTTAGCGGAAGTAACTGTTCTCAAACCATGTAAATACTTTTTGGTTAGGTTCTCTTTTAATGTGTGGAGCATATAGCCCGTTTCTTTACCTAATACTCGTCTGTCCACCTAAATCCCACACCTGGAACTTGAGGTTTTTGTACGTGACTTGTTCTACGTTGAAGCCGATAGTTGGTATTGTTGTCACCACCTCTCCCACTTGTAGTTTGTACAAAATAGTAGTTTTCCCGGCGCCGTCCAAACCGAGGATCAGAATCCGCATCTCCCGCGCCCCCAACAAGCCCCTGAAGTAACTGAACAACCCGCCTGAAAACCATAAAATTTTATAAGTAGAAACAGTACGAGAAAAACCAGTAAAACTAATTTTATCAACGTGAAAACTGCTTACCCATTTCACCGATAAGATTATGGTACAATTACAACTTAGGAATGATGTTTTAGCTCTAGCGACGCATGTAAATGATCCGATGAGTTATTGAAACATTTGTTGCGCGTTATTTGCATTAATTTGCCAAAACTAAAAGGAAAATACGAACATTTTATCGGAAAACCTAACCACTTGACGTGTAAGCAAAGGGACAGTAGATAAGTATGGGGATGCCAGTTTCGTTGTAGATTATCAACCATCAAATTAAATGGGATACTTTTTGAGCAGGTTTTTTTCAATACCAATAGATGGAGCTTTATTTTTTGAGTGCATGGTGAATGTGGACTTAGGTACGGGTAGGGTAGAAAACACTTAAGACCCCCATAGATCGTTAACGACGGATCGTCAGTGTGTATGTCAAGATCGTCAACGATTTACTAATTTATTGAAGGTAATACATCGCATTAATGGATTGTCAATGTCAAGTTTTGGCGCTTTGTGACCATCGATTAGATTTTTGTCTCACTCACTCACTCTCATTTTTGTATTAAATTATTAAATGATAGATTGTAACAACCAATCGCTTCGTGTATGTGTGGTAACAATCGATCGTTAACGATCTATCGCTTCGTGTATATGTGTGGCACTGTTGCGTGCACGGAATAATAAAAACAGTTTTATTAATTAATTAATTTTCAATAATATTGTCTATTTTGATACCTCTGTAACCTTTCTCGACCCCCCAGCATACTTTTGACGCATCGCGATTTTGAACCTCATGCCATGGTAATAAAATTCTAAACCTAAAATATTAGACATCTTTCCAAGTTACCAAATTCTTAATGAGTGAATTATTTTTTTATTTTATTAATTGACTTGTTTAAGCATTTTTCCCTAACAGGCTAAGACTGACCTGTCATGTGACCTTTTCTTTATTGTAATGTGGGGCAAAATTAATTTTCCTGACATGGTAATATTTTAATGTTTATTCTATGTATTTGTGGGAAAAACTGTCCAGAAAGGATCATATAAAAAAATTAAAAAACATTATATTTATTTATTTATTTATTCAGGAAGCCAACAGCATTTATCTTTACAAAAAATGTTAATATAAAGACTTACGAGATAAAGCCAATTATAGGGTTCCATCGATTACATTTATACTTAGATTATAATTACCTATTTATAATTATATTCAGGCATTTGGCAAAACAATCAATAAAAAATTAAAAATAATAAAAAAATGTGTGGATTGAAATTTATTATTGTTTAACTAGGCGCTTTCATGCTAACAGAAATAAATACATAATTAATATTATAGCATTATTTATAAATTATTGTGAGTATTCACAGTAATAAATTATTATTGATTTATCAATAAAATATTGTGAGTAGAAAAAGCACTCAATGGTTATTTCGATGATATTATATTTTCCACTTCCTACCAATAAGGTAATATTACCAAGTATAAGTTGGCAAGTAAAGATTTAAAAACTATGATAGGGCAAGGATACTCTTCAATAATCCTAAATTTTATATATTTTTAGTTTATGGTCTTTTGATTAAGACGTTTAGAGGCATTAGTTGCCTTTTTAGTTTAGTGCAATTTCCCTACAAATAGCCCCCAGTATCGTCCTAGTATTCTCATCTAGGTATTCAACACATAGATACAGGCAAGAAAGTTCAGATAGAATAGAGTACCCTACACAGAACGCCCCTGATAAATAACCCTTCACAATGACATGTTCAAGAGACCAAGTCAGACAACCAGACGCGATCATTCAGAGTCAGGCCCAAAGGATGGAACGCGAGTTAATTATACCTACTCAAGTAAACATTGACGTTCCATATGGTATCATCATCAGTATGTCAGGGAACCTACTGTTCAGTATAGGCCTCCAGCTCCTCATTCACCTGGCCCAGATCTAACGTTTCATCAGTCATCGTACGAGTTTTAGCATGCAGGGGTCCAATTCTCTCTCACCTCACTCATCCATGCGAATTGAAAGCGTAGACCATCGATATGCAAATTGTCTACATTTCTTACGAAAATTACAATATTTTACGTCTAATACCTATTACAATATTTTACGTCTAAGACATACCTATTACAATATTTTTTACGTCAAGTGCGAAGTGTCAGGTCGGCATGCAAAGATAAGTGGGTTTTTTCTTGAATGTCGTCCCACTACGGATAGTGTACCGTGCATTTTACGAGTGTAGGTGACTTTCATTTAATTTTATCTACTAGGTAAAGTAGTTAAACTTATAGCACAGAAGAGATATTAGTACTTATAGTTCGCGACAGGTTGGCACTAGGGGAAGACATGGTCAAGTGTGGTGATCGCCATTCATTAGGAATCGGATTCCTACCTATCGGATTATCCGTCCACTTCATTCGCATGTTATCCAGTAACACTATGTCTAATCCACTCTATTATTTGAGGACGATAGGGAAGCTAATCATAGATTCTAATGTATTTTACCTTATTATTACCGACCAGTGACGTCACGACCGTGACGACGACTCCTTCAATACCTACGTTATCGTCAGTTTTATCATCAGTCATCACTGTGAGTGACTGTGACTCACTACTCGTCGTGACGTTACGGCTGCCTGCGGGAAGCAAACTCAGGTGCGTTTACAGTGTGATGTTATGTTAGTAGAGAAGAGAGGCCGCAAACGAGTGCGATCAGAGAAAAACTTCTATGCAATCATTACCGAAAAACCGCCCTCGAAACAAATAAATTAAATGTAAACCAGAACCAGACAAACTGGGGTATGATTCTCGCGAATTCGATATACCTATACGGATATCGACACCTTTATGCTATATCGAGTAACTCCCATCCAAAATCACTCGATATAGCTGTCGGTCGATATCCGTATATCGAATGCGCTTGGATCGTACTCCTATAACATATTTTCCCATTATGGCTTGCAGAGGCATAGTTTTGCCCACGTTTACCTACTCCATGTTGCTTACAGGAAAGGCATGCCCATTGCCGAGGCTATGGGAAGTCCCTGACCAGAGCGCCCCGGGAGTCGCGTACGGAATTGCGTGCCAGAGGCTGCAGTGGTCCCACCAACGACGGCGAGAAAGCGATTAACTATCGGCGATTTTCTCGCTCAAGAAACTAACAGAAGATACAAATTCCGTGTGGGTCAAAGAGAGACATATATTTACAGTTCATCGCTGGCTGTTCACACTGCCGTGCCGGTGAGGACTCGCTCTTCCCTCTTTGATCGCGGCGACGATAAAACTCGCTCAGCGGTACTCGCTCGGCGACACTCGCTCGGCGATACTCGCTAAGCGATGCTCGCTTGGCGATTAGAGCGATCCAGTGTTGATCCAGGGTCTGGCAACACTCTCTGAGCGACAAAACTACACTCGCTGCTCGCTCGTCGCCGGTGGGACCAGTGTCATAGCAGAACGACAAAACTATCAGAACTACAAACTCGCTCCTCGCTGCTCGCCAATCGCTACTCGTTACTCGTCGCCGGTGGGACCAGTGCCAATAGCTAGGGCGCAAAAAACCTGTTTTTGGGCCTATTAGACTACGCTGTCGGCAGGGCCCTGTCTGACTCACTGTCTCTTTTTAGTCGTGCCATCATGAGTGAGACGTCTATACAAATCGTGCCCTGCCGACAGCGAAATGTAATAAGCTCTTTTTGACTTGACTTGACGACAGTGCCGGGCTACAAACAAACCGGATTTTGCCCTCTCGTCCTCTCGCTATAGCCACTGCCATGCCATATTAGGTAACCGACTCGCGGCCCTGAGTAACTTTTTAGTCTAGGTTAAAGATGGTTACAGGTTGTATTTTAGGGTTCCAAACAGGACCATTACTACAGCCTCCGCTGTCCGTCTGTCTGTCTGTCCGCGGGCTATATCAACAAATACTGAAATAAAGGCGAAAAAATAAAGGTGCTCAGAATTAAATTGCAAAGTCAATTTCATTATATTCTTGTGAGAGCCCGACTTGCACTTGACCGGTTATTTTTGTTTATGGTAAGTAACGACACAAAACATAGAGATTTTCCTTTTCCCAAACTATACAATACTAAATAAATCGGTTAAGTGCGGGTCGGTATCGCACACGAAGGGTACCGTACCATCGTACAACAAATCAAAAGCACTCAAAACAATAAAAAATAAACAAAAAGAAAATTTCAAAAGTTTATGCCTTCACGAGATTTGAACCGACGACCTCCGGATTGAGAGTCTACATCATACCGGCTAACCACAACCATGTGAGTTGACGCGAAATATGCTATCATCATATTTAAATGTGTAGTATGTGTCTATGACATGGTTGCTATGACAATAAATAAACAGTTTCAGTCAAGATCTCCATTTTGAAATGCATAAGTGTATCTAAACACGTCTCTTGTATCGGGGCCCCCTTTAATTTGCAATATCTCTCGTATTTCAGTATTTGTGGTTGGTGCGGCAACAGATATACACATTCTGTGAAAATTTCAGCTTTCTAGCTATTACGGTTCGTGCAGACGGACCCGGTGACAGACAGGACGGACGGACGGACGGACAGACGGACAGCGAAGTCTCAGTAATAGGGTCCCGTTTGGCACCCTTCGGGTACGGTACCCTAAAAAACGGACCCTAAATATCTCGCAAAAACTTTTATTTTTATTTTCTAAGAGCAGCTTATGTGCCTTTTTATTTTCCGAAAATAACGATAACGAAAGTCGTAAAAGGGACGGGCTGAACGGGCGGGACACTAGGTACTAAGTACATACTTGTTTATTCTAGCTCAGTCCTTTTTCAAGACATTGGTAGATCTATAGATATCTTACCGTCCACACAATACAGAAGCTGCCTATGAAACCACGTGCACGTCGCCCGATGACGCCTATTTCGGCGTGCCTGCCCGCACATCCACCGAAGTTTACACCACACATGCTCCACTAATGAATCAGTGCAGTAATTATAACACCAGTTATTTTAATCGTTTATTTGTGTAGACGATACGTCATGCGGCTATTTCGTACGTTACGTAGTCTTATCTCCGAATCGTATCTCGGAATAGATTACAACTGATAATAGTATGGAAATCCCAAATATGTTTGATGATTGAGTGGTCTGACTAAATAGCTCGGAAAATCGTTAAATAAAACCTTTTATCTATATACGGGCAAGGGATAAATGCTACTTATACTATATAGCTATTAATAGCCTGGTTTTCTAAATTATGCCGGTACTTGTATAGGAAAATCCAGAGGAAGTTGTGATTTTTCCCAGACCTTGAAAGAAAAGCCTAAGGTACCTTCAGAATAGTTTAGATGCACAAAAACCCTCTTGAAATAGCTAAAAGTTCACATCATCATTGACCAAAAATCCAAAATCCGGAGTTGAACCGGTACCGACCGGATACAAAGACGGATTCGTCTCTACCCAGAGAACCAGCTAAGTAATCGATTGTTGCATCAAAAAAGCTGCCATTACGAAATGGTATAGTCAAACCGAAGAAACCCAGTCAATCTCATCAAATAATCTTTAGAACGCCATGCACAGGGTCACTGGGGGTTTCCAAGATCCTATTAGAAAGAGAACAGTGTACCTACGTGCCTCCAATGGGCCATATGATGCTCTATGCCTGTCCGAAAAGTCTAGCATCTTTTAAACTTTACGAACAGTCAGTAATGACAGGCAAGTTTAATAATTGAGAAACTGATAATTATTTAAAGCTGTGATTCTGGTGAAGGAAATTGGAATAGTAGGTTCAATAATGATTTGTCAACGCTAGCTAGACTAAATCCACAGATCTAGAGCTCTGCAGTATACCCTGTAGTTCAGAGCTAAATGTATCAGGAAGAAAGTTTTAGTTAGACATCGCCCTGGTCAATCGAAAATGTCAAGCCTATATCAATGAAGATGTTACTTATTACTAGCTGGAGTCTGGACTGAACAGACATATCTGCCACTTCCGATTATAAAACTTACACGTACTATACTTTGTCAAGAATGATGCCAACATTTGAAGACTACTGCGTTTTTTCTGACATATTTTGGTTGTTAATCAAAACACGCAGTGGTGCCCTAAATAATGTCACATGTTGCCACAGCATGTTGCCGTCATTTTTTGACAAAGTAACTTCCTACATATAAAATACTACAACCACAGAACATTTAGTGACTACAACACTAACGACCTAACACCCTGACGTAACGCTGCTTCCTGATTATGATGTTGATAATAGTTGAGGGCAGTCTAAGTAAAATACGATAGTACGATACCATTGAACTACTATAGTAATGGTAGCTCAATGTACGATACGAACCTATTCATACATAACCGGTACCGAATAATATTTCGGCAGTTATGTTAACAGTTAGTTAGTCATACAACCACAGAAAGAGCAAGGTCATGATGTCGTCACTCAGACCACATAGGATGTGACGTCATTTGCACAGGCCCTTCACGTCACCCTTTTCAAAAAGGTTTCCAATGGGCCAAGTGGTTGGGCCATAATAAAACCTACTTCATTTCATAAATAAAGTATGGAGTTGTCAAAGTTGGTCAGACAGAGGATAGTGCGTTTGACTTGCCTTCGTATGCCTACCTATTAGTCGGTCGAGTTAAACTTGCTTGTTTTTGTTATTATTTAATATTGTTGTAGGTATTCTAACATTGATATGCTAATTATAAAGATCACACGTACTTCGGCATTTGCATACAAATGAATCACTGATGATATCAGGCAGTTTAGTTTTATGGGATTCCCCTATAAACTGCAATCAATCCAATAAGACATCACTACAGTCCGAGGAAAAGAAGTCTGCATAATAATTATGTATAAGTAAGTAGGTTTTCTTCATTTTTTCAAACCATAACCTGCGCCATTCTATGAGTAGTTATACTGATAGGCTTGACAATGTAGGTACCTAGAGCATTGATTCAATGGTTTAGGCTTGTGAATCACGCAAGCATATTGCGATAAACCTTAAAGGATTTAGGTGAGCTTGTGCCTAAAGACGTCATCACCTTCTTCTGTCAATATTAGTTAACGTCCATAACGTCATATTGTTAAGTAGGTACAGGGTACGAGCTGTTTCTCAAATAATGCTTTAGCTAAAGCCTACGCTTTATGGTCAGTAAACACGTAAAAAAATTGTACACCTTCTGTTCCGCGACGAGCTATCGGCGCTGTCATCACTCACGTGACCACGACCATCATGCCCGTTCCAAATTCCAAATGAGCGTCTACCACAGATATCCATTCGGAACCATTTACAAGAAATATTATACGCAAAGGCGAGCTTATCTCTAAAGAGAGATTTCTACCAGCAAACCTAGGCAGGACAGGAATGTGGATGCATGAGGATAGTCCTAGTGCGCAATAAAACTACATAACAACACGGAAATTACAACATAAATATAAAATACCTACAGTACTTACATAAACTATATAAAATATCAATATACCTACAACATGGACAAATAAATATGAACTATATTAAAAATGCATAGACCTACGTAAATATAAATATTAAATACATACATATAACGGTACCTAATACGGAAGAGACAGGAAATGCGCTTTTAATCTTTTTTTGAAAGTAAAAATGCATGGACTATCCCTAATAGCGCAGGGAAGTGCGTTCCACAGTCGGATTGCCCTTAACCTAAACGAGTGTTGGTAAGCAGCAGTATTATGCCGAGGAATTGAGAGGAGAGACACCGTGTGAGATCTTCGGTTGCTATCCCTAGGGAAAAGAAACTCGAAACGTTCTCGAAGATATGAGGATTTCGCAGAATATTATACAAAAAGGACAGAATGTGCATGTCGCGGTGAAGACGGATCGGAAGCCACCCTTGCAATATTGAGAGACATGGTCATATGTCATGGTCAGATGTCAACCCATTCTAACCAAAATTTTGTCAATTTTTGTCATTTTGAGTCGTAGACCGTCGTAGTAGTTAAATTTTCTTTGTATTGAGTAATTAAGTGAGTCCTGAAGCTTCATAATTGTTAATTTCCTCACTATAAGTGGTTGCTGTTCTAAGTTTGATTGTCAGCTGTCAGAGTGACAGCTGTTACTTGTTAGATCGATCTATTTCTCACGCTCTCGACGATAGTCACTGATAGTGTAGTGATATCCCAACATGGCGGAGTTGACGATGTCATTCATGATGTTAGCGTCCATTTTTAACCGACTTCCCAAAGGAGGAGGTTTACAATTCGTCCGGATATTTTTTTTTTTTATGTCTATCCCCCGATAGCGCCTAAACGGATGGACCGATTTAGAAAATTTTTTTTTTTGTTTGAAAGGGTTTACCTTCCCATTGGTCCCATTGACACCAGGTCAGGATCTGATGATGGGATCCTGGAGAAATCAAGGGAACTCTTCAAATATTATAGGCAGACATATAGTGATTTTTGTGTTTTTCATAATAACACGTGCAAATGCACATGGTAAGCATAATATTGTGATGTGGAACTGCTGATGAAGACCACATAATATGGCCACCAGATCTGCTCAATACTAGGTACAAATACAATGCGCGGCTGACGGGCAGGCAACGCATTGCCTAAACCGGTGGACCTAGAGCCATGAAACTTTGTACAGGGGTTCCTTAGTAGCGTGGGGTAGCACTGATATGGGATTTGACAAAATTAATTCCCCAAGGGGGGGGGGGGATAAGGGGTTACAGTTTGTATTAAACTCAATCTAATCAAATAGGGTTTGTGGAAGTCGGTTTTTTCTAAAGTTTACTTTTTGTTTCAATTATCAGATATCGATTGTCACGTCAAAACTGACTCGGAATGGCATTGTAGACGCTGTACTCGATTATGGCGCTAACGGCGAAGTCACGGACCGTCGTCGTCGGAAGTCGAGAGTTCTAAAGCTAATATGCCACAATCTGGTGGATGAACCAAAGGTTCACCAATGTGACAGATGAATGAGACATGTGATACAAGCAAGAAAGACTAGGGTCGTTTGTTACCTACTAGCCACACTCAAATCACAGAAGATATAAATAGTACTCCGTACTCAAATGACAGATGAACCCAAGATAGTCAATGATTTTGATGAAAAACTATTGAAGCTATCTATATATATCATAAGTACACGAAATAAAATATTTAAAATTAAAATTGATGTAAGTGTATGAAATTTCATAATTCAAATAATATGGTTGATGTGGTTTGATGACACAATTATGACTTACCTTAGTTATAATTATAATTATTGTTCTGAGACATCAGGTACCTATATGTAGAAGACAAACTGATATGATTAATCAGTCAGTGTGGTCGATTCTCTAGGTTACACTGACTAAAATTACTTGACAATATTAAGTTTGACAGCTCTTATGCGGACGCCATAGATTCCATTTTCGAACTGACTTTTGAATTATTTTAATGTACTGATGAACTAATTCAAAAGTGAGTTCGAAAATGGAATCTATGGCGACCGCATAAGAGCTGTCGGACTTAATACTGTCAAGTAATTTTAGTGAGTGTAACCTAGAGAATCGGCCACAGTGACTACACACCGCAGAGAGAATGCGATCCTGACACATGTATAATATGTCTGTCTGTCTCGCACTACTTTTCACTTTATCTCACTTGTGTATAATTCCGATAACATAATTCATTGGTCTGACATTGCCTATACTAGGCTATCTGTGCTTGTTAGGTGCCACTGTTGCCACGGCAATTATTATCCAATTAATTTCACAAGACAGTGCAAATTCGCATTTCTTATCGTTTTATGGCATGCATAATTAAATTACCGAACATGTAATCACTTCACAACTAAACCCTTATCTCTACATCCATTACCTGTACTTACTTACAACTTTCGCAATGTTATTTATTTTGGAAAATCTAGTGTCACCATAGTTTACTCTTGCCATAGAAAGATGTTTATCATACATAACATAACCATGAGCTCCAGACAAAACATATTTGCTATTAATACTGTAGAGAACTTTCTTTCGAGTGGACCTCTTCATGCGAACTTAATAGGTTCCCATTTAACATTAAAATTACCGCAAAAAGTACTAAGTAGCGTCCAGAATGCATGTAAGAATTCAACAGGTAGAAAGTAGGTTCAGCAAAACGTAAGTACCTACGTCATTCATGAGAAGGGTCTCGGCTCAGGGCAGATGACGAAAAATTCCTTTCACTTAAATAAGAGAAGCCTGACGAAACGCCGCCAACAGATCACATCACACGACCAAATGCACCAATCTAATACGATTGCATTTATAATCGACTAAAAGGCAACCAATAGACAGCAATAATAGCGCTCATGACATAATCAAAGTTACGCAACATTTGCTAATCCAATAATTTATGATCACATGACTAGGCTATGTAAGTATGGCCTTCGAAGTCACAATGACAATGACCCAGTAGGCCGTTTCCTTGCGGTTTAACCGCTACAGTTTTCGGAAGAAGGATGTCTGGGCTCTTGGTTGACGTCACTGTGTACTTTGCAATTCCGCAGCGCCCCAGACCGTTACGTCGATTGACTTTTGATTCATCAGGCTACCTTTTAGTGTAAGTAGATCATTTATATTTTTGGAGTTTACCTTCATTGTGAAATAGAGACTAATTGTTAGAGCAGCAGCAATAAAATTTATCGGAGAATAACGTTTAAGTAAGTATAGCCTTATGTAGAATTATGTACTTACTATGTTAACCCCCAAATGATCTTGCGGGCGCCATTATTGGGAGAAAAATTTCAACTGCTAAGCTAACCGGGATCGAATACTGATTCATAGTCGTCGCCATGAACGTCACAAAACCGCAAATATTTAAATGTCAAGTACAATATCATAATTATCAAATAGCCAGGTGTGCGTGACTAATACAAGGTAACTCTATGTTTAGTGGGTATGATAGGTATGATATGAGACCAAATTATTGTATGTCAAGTGTTTTATCATTTGAAATGACTAAAGAAGAAATGAGGATACTCAATTCAAAAGAGATGGAGGTAGAGCAGGGAATCTGGGGTATGATTCTCGCGTATTCGATATGGGATATATCGACACCTATATCGAGATATAGGTTTCGATATTCGTATATCGAATGCGCGAGAATCATACCCCTGATTCTATCATTTGTCAATTCCCTGAGACTTCTGATTAAATAAATAACAATAAATTAATATACATTGTAGCATTAAAAGATCTATCTGATATATCTGAGTGTCTGCGGCTCGAGGCAGCTCGAAACTCTGCCTCTCAATCAAGAAAGAGGTCCCGGTTTCGGATCCCGGCTGGGGAAAAAAAACATGTTATTATGTGTGTAAAGTCGCATTTTCTGGGTGTCCCACGACAGTATCCTATTGGGGGAGGGGCTTGTAGCAATGCATGTGCCTATCTATAAATGTTTATGAATGGGCATCTTTTACGTTCGGCATCTTTTTGTGTTTTTCAGTCAGCGACTTTCCAAAAGCATCACTTCCGGTAATTTATCATCATCAAACTCCAAAACTGTCATAGAACAATTGTCAAGAAAAAAACTTCAATTGCGTCATGAAAATTCCGGTAATACTCTACGGTTCCAAGAAATGAAGAAGTCCATGATATAACCGAAAATAACACCAAGCATGGAACTCTAGTAAAAATAAACTCTAGTCTTTTTATAGAATATGTACCTACATAAAAAACGCAGGACCATGCGGTAGGCAAGGTCAAGTGTTGCGAATAATATTCCACTACCCGAGTGATGATAAGACAACCTACATTAATAGCGATGACGAAATCGCAAGAACCGCTACTATAATTGGTGTCAATGACTTCAGTTTGGTTTTATATTTGATGTATTTGATAGGCGATGGTAAATCGTGTTGTATTGACATGATCGTGCGTGTAGCTCATCACGTGCGATATAAGATAGGAGAGCGGTGTCTCGTGTACAATACGAGAAACCTCTCTCCTATCCTCGGTTAGTTTACTAAGACAACGGGACTTCAGGCTGTAAGTTAACATCATCATCGTCATAATCAACCACGCGCGCCCACATTCTACCACTGAAGTGTATAATAGGTCTGCGTACGCCATCTACTCCGATCCTGGTGCATGATTCTCGCGCCTTCGATATCCTATATCGAGTGATTTCGTATGGGAATCTATAAATTTTGGTCTCGATATCCGTATATCGAAGGCGCGAAAATCGACCCGCTGAGTCTCCCGCATCCAACCGCGCGTGCAACTTTTGCAAGAAATGACACAGTATCTACCTGTACGCCTGTACCAGGTGACATACGGTCTTGATTAGTTCTAGTGTGACAGATTCGTCATTTTCCATAGGTACAAAATGATGATTGATCTGTTCAATAGCTCAACATTTAATTTTCATCTGAATGACTTATGGAATTTTTTACTAGGAGTAACTATGTAGGTATGTAATGTAGAGACTGTAATGGCACTGATTTGACACATTTGTCATAAACATCTAATAACTTATAGGTACACGTAGTTACAAATGACATGGTGTTCAATGATTTCGTAACTCGCTGCAATCAATCTGAAACGTTTTCCTCCTCTCTAGAATCTATGCCAAAATGCGAAATGAAAAAAAAAAACGGTTTTTCTGAGAAGTCCAGCTCCAGACCTCACTTTCACTGGTTGACGCAAGCGACCCTGGCATTTATTCAATACAGTCATGTGAGCTTGTTTAGAAATCTTTCTACTACCTATTACTCCATCTGCCGGAATGAGAACTTAGAAAGGAGAAGTAAAAAGTTAGGCAAAAACTAAAAATTAAAGTTTCTTCGTAGTTAGTGCCTGTTAGCCACTAAACATTGGTATTTGGCATTCATCAGCTCTCTATAGTATCTACATGTCTACCTATAGAGAGCTGATCTACGCCTCCTCCTGATTAACGCCAAGCGCATCAGCTATCCTACGCTGTTCAATCGGCAGGCTGGCTAGCTGGCTTCTAACATCTTTCCGTGTAACAGAGGAACATGAAGAAGAAAGATAAGAAAACACTGTAAAGTCAGAAGAGGTTGATAAGGAAATTCTAAAACTGTTGAAAGTCCTACTTTCAATACACTAACTCCAATCCACAATGAGAAAATCCATGAAAACCTCAGAGGGAATTATCTGTAACTTTTCTACAAACAGTCCATTTGAAAGTTTGTAGACCCCGAAGATTTATTTTTAGTTATTGGTGTTCAGTCAAGATCCGTGTATCAACCAATCTGTAAAACAAGTCTCAACAAGTATCACTTCGCCTATAATTTCGCACAAATCTAGTGGCACGCGACAGGCACGTGTCATTACGCCAACCACTTATCTCGCAGAACTATACCTCACACTGTAAGCCATTGAGTTGGATTTAGCGTGGCTACCTGCAGAAAATCTTTGGTGTTGAACAACAAAACATAAACTGTTGATTTTAAAGTTGTGTTTGGATAAGACGGTGCTTGAATATATGTCGTTTTGGTGCTGGAAGTCTGTGGAATTCCATTCATGAAGTCACGAGGTTGTAGTTAATGATAAGAAGGTAAAACGAAGATAGATAATGAAGTTGTGATATACGTAGGTATGGAAATCTGGGAAAGTGATTATGTACGATTTTAATCTTATGGACAAATTAAGAGATATAATGATATTTAGACATTACTAACAATATAATGCCACAAAAAAAACCTTCTAGTAAGTACCTACAGGAATTACGTACTGAAATAGCTCTGCTGGGGGGTGCAGGACTGTCTGTACCGACTATTACCGACCCAGCGCGGCCAGCGCCTTATGTTTCTTAAATTAAGCTAAGCATATACCCTACTTATATCCCATTGCAGGTGTGACAGTCATCACATCACCACCACTTTTTGATTTAACTGTAATCGATCCACTAATAGGTAGCCATCACGATACTACACAAAACCATGAAAGCTTGTTCAATGACTCAAAGCCCACAAAAACTCCCGGTACAATAAACCTCTACAAACTCTACATTAATCTTTATATTAACATTCGCAGAAGTTGACTCACCGATACCGCGCATGCGCCAGACACCTTTAAATTTGGGGATTACGATCACGCAATGTTTTCCTATACCTGGGTGGGCGTTTTAGGATTAATATCTCAGGTGGTCACCCACACACCACCACTAGCAGGGGTATGATTCTCACGCATGCGATGTATGGATATCGTTATCGACACTTATATCGAGTGATTTTGTATGGGAAGCGTTCGACATAGGTGTCGATATCCACATATCGAATGCGTGAGAATCATAGCCCAGGGGTACGATTCTCGCACATTCGATACACGGATATCGATAGCTATCGATATAGCAATTATAGGAATACCGATTACCATGCAAAACAATTGAAATAACTGTAGAGATCCGAATATTGAATGTGCGAGAATCATGCCCCTGGGGTATGTATTAATGATATGATGACTCCCGCGCATTCGATATCGATACCGATATCGACACTTATATCGAGTGATTTTGTATGGGAATCACTCGATACTCGGTAAAGGCACAGTATACATCTGTGCTGTGGTAAAGGTGTCGATATCCGTATATCAAATGCGCGAGAATCATACCCCAGTAAATACCATACACCTATTAGGTACGTAGATCAACACAGTAATTAAATTAACAACAATAACAAAAGAAAAACAACGATTATCATGAAAGTATGACTTCTGAAGATGATAGACAAATAAGTAGTTCGTTCATCTCTACAAAGAAAATTATAGTTATTGTTGACATGGCAACAAATCATTAGCTTAGCATGCATAGCGCATAGACAAAAGGGTAATAGGTTAAACGAATTAAGTTGTTTACTTTATTGATTAGTATGATTAATTAGCCATCGTTATTATTAGTTTTCCTGTAGCATACTCTGGCCGCTGAGAGAATGCGATCCTGACACATGTCTATGTCCCTGTCTGTCCCGCGCTACTTTTCACTCTATCTCATTTCCATAAAGGGGATTGTGCATGTGCATTTGCATCCCAAACTGACATGAGTGATGCATGATCGCATTCTCTCAGCGGCTAGATTATAGTCGTAGACACTTCTTGTACTTAGTAAGGTATCTACGAATAATCGAATTTATAGAAGTTTGTTTATTCAAAATAATAACTTCGTCTCCAGATTGTTCGGAATTTCGGATTAACTGCTGCCTAGTCACATCTTTTCCATAGATTACATTCCTGTCAGCGAAATAGACCAAGCTCCGCTACCTAGGTACCTACCTAGGTACCTACCTAGGTACTTACTTACTTACAGCCTAGCAAGCCTATAGGCATACATCTAGAGAATGCAATCCCGATCAGCCTAGCCAGCCTATAGGCATACAGCTAGAGAATGATCTCGCGAGATCTCGGCTCATTTTTCGAGATCAAACTCGAGGCATAATTTGGCGAGATCTCGACGAGATTTTCGTGATTGATTTTTAACCGACACTTCCCATAGGAGGAGGTTTACAATTCGTCCGGATGTTACATTTTTTTTTTTAATGTCTATACTCCGATAGCGCCTAAACGGATGGACCGATTTGGAAAATTATTTTTTTGTTTGAAAGGGTTTACCTTCCCATTGGTCCCATTGACACCAGGTCAGGATCTGATGATGGGATCCTGGAGAAATCGAGGGAACTCATCAAATATTATAGGCAGACCTATAGTGATTTTTGTGTTTTTCATAATAACTCGTGCAAATGCACATGGTAAGCATAATATTGTGATGCGGAACTGCTGATGAAGACCACATATGGCCATCAGATCTGCTCAATACTAGGTACAAATACAATGCGTGGCTGACGGGCAGGCAACGCATAGCCTAAACCGGTGGACCTAGAGCCATGAAACTTTGTACAGAGGTTCCTTAGTAGCGTGGGGTAGCACTGATATGGGATTTGACATAATTAATTCCCCAAGGGGGGGGGGGGATAAGGGGTTACAGTTTGTATTAAACTCAATCTAATCAAATAGGGTTTGTGGAAGTCGGTTTTTTCTAAAGTTTACTTTTTGTTTCAATTATTATTATTGGTTGACTTGTTTGCAGTAACCGATGAGTTTGCAACAAATCTAGGAATGGAAATTTCGCCCACTTCTAATTCTTCTATCATTATCATTACTGATCTTGGTATGATTATGTTGTTCAGATGAAAACATAATAATAACTGGCCTGATGATGGAGCTCGTAGGAGGGAGAGGGCACCCTGAGATATTTTTTTCCTTGTACACTCTGAGTTAGGGCAAATTAGATTCTTCATGAGTTCATAACAAATCCTATTCATATCTTCTGGCGGTGTGTTCTCATCATCATCTTCATCATCACCTGCTGATAGAGCTGGAAGGTGATAGACGGAAGACTGGTAATCTTACTTGTAAACCCATCACTTAGGCTCATCTAATACGTCTGACAAGACCTAATAATATGTACCTACCCGAGATCTCGGAAATTCGTATTTTGGCTAAGTTGACTTGAGACATGAGATCACGATCGGCCTAAAGTAGGCAGATCTCGATCTTGTATGAAAGATTGGTATGAAAGATTTGATGAATTAGTAATCTCATGTAATCTTTATACTGATCTTTGCACTTGGTCATTTGGCTTTCCTACCTAGTGGTTTTTCCACGTTTCCGGCTGCATTGAAGACTGCATTCTATTTGCTTGACGATAGATTGATAGATGCAATAATTGAACAACCGGAAGTGGAGGAATTCAGATTTCCATAATACCTATAGGTACCTGCAGAAGTAGATTGCATTACCTTCAGTTTCCGTCAATAGACCTATGAGTAGTTACATACAAATAAGTATTGATACTTATTGTGTCTTATTTATTTTCTTAGTTGTAATGTAAACTGTTTTTCCCCTACACGGTAGGTACCTAGGTGGTTTAATGTACAATGCCATGGTGATTTAAAATTTTCATACATTTAAAATATTCATAATTGTTTGCTATGTATTCTACCTAATGGTTAACGACACTTTATTTTAAGTTTTTGAAGGGTCTTGTTTCGTTATTGGCATTTCACAATTTGTTTTAATATGTTTTCATTTTACGTTGTAAACTGCTGTGAAACAACTAATAAATATATAAATAAATTTACAACGTCATTTAGTATAATTGCATTAATTATCCTGTACCTTATGTATAGGATTCAGGATTATCCAACTACCCATGTAGAAGTAACTATGTCCTAAAGCTAAAATAAAACTCCATAAATAGTCCCGCCGGAACCTACCCATGGGACATGTGTTACGACGGAACCCGACTCACGTTTATTATATTAGAAGAGAAAATACAATAATTTGATATGGGTATTGACTTTGACGAAACTATGGTATTCTGTGTGGAAAAATTAATTATGTCAAATACCTTTTAGAAAATTACCGTCAGTCCGTCGTATTTAAAAAGTCACGAACTAAATGCTAAATTACGTGTGATTGGTTAGTAAATAGATTTGATTTCAATGATTTATTTATTCAACATAAACATATTTGAATTCACTTCTTAGACACAGAATTAAGTATGTTCAATTGTTCACACACAAGATTATTTAGGAAAAACCACTGGAAGTAAATGACCCCGAATAAAGGATAATTAGGAATACGAAATAGTTTTGACGAATTTATCGATTCGAACCTGCATGTGAGAAGCAAGGGTGGAACCCACTAGACACTGAGCATTACCCTTTCAGCAGGTATTGCATTTAGCGCCAGCTTTAGAACAAACCATAGAGTAACTTATATGAGCAAACCATCTACGCTCGTTCGTATCGTTTCTCCTATACTATTCCTGAAGGAAAAAGAACCTCAAGCATTTCCCGGTATTATGTTATGATGACGTAACGTAACCATTTCAAAAGTAAATTGATTGGGCGTCGTTTCTGATTCACCGACGAACACAACTAACAGACGAACGCATCGAGGGCTGCTCGCCCCGTGCCAACAGGCCGTAGACACCATACACACACACGGTACTATTGTCACAATAAGGGCCGCGTCACCCATTTCAGTGGGCAGGTGTAGGCTTAGTCGGGCTGGTGTAGGTTAGAGGAAACGGCGGGTAGATTTAGGAAATTCATGAAATCCATTTACCTTTTTAACCGACTTTCAAAAAAGGAGGGGGTTATCAATCCGGTTGTATGTCTTTTTTTAATGTGTGTTACCTCGAAACTGGTATCTACTATTATTATGAATCGATTTCAATCGGTCCAGTAGTTAGTAGGTCACTACATGAAAATATCTGAAAAGTTGTCTTAAATTAACGGTAAACAAAATCACGTATTGTTTCTGTG
Organism: Argyresthia albistria; assembly: GCA_963457715.1. Classification (NCBI taxonomy): domain Eukaryota; kingdom Metazoa; phylum Arthropoda; class Insecta; order Lepidoptera; family Argyresthiidae; genus Argyresthia; species Argyresthia albistria. Next base: position 323,892 of record OY735253.1, read on the forward strand.
ACTGTGGGTGGGCTAACTGAAGGGACCGATATTCGCCTAAGTATATTGTGTAAAATAAGGTCTCGAAGTCGTTTTTTTTTAGTTTTAAACTTTGTGAATTATAAGAGCAATTATTCGAGCATAGTTGGTTCAAGGTTTCAAGCTCGCATTACACGTAGGAGATAAAAACAATGATGTTTACGAACCTTTTTAAGTCAAAGATGCACCTTTTTGTTCGACCCGTTACGGTCTTCATACAAAATACGAAGAAACTTTTTTTTACCCGACCTAATATTTAATAAACGAAAGTCAAATTGAAGAATAGAAAAGCGTGAGCTCTTATCTACTGGAGAACCATATTATGTGAAATGGTGGTAAAATAGTTACACTTGTAGTGCATAGGTACAGGATGGAGAAACCCTGTGGGAAAATAGGAATGAAATCTTAGATGCGGGTTAAAACGGTAATCCAAAACGTCATAAAATGGTATGACGTACTCAAACAACAACCAACCTGTCTATAACTAAGACAGGTAGTTAGAGCATTTCAGTGAAAGATTTTCAGTTTTAGATGATGAGTTTAGATCAATGAAAGAAACTATCGTGATTCGAAGAACATTTCGTTTACATGCACAGAGGAGGCAATGTATAGTGTGAATTGCACACTCATGCATTGCCTCCTCAATTTTCATAAACTGCGGCCGCATATTGGCCACCTCTCAAGCAAAAAGGAATATTGGGTAAAACTAAGGCGTAACTTCTTGGAAACGTCTCGTCGCTGCCCGCTGTCACCTATGCCCCTTAACAGACCTTAAGCAGGTGCTAATAAGCTTCAACGACGATAAACTGAAAAGCCAAGTGTTCAGGCAAAACCAGCAAGTCACGTTATGACATCATATCACGTAGATGACGTGTACTCCATACTTCACGAACTTTCTAGGAACTTATTGCCATATTTTATCCAAGTTCTATAGAATTAAAAGGCGGTAATTGGAAGGAATTTTTATGCCATTTTAAACAGAAATGCAGAATTTCTAGGAGCTGTCGAGTTTGCGCTAGGTGTTAACGGCTAAGCTTTCCTGAGCTTGGAAATGCCCTTGTACACGCATGCTTGGCCTTTAATTGGGCCAACGACAATAAGGTTGCATTATTACTAAAAGGTTGTTGAGAAAATATGTAGCACAATCGATATCCGCTTTCAGAAGTTTGCGGATGGACGATGGTCCAAGAATAGCCTACGAGGGGAGTTACGAGTAAGATTGAGACAGGGATCTGTCACTTGCTCGCTGTCCATGGATTGAGATGATGTTAATGTGATGATTGATTGTGTCTGTGCCACCCAGTATGGGAAAAGGCTGTCGCTAATGCTTTTTATGTTTTGTTTTCAGTAAGATTGAGACGAACTCCTACCACGCTGGCTCAGTTCTGCGGTTGATGCAGGGGTTGCAACTTCATTTGTATCTGTAAGTACTTATAGGTTTATGATACAATTTCATCATTGGTTTAGGTAGTTATGTTTATTAGGGACAGATTTGATATTATATTGATTGATTAATTGATAAATTACCTTTTTATGATGGTGGCATTCGCATTCTTCTAGTGATATGATAAAGGGTAATCGTAGATTAAATATTAATTACATAGTCCTGTGGGTAATTAATACACCTTAGAATTACAATCTATAACCTCTTTCATTGTCGTAAATTACGACTCGTAATCAAATTAATCCTAGCACCTTATGATTGAATTCAAGGAACAACTTTTATCGATTCAAAGTGGGTTTTCCCTATTTCTTACATTTCTTCCTCCACGATAACAAATCGGTGACTGACATGACATCACATATACTTACTTTCATCAAACGATAAACTGATGCAGCTGCATTACCGTAATCTCGTGATATCCTATGATTACTACATATTTGGTAAACTAGTTACATCCTCTAGCATAGGTAGGATCTTAAAATTCTAAATCATAACATAACACAGCGTCACGGAGTTCACATACGGAGTCGCAGGAGCATTATGCACATGCCAGACATTCAATTGCGTGACAAATGGCTTGTCAAACGCTGCAGATTCTAAATCATAGTAGGAAGGAAATCATCTGAGTAACCGGATCGACCGCAAGTCAAAAAATTGTTCACGTTGCGTCGACGGAGGCGTGTAGCTGACGTCGGCAGATAACCAAACATTGCAGCGTACAATCTGACGCAAGAGGCGGGCCCGGCCTCAAAGTGACGTCGACTCAGCCGTTGACTCAGGCTTTATAACTGAAAAGCAGTCACGGCAACCATCAGACAACAGTCCAACACCAAGCGTTATACACGTTAAGGACAACTGCCTTACATCCTAGAACACGTGAAATCGAAATTATTCTGAATTGATCTGCTAAAATAATAGGACGAAAGGAAATAATTGGATGATATAAAGTGATTTTTTAGGGACTTTTAAAAAACTTTTGGAATTGTGTGTGAGTTGAATAGTGATTGGAGGGAAAATGGAGAAAGTGATAACTGTGGTGTTAGTGTTGTGTGTGTTGGTGACGGGCCACAGGACGCATCCCAAGTTTCCGCCGCGAGCGCCAGCCGAAATCGGAAGCACCAAAAAAGGTGAATAAGTGAATTAGTGCTAAATCTGCCGGTCGTCTTCATAAAACTAGATAACGGACAATACAGTGATAGCACCCGTAAATCATGATGCAATAGTTTTGAGGCTTGCAAGTTTAATCACTTTTAGGCCTTTGGGAGATACGGACCTTCCGGTTTTTGCGACCTCAACTTCCAATTATGGAGTTTTTAACAATTTGAGCCCATTATGTCCCTCTGTCGGAAAAAGTCCCTCTTTTCTTTTCATTTTATTTTTGGGTCATCCACAAGTTCTTATCCCATGCAGCATCTACTTGGCATTTTTCGGAATAAATTCAGTGTATAACGATCCGGATGCACAACCAACGGATACTCAAATTCATAACTGTCCCTCGCTCGGGAAATAGCGCAGCACTTTAGTTGAGCAGTCTCTACAGTCGGCCATCAATTATTTGAAAGTTAACAACGTGTTGTTTCTGTAAGGTCCAGTGGCGTGTTCGAAGGTGCATGACACGGAGTTCCAGTCCGAGCTGAACAAGTCCAAGTGTGGAGAGCCGAAGGAGGAGTTCATCACACTTGAACCAAGCGTCAAACATGAGACTGTAAGTGGAACTTGTGAACTTTCGTGAACTTATAATTTTTAAGATAAGTAAATCTTTTTGTAGCGATTTTTAACTGTTGATACTAGGATTGAGATGTCATCTTATTGCACAATATTGGATAATACATGTCTTTGGTAGCTTTCTAGATCCTAGACAGCAAGTCAAAAGCAGATTTCCTATTGTACTCGTAGGTACAGTCAGCCAAGCAATAAATTAATGAGAATAGAATAGAATAGAATTAATGAGTCTGGGGAGTCAACTATCTGCTTGGCTAACTGTACCAAAGCCGAGTACTTTAAATAATACTGTCTATTTTGAAATAGTATGGTGACAAATGCGCAAAAGCCGCACGAATTATCATAATAATGATGTGTCAGTATGACCGATTGGAACGATTGGGTTATCAATAACCGCCGTATCTTATTGTGACATTCATTTTCCTTCAAATGGTACGTGATTCAAGAATCTATGCATTATCTCTTTAATCGCTGATAACAGAAATTCTTTTGATATTACTTCAAATAATGGACCATCTTCACGTAAAGATTATAGTCACTAGGTGACCTCGTGATCAGTTTTTCAATACTTTTGGTATATCCCCAGGTCATCCCGAGTGGAGCTTGGGTCAAGCGATGTCATGGTCTCTGCGACCATTACAACAATGAGGGCTACTCATGTGTGCCCATCGACGTCCAAATCCGACATATACCTGTAAGTACTCACCCTATCACTCGTATACAAAACCTTATCTGCTAATTACACTTCTAAACGAATCCTTGACACAGTTAGATTTACGACACGTTGCCTCTAAAGGGCCGATTGTCTATAATTCTATTGTATTTGTGACATAACTTCTCATAACATCTATCATCAAGATCTTTGTTTTGGATTGCCAAGTTTCAATATCTATTGTTTGAGGTTAATGAATGTTTTTGGTTGTTAACAGGTGAGGGTGTATAACTTGGAAACCGGAAAAGAATCTTGCAGGCATTTTCCAGTTAAAGAGCACCTGTCCTGTGGCTGCTGTTCTCCCGACCGGGAAGAGTGTCCTGAAAATATGGTGTTCAATCCTCGTAAGTGTTCCTGCCAGTGTCCGAACATGGACGAGAGAAGAAACTGCCTCAAGGTTCGTAAAATAATGGATGTCTGTCTGTGCACACTAATCTACTGTGTGTCAACGCACGCGCATGTCTGTAACAAATGAGCACTCTTCTTCATTGGCTGATTAACAAAAAGCTTTCTTCTTCTGTTTGATGTGATAGAGCATTTTTACTGAAACCGCTGCGTCATACTATGCTACAATCTGCATAGAAAAGAATGCGGTCAAGTTAACAAGGTCAGTCTTTACAGATTAACTACGTATGTGACTCTCTTAGGACTGACTGTCTCTTGTTTCATATAAATCTGTGTAGAATCTGTATTGTAATATTTAGATTTGTGTTCATGCGTGCCTTACTGACATCCATTGTTTTACGAATATCTTTAAATAGTCTCTGCCTGGACGATTGTATGAATATAAATATCAGCTTGATATTAAATTCTGCGTAGTGTGTCCTCTGCTGCATCATGATTTAAACTAAATAAAAAATATTCTTCGTCTTCTTTAGATGCATTTCTATAATAATTTCACTGCTATGACTCCGATGTTACCTATACCTATGTATTTCAATAGGTACATCAGTATTCTGATCTTCTGATGGATTTTGACCAACAACAGGTACAAGTTCAAGAAGCTGTCTTATTAGAGCAGCTAATTATACCATTACACAAAGGTGTACCTAATTTAAAAGTTGTAGTAGATTCCTCAAATGATAACTTACTATATCATCAAGTTGTGACTCTTAAGTTGTGACGTTAACAGTGACGTTTCGATTGTTACAGAATAAACCATACATGAAGTGGAATAGATCCACTTGCACATGTGAAAGAAGAAAGAAGTTCGCTTCATCCAAACGGAGTGCGTTTGACGAATTTTATGACTCGCGCAGAGGTCAGAGGACTTCTTGATGAAGAAGTGAAGAGTGAAGACATATCTTAGAGAAGAGGTGGATGACGCTCAATTAAGAAGTTACACAAAACTAATTGTATCGTGAGAGCCTTCAGAAAGAGCTAATCTGTAAATAACAAACTTTGTACTTATTTGTATTTAACACGTTTTACGATAGATGGAGAAATGTTTCTGGGCTCAGCAGTCCAACTAAATAAATTATAGAAACGACTGAACTTAGAGCCTTAGAGTTATTAAAAGTTTAAAAAAGTATTATAGAATAGTTGAGGTATAAAAACCATATGGGGCCAAAAGGTGCTGTGAAGTAACTTAGGTACTGTTCTATGACTTTTGGTTTTTTTAATTTTGTAAATAGGTCTATGATGATAATTAGAATCATATTGATTAAATAATAATCAAAACGTGAAATACATCAATTAGATATAGTATAATAATGTCCCCATCTATGGGGCATAGGCCTTATGGGGATAGGGCAAGTTCGAGTCATCACACTGGCTCAGGGTCGATAAGTATTATTTCATATTAATTTATTATTGTGTGTATTAATGACATCACTTTACAGTATTATTGTGTAAATGATAAGTATTTCTCGTAGCGTATTTTATACGTAATTCCTCAATTGTGATATAGGTTATACAATTTCCAGTTGCTTAGATTTTAAATTGTACTTATTTTACTACTTTTGTAAGGCTTAGATAGGCGTTTCTCTGTTTGAGTGAGACTTGGACTTGGAATGTATAATTGTGTATGAATATTTTATGAATAGAAAAATAATATAGTAGACATCTAGTCAAAAAGTTCTGCGTGAGTATAGCTTTTCGTGAGTGTCTATCTTGTATTTCGCTCTCTACCTGATTTGTCCTATTTTTTGTGAATCCTAGTCAAATAGTGCCAAAGGCATTATTTCCCGAATTTTATGTGTCGATTTTCCTTAATTTATTGTTTTAGTTCTAAGACGGCTTAAAAAGCGTTTAGTGATAAAATCACCTGGAAAGAATAATTTATTTCTACTTACTTGAAAGTACCTAGTTCAATAAATTAATACTGTTTTAAATGGTTCCTTGTTTTACTGATTTATGACTAAGCATACTTGTAGGTCCTTTAATAAGATAGATAAGCTTTAAACCTACACTAAAGGTTGTACGTGTTGAAATGACGAAATGAGTTACGACAAACAGTAGCATCGAGGGGTAGCAGGAGCAGACCGGCGGCGGCACCTCCGGTTTCATTCAAAATTACTTATTACATGGTCATTTACCTACTTATTTATTACTTTTATTACATGGTCAGTACCGGTTTTGAACGAACCCTGTCAAAAGCAGAGATAGAGTGATAAAACTCAACAATAGGTAGGTACAGTTAGCCGTTTATTTTTTGAATTTGATAATTACCAACACAACCACAACAAGAATAGATCTGTATGCTTAAATGTAATTATGTCATATCCGTATTCTAATCCTGAATTCGAGAAGGTAACGAAAAAATGCAGCAAAAACTGTGTGATTTCCAAATTACTCTACTACTTGAGTCATCGTAACATCCCGTTGACAGAATATAATGAAACAAACGACGACTCCCCGTCTTCGGCTAAACAATCGATAAGTACTAGCCTACTAGGCTAGTAGAATACTGATAAGAATTAATGTAGAGGCTCTATGAAATTTAAAACCCTGAAGGAGCAACAGTATGGATCGACTATAGAATTACTTACATCGTAATTTACTGCGTGGTGGATATCTGGGTGACAGACAAGTCTTTAAAGTTTCAAGCCATCGCCACGCCATCGATATAATACGGCTATACAATGGCTATTAGTTGCCAGCCGTGTTACGGCCGATCCCAATAACCTATCTCTATCCGTGATCTGCAGATTACGCGTTACATTTGACAGTTGCGCTATGGGATTTATGTCAAAATTGACACTAGCAATCTCAAATCTGCAAATTATGGATTGAAGATAGGTTATTAATTTCGGCCGTTAGTCCACTGTTACATTCAATAGAATATCATCAGAATATCAACAGAACATAAACAGAATGGCTCTAGCAATGACACACAGACACAAACACACCCTCCACCATAGATTACTTTGCCACTTTCCTCTATAATCGATCGATCGATAGGTTTGTCTTTGGTTTTCGGCATACGTATTGCTGCAGGATACCAATTTTGACAGCCACTGCCATGCCTTAACCACCGTGGAGCCATTAGCACACGGGACTTCCAATTTGCCACGCCAATGCTATTGAGAAGCCGATAGCGTCGAAGGCGGCCATTTTTGTTTACCAGACTACCGATTGTGTCATTTTCTGTATTTTTGAAGCAATCGCTACACCACTGGGAGGCTGTAGCGGAGCGGGACTTGAGGCCCTGGTATCTGGATTGGATAGGAAGGTGTGGACGCCCATTCGGGAGGCTTTTGCCAAGTGGGAAATAGGTGCCAAGGCTAAATAAAAAAATTATTGCAAATTACCATAAAAGAGTGGCGCAGAATAAGGATAGACTCCACTCGGGGCTTATCCCATCTTCAGCTATAGATATCGCAAGTGCATTTGGGTCAATTTTTGAAATTTCGATTTTCACGTCAGTTCTGTGGCATTTTTTGTTTCTCGTAAAACATGGAAAATTAACAAAGATTATGAAAGACCAAAGCCTTAAAAACTGAACTATCGATGAGGCGTCAAATAGAAGCTAATACTTTGGCTAAAATTTAACATCAAAAATATTTTTGCCACGGAAATGACGGCCATGCCAAATCTATGCCACAGAACTGACGAAAGGTCTACTTTCCCATACATGGATATATTATTACGTATATCTAGCAGTGATTGATCGATTATAAGACCACCATGTCAATTATTTATACTAATGCTGACATATATATTGATAAAATGAAACAATGAAATAAAATTAATTTTCTTTATAATTGTAGTTCTAGTTACCAACAAAAATTAAATCAAAACAAAAACCATTATAACATTATGCATACATCTGATATGAACATGAATATTTTTAAATGAAACTATGTAATTAAATTATTTTTCTTCATAATTAACAAAAATCAACTCAAACAAAAATATTGAAACATTATCTATTATAGCGTTCATTATAAATCTGATATGAATAAATAATTATCAAAAAATATAACATACCTACAACACAACACTTATTCAAAAAAAATAAACATTAACCCCATTACACAGCTTTGCAGGGTGAGTACGGGTGCATAACTTCCGAACGGGCGGTAGTATACAAAAATATTAATATTATATTGACGTTGACTAAGTAATATGTATGATTTTATGGTCAATAAAAATTTTGAACTGAACTGGACTGAACTGGTGGTAGAGCGGATCAGACCATTTAGCTGTATATTGTGTAGCTCTGTCCTTCCGCCTGTATACAATACACCTTCGACAGTTTTTAATTAGTAAGGAATTATATATCACATCCAAGCCGGGATTCGAATCCGGGACTTCTCGAATGGTAGAGAGAGAAACAACATCTGCGGCGCTACGGCTGTGTGTGTGTTTACAATGCGTCAGAGCCAAGGATGAAGATAAATTAAACAAAAATCATCTTTTGATTCTTTTTTACACATCTGTATCATATTTCATAATTATTATATTCAGTGTTTGAATGAGCGCCTGCAAAACTTAAATAGGCAAAAATATAACATAAAGTAAGCCATACATTTTGATATAATTACCTCTGATAAATAATATAACAAAGTGGTGTAAAAATTAAGTGTTGAGTGAGACCCATCTGAGCTTCTGCCACTCCGTTTAGGAAAAGTTTTGTAAGGATTTCGTTTCATAAAACCTTTCAGTCATTTCCGTGGCACGACCGTCAGTTCTGTGGTAAAAATGACCACGGAAATGATGCCACAGAACTGACGGCAAAATAGTGTTTTGATCTCATTTATTAAACTACTGTCTGAATTACAAAAAATCATTTTAAAATTAGAGCTCCGTCATTATTGCCACCTAGAAAATGGAATGACATAATGCAAGTCGTATTATAAGTACTCAAAAAATGAGCCACGGAAATAACCCGACCGGCGTACCAAAGTACATCGCGTGAAAAACATACCTCTTTGACTGCCAAAAAGTTTATTCTCCACGTTCACTTCCTGTGCATTCGCACGCACAACTAACCTGTTTTAACATGCGTAAGCAACAGGACGCTAGTTTGAGCGCCTAATGAGATAACAATACTTATTGGGAGGCATGAGAAGCACGGTTCAAAGTGGGACAAACATGTCGCGACCTCTTGTTTAACAAAATACTATTATACGTAACTGCTTTTATTGTTTGAAGGTGTGCGTGGAGTGATATCCTTTCCGATAAGGTATAAATCATTTTCATACTGTGTTCCGTCAGAAACTTATCGAAGCTTGTTTGACCCAAAACGCGCGGGAGACAAGCCTCCCAGCTCTCGTAATCGGTGATTTTCAACTTTCGTACGTGGATTTCTCAGGATTTAGGTATGCCTACACATAATGTTTTTAGTTTTAATATCATACTTGGGTGTCTAGAAAAACAATATAAAGTAAATTAGGAGTTTTCTTCAGTGGTTTTGTTCCTATAAGACGTGGACATCCAAAAAAGCCAAAAAAAATATTCACCCATTTATCAAATTAACTTTAACTTGATATTAATGATCGATGATAAAACTACGGCAGGAAACGCATATTTCTTAAATGGTAGGTCTGCCCGCCTGCGCCGGAGTCCTCGGGCAAACCCACCCGTACTAACAGACCGCGTAACAAGGGGCGATCGCAAAAAGCCTTGATGTGGGGTTTTCCCATCACTAAAGGTTTTATGTCCAATGCATAAGACTAGGTTTCTGTGTGAAATAGTCACGATAGAGGACCGATCACCCGCCGTGTTCAGCGGGCGTCCCACCTCAGCATCACCAAAGGCTAGGTTTGTTGTGCAGTAAAAGAAAAAAGTAATTAAGTATTATAATTGAACCAAAAATCCATAAATGGAAAATGTGGTACCTACGACAAACTCGTCATCCTTCGCACGAGGAAACGTGTGCATTAAAAACAGTCTTTGCACAATCCGGTTAAAATAGTAGATCAAGAGAAAATCATCTCGAGGTGAGTCAATGTTTATAAAATAATGTGTTTAACGATCGTTCAGCGCACTTTATAGCTGTACATGTAAATTCCTAACGCATTACAAGCAACACCCATCCGCATTATTAAGGAAAAGTCGAGGGAGGACATGATGATTGAGAGAGGCAAACGAACTCCCCGGGTTCTTTCACACGGGCTTCACTACATTTAGACTTAGTAATAATACCTTGATTGACCAAGACTTTTATTTTTAGGGTTCCGTACCCGAAGGGTGCCAAACGGGACTCTATTACTGAGCTTCCGCTGTCCGTCCGTTTGCCCGTGTGTGCGTCTCAGCGGGCTCTGTGGTGCGAACCGTTATTTATTTTATTTTATTTATTTATAGTTATAGGTAGAGAGTTGAATTTTTCACAGAATATATTACCTATGTATTTTTATTGCCGCTACAGAAACGAATACTGAACTACACTAGATTTTATTAATTAAAGAGCGGGTCCACCCCATACAAGGGGATACAAAAGATAAGTGTCCTGCGATATAAAAATCATATCAATATTCAATAAGATCGGAGATTTTTCCACTGCATACATGGTCGTTGTTGCACAACCGGTTGGGCGCGCAATTTGGAGGTCCGGGTTCGAATGCTCGTGAATATAATTTTCTCTTTGTTTTTGTCATATTGTTTCGAGTGCTTAAGTTTTGTTGTACGATTGTACGGAACCCTTAGTTTGCCAGTCCGACCCGCACTTGACCGATTTTTAGATGCAGATGTTCTCATCTCAGCCTATCGGGGAGTTAAGAGTGCTCAGCCTAGTCTAGACCAAAACTGAAATCTGAACAAGCGCTCCTGGTCCAGAGTCCAGACGACCGACGCGCGCGACGCTTCCATCCCAAGGGACTTGAGATGACTCTATAGTATAGTAGGTATTAGATAGATGTACGTAGAAGTAGACTTCCCATATTGTAGAGTTCTATCTACGTAAAACTTCTTTGCTTTTAAACTTTTTAACTTTTAGAGAAGTAGGTTTCCCATCGTAGAGTTCCTGTAGTTTCGTTGTCCCCACAGCCTCTGTCCCCAGTGAATGGGGACAACGAAACTGGTAGAGTAGGTAATTTTTATAGATTGCCAGAGTAAGAATATTATGCACGTTGAGGTTAATTAACGCTTTTCCCAGTGTTGTCGTCCTGAGTCTCAGAACGCATGCTGGTCCTCCAAAACTTTAAAACATTTCTTCTAAGTAGGTTGGTAGTAGGTAGTAGGCTAGTATGTTGGTAGGTACAGCTATGAGTTGTTAGGCTGTGGATATGTATAATAATTACTTATTATACCTATGTAGAGAGAAAGACTGAATAAGTAAGGGCCGAAAACTCGCAACCGGATCTTAAGTGCAATAAAAAAAGGCAAACATGCACGGTGGTACGTACCAACCTCACGCTGGCGCTGCGTCATCATTAAGTTAAATATACACTGCGTACGTGAGATTATTTTGAGCATTAAACACCCGATTTAGAACAAGAGTCAGCGGTTAATCTTCTAGGAAAGTAAACAGAGGCTTTAATTAGGCACACACAACGCATCGGTTCAACGGGGCGCGTGGCGCGTGGGCATGACATGACAGATTCATGTCCGCCATGTTTGGTTTGGTTTGCGCGGGAATTCGGACATGTTTGTTTTCCAACATTCGATAAATTCGACGAGTGCGCTGAAAGACTTTGTTTTGGCACAGGTTTTGGTAAGAACATTTTTCCGAGTGCATCGGAAATGGGCGTTGCATTTGTCGACTTAAATGCTATCAATTATTCTATCTAACAATGAAACCTGAAATGTATAGTAAACGTAGTTCGCTATAATTGATGAGACCTAACTAGGTAAGTAAGTACATACTTACACCTATTTACTTTGGGTGATATTTTTGGTGTCCGATAGCAATACTTAGGCATTCCGTAGGTGGAACTACGCGACGGTGTCGCCCCGGTATTCTCTCGTCCCGCCTTACTCTTTTCCATTCCATTTATTTCCATGTGCAGAAGGCTTCGTTCGATCATACATATATGAGATACCTACTTAGGTAATAATGATCGAAGGCGGAATGCCCTAAACTTAGGTTACTGTGGTTATCTTACTTACTGCATCAATGAGCGAGCAAAACACGTAATGTGAGGTAAACCTACCATTGCCCACTTTTTTGTGCAAATTAAGATGGGAACCATGGAAATACACAGAGATGCCAACCATGGCGGAAAGTAATTCAGCATCTTATTACCTTCCTTAGTATGGGAAAATCCAACAGTGTTACGACACTAGTGCAGGAAAATATTAGGACCTTATACACCATTGTGTTCGACTGCGTTTTTCCCAATTCAAAGCAATGATTGTTGAACGTTTTAGGAACATTAGATATTTTCTAATTGATCAAGGATTATTTGTTCCGGTGGTGATCGTTTCGAAATCTGAGCCTCGATCACGAACGGATGATAGCGCGTAAAACGTTTTCGAGAACCAGGAAATTATATTTTACGTCATAAATAATAAGAATCACTGACATTTTGATTTTCGATAGTATCGTATCGAATATTTTGTTTGTGATTGGGCTACTGGCAAGTACCTAAATACCTCCTTCGATCAATAATGCATGAAGATGGAGCCTGATGACCTTCAGGTACCTAAATCTTCATCCTCATAGCTGGGGCGACGGGCTGGCCTCCAGACTGCATTACTGACTAGCTCTAGCTCTGCATTTTGCGTAAAGCCTTCTAGCCATAGACACACCACGCTTGCAAGGCATGTTGAACCACTGTTGAACACAATCAAAACAAAAGGACAACTCTTCTGTGGGCACAGGGGCCTAAACATGCGTAACGTCGTCGTCGTAACTCTTACGCTGATTTGTTTCCACGAGGTCAATTCGCGTTACGCCGCCTTGCCGCGACGTCGACTCACGAGTGACGCTTCATAGACCGCTTATTTAGAATCGACGACGTCGCGGCAAGGCGGCGTAACTCAAATCGACGTCGTGGAAACAAATCAGCATTAGAGTTACGACGTTAGGTTGGTACGCATGTTTAGGCCCTGTGCCCATAGAATAGTTGTCCTTTTGTTTTGATTGTGCGCAATATTGTGGTGTAGCTAGCTAGCGTGTGGTTCCGTAGTAGGTCATTGGGCTCGGATGGCAATGATTGAGCTAAGCCATGATATCTCGCTCAGTTACTCACTAATTGTCATACTACCTAAGGGTATAAAAGGTTTTGCAATCTATTGTTCGCAACATTTTTTTTTTCGGTACCCGAAGTGAACACATCCAATTAGTCATCAACCGTGTTATCGCCAAGCGGTTATATTAGCCGAAGACGCGACACGTGTGTTCAAGATCCAACTTGTGTGTAACTTGTTATTTTGCAATGGACATTCAAGTTACAGGTATGTATTATTATTTCACTTCACTATTTTGCATTTTTAATCTACTATTGTTTTTTAAAAAGAGTGCTACGCCGCCGTAGCATTTCTTACGTATTTATTTCTGTATATTTTTTATGTTGAAGCTTTTACTTATGTTTGTGTTGTTAGATAGAAATAAACGATAAACACTTGATTATATTCAAGAAAAACACTTTATTCGGCAATTGTAGTAAAATCAAAGCGAGCTCCGCTCAACGACACAAACAAAAGTTATATTCTGGCAGTTCTCTGCGCTAGTGCGGGGGCGCGTGCGTCGATCGCATAGTGCTGTACCGCGCTCGTCTGGGATCGATTATCTTCTAATCAGTTCGGCCGTCCTGTTCTCTCCTTCTAGGTGCCACAACACGGTGTATTTCGTGCCTCCTCCTCTACTTGTGCCATTAAATTTAGTATAAAAATATAGGTTGAAACGTCTACTACTAGGCCTTTAAACATTTATTTGCGAATAGTTGCAGATGTGAGGGGCAACCAGGGTCTACGCCGCGCGCCTGGGCACGTAGCACGTGCTACGAAATATTTATTGTATTTTGATTCGCGTTTAACTTTTTCTTGTTTTGTTTTAGGAACTAGTATTAATTGTGTTCTTTCAAAATAATGCTTCTACTAGATACTTGGCTGTATATTTAAGACGGCAAATCTGAACTGGAGCGGTGGCGTCGAGTTTTTCAAGCCCTGATACAATTGCTGCGAGAATGTTGAGAATTTGATTGCTGATGACTTGGAAAAAAGAGTTTCTAATCTTTGTACAAGTTTAGTCGTATATCCGATTCTTTGTACAGACGGTAAAGCTCTTCTTTCACAGAAAAAACAACATGTCCAGCAACAGTTTAGGCAATGACTTGATCTAATAGTCGACAAACCGCGAAGTGGAGGAAGTGGCATATCCAACGACGGAAATACTGCCAGAAGGTTTTTTCTAATTCATCTATTTCAGCGGAAATAACTGGATTAGATATAAATCTTATTGATTGATGTCATAATTTGCTGCAGTGTCTTTCGTCGATTCGTGATACAAAACTAATAGCGCTTTTAAAGAATATTCTTTAGACACAGCACGTAAGCTTGTTGCTACCTATCCATGGTATAACTTGCCCTCGTCTGTACATAAGGTCCTCATTCATGGGTCGGAAGTAATTGAACACTCATTATTGTCAATAGGTGAGCTCTCGGAAGAGGCCGCCAAATCTTGCAATAAATTAGTAAAACAATTTAGGCGTGACAACACGAGGAAAATGTCTCGGGTTGCCACAAAAACCGACTTGATACACAGACTTCTCCTAAATTCAGATCCTTATATCTCTGGTATAAGGCGGTTACCACAGAAGAAGTCTATTCTAACAAAAGAGGTATTTAATTTGTTGTCGGTATAGAATAATACATAATAAACACTAGATTAACATTATTTTAGATATAAGTCCTATTATGTAACTGTTAATATTTAAATATATTTTTTGTCTATTTCTGTGTTTGTAGTTAGATGATAGTTAGGTGGTACTTACTTTGTTTGCAATATAAAATTTGAGATTAATAGTTATTAAGTTTCAATTCTTTTCGCAAGTATAATAAATGAATTATTTTTTAAATAAAATAAGTTTTTAATATTAATTTGTTTTGTTTATATTGTATTATAACCTAAGGTATAAAAAAAAACATTATAATAATAATTAGCATTGATAGAGACAGTCATTACTATCGCGAAACCCTATGACCGCCACTCTTAGGGCGCGGAACCACTGTGGCGTGGTGTGTCTATCTATGTCACGGCACGTCGTCGTCGCATCCAGCCTTCATCCAGCAGATTCCCCACCATACTTACTGCCTGCATTAGGTACTCTAAGTAAAGTAGGTACTCCTGTCCGCATCCCTGGGCCAGTTAATAAATGAAGTTGTTATGACGGGAAATGCCTGTCTCTTACTCAGTAACCAGAAGCGAATTCCTCAGGTAAATGTAAATAAGGCGAGAATTTATCTTGTTTTCTCCCGCCCACTTCTCTCATGAGTTAATAGCGTTTTGTGGAAAACATCTCTTTGTATGAAACGGAATTAGCCTCCAGATCAAGTCCGAGCGAAACACTGCGACTGTGCAGAAAATATGTCGGATTAGTTACTTTCAAACCAATTATTCTCAAACAACTTTGACTAACTTACCTAGTACCAATAGAATGAACTGGCTAAAGGCGGAACTCTATCTCTATCCTCTATCATCCGTATGGGAAAAGGCTTCGTTAAGTTGTTGCTGATTGATCAGACATAGATTGAGATTTGAAAAATAAAGATTATCTTCTTTACTTCCGTTGTAATGTAACGTCAAAAAGGAAATGAGTGTCGGTCTAAATTCTTGGCCGGTCACCAAAACGGACATGGCGTGGCGGGGAGTTTTCGAAATCCTAACGTACGTCTCACCCTGACCCGGTACTAAAATGGGACGAAATAACGGATGTGTCCCGAATACCCGGTTTGTGTCACGACATAATTTATTGCAACGTGATCTACAAAACGTGTCAATGACTCCACTGGGCTCTTGGTACCAGATTGATTCGTATAGTATGTAGTAGTCATAAAACCCCTCCACCAACCCGCACTGAGCCAGCGTGGTGGAGTATGGCTCAATCTTACTCCCATCCGGCTAAAGGCCTGTGCCCCTCGGTGGGGACATTAATGAGCTATATTTACTTTACTTTTACCAGATTGAAGCCTACCTACCGCAAACTGCAGACGCCCAATCAGAGTCAAAATAAGCGAGATGCGAGTTTAGCGCATAAAGCAAACGGTAGGCAAATACATTGCTTCTGGCCCCACACTAGGATACCCTGTGTCGTGGGAACCAGAAACATGTTGGAATCTCTATCTTTCACTCGCGTCGTAACTGTAACTACGCTGTCTCGGAGCGGTCGCCTGCAGTTGCGTCGGTCGGCATCGAACTTACAGTTTTTAGGGTTCCGTTAGAGAAGCAAGGAACCCTTATAGTTTCGTCAAGTCTGTCTGTCCGTCCGTATGTCATAGCAACATTATTCCAAAATTATTAAAAAGTATTCTGTAAACCGCTTTACGATTTTTATACAAAAATTGAAAAAATAAAATATTAATGGGGAGCCCCCCATACATGGAACTGACACAATTTTTTTTTTCATCCATCCTATATTTGTGGGGTGTTTATAGATAGGTCTTTGAAAATGACGTTGAGGTTCCTAAAACTATTTTTTCTCACAGTCGTATAAGAGACAGACCCTTCCAAAGTGGAAAAAATTGTGTGTCCCCTTTTGTGTCTAACTTTTAAAATAAGAGAGTGAAAAATAAAATATTCTGTGATCTTACAAACTTTCAACGATAATTAGTTGGAACTAATTATAACTAGTGGCTCTGTGAGCTGTAGACCTCGCGAGTATGTCGGTGGGAAAGCTGAACTGCTAACACACATAAAAAAAATAACCCAAATAATTTTCTTTCAATAACACATACAAACTTATGAATGTACCTGGTTACGTACATGCAGTATGAAAGTAGCCGCACCAATAACTTTGTAAACTACATTTCGCGATCTTTAATACAACCTATTGACTTTTTACTAAAATTATATAGTCTGTTTCACTCTCATGGTCTTTACGAATCCAACGACACCTCATTTGTTAATATCCATCGAGCCGTTTGGGTTGTAGCGATTTTTTTACATTTTAAAACCCCATATCTCCGCCATTTTGAAAAAATCTAAAAACTGGCTCGAGTAAAAAATTATATTTATTTTTCCAACCTGCTCACAAAATTTCACGAGAATCGGTTCATAAATGCGACCTGTAGAGGAGAACAACCGGACATACGAAAGCATTTTTGCCCAAACCTGAAACAGAGACGCTTCGCTCGCTCGGTCAATAAGCAGTTTTTAAGATATAAAACATTTATTAAAAACCGCAAAGATGACTTTGTCATTCATATAAACACTATCAAAAACAAAGTTACAACACAAACATCCAGTCTTATATTACTACTATTATTTGCTACTACGGAGCCCTTCATGGGCGAGTCCGACTCGCACTTGGCCTTTTTTTCAACGATCATTTGGCTTGGTGTTAGAGGGTGGATATATAGATAGATTTGGCTTGCGGTGACAGGTGGAACTAACGTTTTTTCACAGGTTTTTCATGTAAACGTTAACTAACGCGCCTAAAGATCGCTGGAAGTAAGAGTTCCGACGGTGACGCCTGGCGCGATATTTCCATACAATTTTCAGAGAAATATCCTGAAAGGAGAAAAGCAAAGGGAGTTGCAAGATTTGACGCTCACTTTACGTATGTTTTTGTGCTGTACTCGTGTTCGTGAATGGATAAAAACATGTCTATCCATATTTATGTAAAGTTTGCGCCATGTTTCTTTGGCTCTGAGCGGGACAGAAACTTGCCTCCTCCGTCACGAATAAAACAAACATACGCATAATTATATTCGGAAACTGATTTATTTATCTTTGTAAGTATTTAGTTATAGTTAATTAATATACTATTTACACCATTTTTGTGTCCTAATATGTACATATTGGTAACAATAAAACGAGTACAAATAGTCTCTTTCACCCTATTTACAGATATAATGACTTAAGTAAGAAAATGACACCTTAATTAAAACATTTAAATAGGGCTTTGTAAATTAAATTGTAGCGTTTACGATCAATAAATAACTATTAATTACAAATCGATTAACCTGCAAAAACATTAAAATATCTACATATACTTAAATTAAAGGCACATTTACATTTCAACTTATTGTGTAAAATAGAACTTATCGAAGTATGGTTTGGGCGCATCAATCCCAACTTAAAGATGGACTTGACACTCAAGAGTTTGCGCTGTCTTTCAATAGCAAAATTAAATTGACATCGCAAGTATGCCAAACTGCGGGTCTAGAAAGAGGAACGACTCGCTCTCAATCGTCCCGTCTTTGACTGTCAAACGAACGAATTCGACTGTCAAACCCAGTACATTTGACAGCCGAAATTGTTCATTTGACAGCCAAAGACGGGGCGATTGAGAGCGAATCGTTTCTCTTTCTAGACCCGCTGTCAGAGTCATTTACACCAAGTTATACTCGTCCAATGATCTTTTGGCGTGTGAGTGACATTTACAGTGGGGCGTCACTTCTACGCAACCTCATGCAATGATCCTGTCAAAATCGTCAGTTCTATCACCGCACGCCAAGAGGTCGTTGGACAGCTGTATATGTAAAGAACGGCCAAAGCGGAACTACTGACGTCAGGTATGACAACGTCACTTCGGATGTAAGTTGTTGATACGTATTGGTACGTATGCTGTTCAGTTGGCGTAGATGGTGGCGCCTTGTTCCATTCTACAAATAAAAATCATTTCATTTCTATTTTTTGGTGATAGTGGCACTGTAATGGATCATTATGGACGACATCATGATCGGTTTTCTATAGATAGAAATATTCTAATTTATCCTTAGTGGATTAGGAAATGTCTCTACCTACGGCAGATTTTAATAAATAATTGAAACAAAAAGTAAACTTTAGAAAAAACCGACTTCCACAAACCCTATTTGATTAGATTGAGTTTAATACAAACTGTAACCCCTTATCCCCCCCCCCCTTGGAGAATTAATTTTGTCAAATCCCATCTCAGTGCTACCCCACGCTACTAAGGAACCTCTGTACAAAGTTTCATGGCTCTAGGTCCACCGGTTTAGGCTATGCGTTGCCTGCCCGTCAGCCACGCATTGTATTTGTACCTAGTATTGAGCAGATCTGGTGGCCATATGTGGTCTTCATCAGCAGTTCCGCATCACAATATTATGCTTACCATGTGCATTTGCACGAGTTATTATGAAAAACACAAAAATCACTATAGGTCTGCCTATAATATTTGAAGAGTTCCCTCGATTTCTCCAGGATCCCATCATCAGATCCTGACCTGGTGTCAATGGGACCAATGAGAAAGTAAACCCTTTCAAACAAAAAAATAATTTTCCAAATCGGTCCATCCGTTTAGGCGCTATCGGGGTATAGACATAAAAAATAATAGAATATCCGGACGAATTGTAAACCTCCTCCTTTGGGAAGTCGGTTAATAACAAAGCGTCACGCTTTTTCCAGTACTGAGTAGCCGAGGCAGCGTCCACGAGTCCACGTTAAGGTATTAAAGGGGCTCTGATATGAGTAGGTCTGAATGACTCGATTGGACGGCGCGGCGGCGCCACTATACGTGTAGATCTGTCAAATATTAATTTCGTTTATCTCAGAAGTTTGATATGATAAATAGGTAACTAAATAAACCTTATCCAAAACAATAGTTATAAAATACTGTATCCATATTATTTCCAGTCTTTTCTTTATGTTATTTATTAATAGCCACCATAAAGTGACGTAAAGTTAACTCAGACAATTTACATGATAATTAAACTTAATGTTTATGGGATTATTTACTTATACATATGTTGATTTATTATCTGTACATTTAACTAAAACTAAACCATTGGCATGGTACCAGTAAAGAAATGGCTATATTCATAGATATAATTACATTTTATATCACTGTATTTTACAAATTGAAATATTTCTCCTTCTAATTTCAATATATGTAATAGCGCCTGACATTTTTTGGATGGCAAAATTACGAGATGAAGATTGAATTGAATTGTCAGACACTTGTTTCTTGTGTGATGGTGCGGAACTCATCGTGAGAGTCCGACTCGCACTTGACCTATTATTATTTATTCCTAACAGGATAATTTTTCAAATTGTCTGTCCCAAGTATGACCTGTAAATAGGCTTTAATTGATAAACAAAGGGGGGGCGCTGACAGGTCCGATGTTGCCACTTTTTGGTGAAAAAAAAAATAGTGATGGGTAAAAGAATGATTTAGTCTCAAAATAGAATGATATCTTAAAGATTTGTATTCGAATTATTATTTGTAACTGGCCGCCGCGGATGAAACCGGCCTGCTTGTTTGGGGATATCGTTACTTTACCATGCGAAATTAAAACGCTCAAATCATATCTAATTTTTAAAATAACATAACGTAAAGTAATATTAGAACATATTTACCAGTTTTTCATTCTATTTAGAATGAATGAGAACATCACTAGCAAACTGTAGATGGCAACATTATTTCGAGAAATGACGTTTGAAGCTGTCGGCGCCCTCCCTTTGTTTATCAATTAGACTATAGTATTCGTATATCACAATATTTGATCTATTGAGCTTGAGGGTCGTTGTCATTGGTCCAATGACGTTTAAAATTAAAAGAAGCAACGTGCACCTTTCCTATGCGGAGTG
This sequence comes from Argyresthia albistria, assembly GCA_963457715.1. Classification (NCBI taxonomy): domain Eukaryota; kingdom Metazoa; phylum Arthropoda; class Insecta; order Lepidoptera; family Argyresthiidae; genus Argyresthia; species Argyresthia albistria. The sequence goes on from OY735253.1 coordinate 344,886, forward strand.
GCAGTGGGCTCTGTTGCCCCACGTCAAAGACAATTATTATGCTGATTAAAATAATATACGACTAACTATTTACTAATAAATCGAACTAAACCGCCACACTACCTACCGTTTTAAAGAATTCATTTACATATAATGAGGGCTATTTGGGAGGTGTCAAAACCAAAACTAAAGAAACTAAAGGCACTAAACAGACAACCTCAATCCGAGAGCTCTTGCGCGGTGGCCACAAATTCCATTTTCAAACACACCATTTTAGTTAGTTTGCTTAGTATAGTTCGTCTCGCCTCCCAAATCGCAGGCTCTATCTCTTCTCATCTCTATCTTGAAATTTAATTTTATCAATCACACCAAATCGTTCTTGCTAATTTATCAATGACACCGAATCATTATTCGTACTAACTTAATTTTATTTGATTGTGCAACCATTTATTAGCTATTACACTATTGCCCGGTTTCCTAGACTAAGTTAACACATTGGTTAAATCAGATTCACTAATCACACTATTATTTTGTATAATAGCGTCATTGGATGAGATTGATTTAACGAATTTGTTAAAACTCAGTGCCAAGGAAACCGGGCGCCGATACGTTGTTAAACAATTCTGAAGGCATCGTCAACAAAACTACCGAACAATTGAAATCCACCCAATAGATCTTCTCCCGTTGCCATTAGACCAATTAAAAATCTCGTCCTTTTAATTAAGTTAATTCAGTTGTCCCCTCCAACATCGGCTTCTGTACAATTTATTTATCCTATTCATCAAATGCCTTTTTCATACGGCCGGTATGTTGAACAGTGAGGAGAAACGTTCAAAAAACCCGTTCTCTAATACTTCTCCGCTTAAATCTGTCCTCCCCTCTCTCAGTTCTAAACTTGGCCTTACGTCATGCATTTGGCTTCCCACCGAACTAAACTCTTTATTCTTTTCCACATGCGTGAAGATGTGTAGTTTTCCGTCTGTCGTTTCATTTCTCAATATGTACACTTTTTCATCAATTTCCTCTTGGTTTCGAGACATTGGCTTCAACGTCGCGAACTCTCTATCAACTTTATCGTTTTCCGAGTCCTTTTTATAGCTCACTGGTCCTGCGTCTGTGTATAGATCTTTTAGTTTGCTATGTGCCCCGCTTTGCCTCGTGTCGATGACTTCTACATTATTGGCAAACTCAGAGTTCTTGAACTCGTTTCTCGTGTTACTAACCGTAACGTTTGGTGCGCCTTTCTTATTCGTCTTCTTGGGTTTGTGTTTCTTTTCCGGCACCACTTTGGTGACCGGCAGTCTCGTGGTCGAGGCTAGCGCGATTCTCTTCACCGCTTGTGACTTTTGCGAGAGCGGCTTGATTTTTTCGACGACTTTCTTGATTTCGTTTTTGATTTCTTTTTTGATGGGTGTCAGTGGCGGCGAGAGCTCCTTGGGGTCTTCTTTATCTTTCTTGTTGTGTTCGGCTCTGCTGCGCATTTTGTCGTGCACCAGCATGTGCCGCTTGAGGTCGCCGCTGCCGCGGAACCCTTTCTCGCATTCCGGGCACTTGTGCGGTTTGTCGCCTGGAATTGGAGCAAATGTTATTTTTGCAACTTTAACCCGTTTACTGTTTGGAGTGTACTACGAGTGGGAAATGTCTGTTTTATAAACATTTCCCGGTTTGAAATAAATAGAAAACAAGATTCATGCCGCGGCCTATAAAAATTGTTTCAATTCGCCTCATGATATGGGTCAGCGTACTCCTACAGATAAGAAAGAGGTTAGCATCTGTATTAAATAGTACTCTACGCTCGTAATAATATATAGTTAAATTCGAGAGCAGCTGGCAGACGTTGTCGTTGCTGGTAGTATCTTTGGATTAAGAGAGTAAGGGGGGTGAGAGTTTATTTCGGTCTCTATGTATTACAAGCTTCGATTATTCTCTAAAATAAGCTTTTCTGATTTTTCTTCGGCGTTACCGTCATATAGACGTAATTACTCGTATTCAGTATTTATTGTGTCATATAAAGAAAGAAAGAAAGAAGAAGTGTTTATTTGCCACATAAAATTAACATAGCATGTAATCTAAACTTATTTTATTTGTGGCAAAAAGGACTGGACTCAGCTGATGCTGAGTGATGTGACATCATCACAGCGCTGTTTTTCAGGCCAGACCTTTTTACTTAAACTTAAATAAACTAAACTAAAATGAGAAGAAAAATAAAACCGGCCAAGTGCGAGTCAGACTCGCGCACGAAGGGTTCCGTACCATTATCTATATAATTGAAACAAAAAGTAAACTTTAGAAAAAACCGACTTCCACAAACCCTATTTGATTAGATTGAGTTTAATACAAACTGTAAAATTGTAAACCTCCTCCTTTGGGAAGTCGGTTAAAAAAACCGCAAAAAAACACGTTAATTGTATGGGAGCCCCCTTTATATTAAATTTATTTTGTTTTTAGTATTTGTTGTTATAGCGGGAACAGAAATACGTCATCTGTGAAAATATCAACTGTCTAGCTACCACGGTTCATGAGATACGGCCTGGTGACAGACAGACGGACGGACGGATATCTTGAGATTTTAAGGTACTTTCCCTCCAGGGCCCATTCGTTTGTTCCACCCTGTATATGTGTGATCTGTAACTGTATTTTTCATGAAATACCCAAAAAGTTTTGTTCAAATTATCATCTTATGTCAGAATAACTTTGTAGCTAGTTGAAAAATAACATTTGAATTGATTCAAAGCTTGCCGCGCTTTTAGGGCCTTTAGTACCTACTAAACGCCGCCGTAAGCAGCACTGTCTACAACCTACTCCTACTGGAAAACGTGAGACACCCATCTACAATTTCCGTACAATGAGGTTCACTCACTCATTATGTCAATGTCATGCAGACTGCAAAACATCATTTCAACGCACCAAAGAGTATTTAATTAAAACATCACTGGCAGCCAAACTTGAAGTGGCCAAAAGGAAAAAATTAATTTCTGAGCTCTGAGATTTGTATGAAAACAAAAGTAATTGAAAACTATTAATTTTATAATTATTTTCTAAAAGTTCTACAGACTAAATAGAGACGTCGTAATTCATCAATTAATATTTAAAGTCTTTGTAGAAGTCCGGGGACGACATTGCCATATCATTTAGATTTAGGGTCGTATTCTAGAACGAATCTCTAATCTGAGATCTACTCAAGAGTAGTCTTAAGAGTACGCGCTTATTCTTAATTGATGCTTGAGACTAGTATCAAAAATCATAATTCATCTGAGTGATCTCAGATGTGAGTAGAGATTTTACTAATTCTTGAACAAGATTCAAATAAAAAAAACTTTTTGTACTACAGATGTCAAACTTTTGTTGAGATCCTCTCTTGACAGTGTTGTTGTGCTTGAGCGGTATCTCGACCACGCTTGAGAGTGATATTAGTACATAAAATAATAAAAATATATATATATGGCAAATAAACACTTTTTTCTTTCTCTTTCTCTCTCTCTCTCTTTCTTTCTCTCTCTCTCTCTCTCTTTCTTTCTCTCTCTCTTTCTTTCTCTCGCTCTTTCTTTCTATCTCTCTCTCTTTCTTTCTCTCTCTTTCTTTCTCTCTCTCTCTCTCTTTCTTTCTCTCTTTCTCTCTCTCTTTTCTCTCTCTCTCTCTCTTTCTTTCTCTCTCTCTCTCTCTCTCTTTCTTTCTCTCTCTCTCTCTCTCTTTCTCTCTTGTTTTCTCTCTCTCTTTCTTTCTCTCTCTTTTTCTCTCTCTTTCTTTCTCTCTCTCTTTCTTTCTCTCTTTCTTTCTCTCTTTCTTTCTCTCTCTCTCTTTCTTTCTCTCTCTTTCTCTCTCTCTCTCGTTTTCTTTCTCTCTCTTTCTTTCTCTCTCTTTCTTTCTCTCTCTCTTTCTCTCTCTCTTTCTTTTTATCTCTCTTTCTTTCTCTCCTTCTCTCTTTCTCTATCTCTCTCTCTCTCCCCCTCCCTCCCTCCCTCTCCCCCTCCCTCCCTCCCTCTCCCCGTCCCTCCCTCCCTCTCGCCCTCCCTTCCTCCCTCCCTCCCTCCCTCCCAATTGTAAATGAAAACAGGCCTAAAGTAGTTTATTACTCTGTGAATGTCTCAAGACTCGATTCACAGCGATGCACTCTTGAGTAAGGTTTCAGAATAATGGAGATGCTTGAGAGTGAAACTCAAATTTGAGTCGGATTTACGTAATTTCAGCTTGAGACTGATCTTGAGATTCGTTCTAGAATACGACCCTTAGTTTCATTAAAAGAAGGCTTACCTACCAAAACAAAATGGCCTTGGTATAAACTTTTCAAGCGTGTTGTGAAGACGTATCTTGTACCGAGACCACTTTCAATTTGTAATATCTCTCGTATTTCAGTATTTGTGGTTGGTGCGGCAACAGATATACACATTCTGTGAAAATTTCAGCTTTCTAGCTATTACGGTTCGTGCAGGCGGACCCGGTGACAGACGGACGGACGGACGGACAGCGAAGTCTCAGTAATAGGGTCCCGTTTGGCACCCTTCGGGTACGGAACCCTAATAAAACAATAAATTAGGTATCACAAAATGATAATTCTCTTTGTCACATGTGCACAACATAGGAAGCTTATGCACATATAACAAAGAAAATAACAAATAACTGTATGTTTATGCATGTATGTATGTGTGTGCAATTGTGCATATGTAATGAAGTGTAGGTTGTGCATGTGTGCAGTGCAAAGCGTACCTGACATATATATTAAAAAAATAAAAATACGGTCAGTTCGACCTTTAGAAGCTTCTTTTTTCTTAACTGTGTATGAAACGAGTTTGTTTTTTCTGTTGGTCAAGGAGAATATGTCTCAAATAAATGTGTACATTTCACTTATAAGTAGGTACTCTATAATTATATGGGCCCCGTTAGGGCATTGCAGTGTATGCTGGCAATAACCGTTCCCCAATCAAACTCTGTAAATGTTCTATACCACAGCAACACACCTGTATGCGTCTTCATATGCGACAGTCGATACGAGCTGGCGCGGAAGGTTTTGTCGCAGAGCGTACATTTGTAGTTCTTCTCCCCCGTATGGATGCGACGGTGTACGCTGAGCGAGTACTTGCGAGCGAAGTCTTTGTCGCAAAACTCGCATTTGTACGCTTTCTGTTGGTGATCGGGACGGTTAGTGAAGGGATATGGACCTTGTGTACACGCCGCAAAGCTCGTAATTGTACGCTGTTGATTGGGAAGGTTATTAATATTACATTAAGACTTTTATGGATGAAATAAAACATATCTAAAGTCTTCACAAAATAAAAGGCCCGTTTTGACAGTTCACGCCCACGAAGTTTTAACCCCTAACGCGTAGGTAATGGAAGCGGTTTTCCTAGGTGCAACTTGTACGCTTTGTTTGTACGCACCAGTTGGCTTCTATTACCTAAGCGTTAGGGGTTAAAACTTCATGGACGTAAACTGTCAAAACGGGCATTTTATTTTGTGAAGACTGTAGTCTTTTTCCTAACATGGTGGCAGTGACACAATAAGTTAATTAACTAGGGCAGTCAACAAAGCTACTTTTGTCAGTTGTATGGATCATCATCAGGGATCGGATCGAAGGTGTCAATTTACCTAAAGTTTGTAGTCGGACATAACAAGGAGCAGTTACAACCACTTGAGTTGAACCGGTTTGAATTTAACCTGTTAAATTTCGGGTTTTTGTCTAACCAGTTAATTTTTGTTTTTATTAGTTTTACATGTTCCTTAAATTTGAAACACCGAACTATAAACATTTTCAAACTGCTGATTCCCAAAAAAAAAACATACCTTTTTTATTTTTAAATTTTTCTTAAAAATGACTGAGTATTGTACTTTACATCATTCAAGCGAGGTAAATAAAACAGGTGCAGTCATTTTTTCAACTCAACTCAAGTGGTTGTAACTGCTCCTTGTCATGACCGACTACAAACTTTAGGTAAATTCACACCTTCGATCCGATCACTGATCATCATTTATCATAGTGTCACACCTTATAACTTAAGGGGTGCAGAAATTACAGGTGTGCACACTTTCAGCCAGTTATTCAATACTCGATTTTGTGTGACAGAAGGCTAGCCAATTCCCGCAGTTGTATGGATCAAAACACAAAGCTTTGCCAGATGAATAAAAGCGGTACCCATCGTTAAAACTATTAGCCAATGTAGTGTCTAGTTGTCACACCGAAATACAAATGATTTAATTTAGATCTGTTTGATCTAAAATCAACAGATGGGATGTGTGAGATGTGATTTGACAACTTTGTATGTAGTATTCTTGTGTGAATTTTATTTTTATTTATTTATTTATTTATTATATATATATAATGTTTTTATATTATATTATTTTCATAGTTTTTTATTTTTCTTATATTTGCTAGTGTAATGTGTAAATGACGCAAATCAAGAAACTTACAATCAAATTGAGTTTCCCACGATACAGGCATGCCTAGTGTGGGAATCATTGTTAATCAGTCTGTGCTGTAAATTGTTTTTGCAAATAAATATTTTTTCATTTTTTCATTTTCTATTTTAATTTAGACCGTGATATATCGGAGTCGCAGACGCAATATCATGTCAAGAGAACATAAACATCTGTCATCATTTGACAACGCTACACGAATCTGAATCACACTCTCGGCATAGTTTGATGGTGATATCATAAGAACATTAATACACAACAGACTGTATGACCACGACTCACATCAGTAAGACGGTGTAGTCCCATTGTCCCCATAGCCCGTGTCCCCATGATTTTTGGACAATGAAATTCAGTTAGTCGAGGACAGAGGCGATGGGGACGACAACGGGGATAAAAGTTAATTATTTTATCATAATTTCAATGTCCCAAATATCATGGGGACTCGGGCTATGGGGACAATGGGACTACACCAGTAAGACGACAGTGCAACAAAGCAGACGCCCAATTTTTCTATGAAACACGAATGGCTCTAATGAATCGAGTGCTCCGAAGGGGGCGCAAAATGCCATAATTCGGCATAGCGGTGGCGTGCCATTGGAAGCAATCTCTTAGGGCCCGTAAGCACAGCGATTTTTTTCCGCGCGAATCAAAAATTCGCGGAATAAAATCGCTAAATTATATGCAGAAAGCTGCGGAAAAAAATCGCCAGTGCGGCCACTCCCACAGTATTGCGTGTGTTACAGAATTGCGAGAAAAAAATCGCGCGGAAAAAAATCGCTGTGTGTACGGGCCCTTAATGTATGAAATGAAATGAAATGAAAACGTTTTATTTGCCTACTTAGTTTACATTTTGGGTTCCTGGCTCCCAAACTAGGATACCCTGTGCCATGGGTAGCCAGGCATCTTTCGTATACTTGGTTGGCAATAAAATAAAATTTAACATAAGTACGTATGAACTTTTAAAAATTACTTTGTAAGTTACATGTAAGTCAATATTTTAGAAAAATAATACTGTAGTAAGGAAGTAGGTTCATTACAATAGTAAGTATAACTTGTTTATCGTAATCAGTTAGGTAGGTTTTACAAATCATAATAGCATCGGCTCTAGATAGAACCAGATTAATTAAAGCTTGCAACTGACCTTTTCTGTGTGCAGTGACGTAATGTGGTACTTGAGATCGCCCCACTGTCTGAAGTCGCGGCCACACTCTTCGCATTTATACGGTTTGTCGCCATTGTGCAGACGAGAATGGACCTAGGACGCCAGACGAAAAGTTCTTTAGTACGTTGAAGAACAATGGAGTCTTCTTATAAAACTTTAGTGTTCTTTTAAAACTGTAGTCTTGTTTAAAAACTTTAGTCTTCTTTAAACATTATAGTATATTCGTGATAAGAATGCAGTAAAGTCATCACTGTCCGGCGGCCTAGCCACGCCCCGTAACCAATCAAATCGTTCCCAATTATCAAGCCAAGTTCAAATCGGTTCGCCCGTTTACGCTCCACATGCTGAGAGACAGACAGACAGACAGACACACAGAGTGACTCACACGTTACAACTTATAATATAACCTTCGTCGGGCGGGGGTTATAAGCTCACCTTCAAAGCGCCGGCCGTATAGAACCTCTTGCCGCAGTCGTCACAGCCATGCTCCCGCTTGCCCTGGTGCGACAACACGTGGTACAGCAGACTGTTCCTGTGCTTGAACGCGCGCGCACAATCCAGGCAATTAAACGTCTTATCACCCTTCCGTCTCCCCTCTGGCTTTTCTTCGATCTCTTGCGGTCTCTCCCCACTTTCCGGCTTCACCTGCTGGTAGTTTTTGTCGGGGTAGTCTGGCTTATCGAGGTAAGCTTTGTCGGGTTGGTCGGGTTGGTCGGGCTGATCGGGTTGGTCGGGCTGGTCGGGTTGGTCGGCGGGCGGGGGGGTGAGCGGCAGGGGCGCGGGGTAGGGCGCGTGGTCGGGCTGGCTGTCCATGCTGGCCACTTCCATCTCGTTCTCGTAAATGCGGTGGAAGACTTCCTCTGTAAAATATTACACGTGAACCTTATCATCGACTTGGGATTATCACTGGACTGTTAGAAGATTACGGTGATGTAATGGTTCATCAGGGATAATGAGGGTAATAGATATCAGACACCTGGCTCTAGTAGTTGTAAGGAACCCTGAGTTTCACGAAACTATTTTGAAATTGAAGTTGTAACTAATTTAATCGCGAGAATTTCATTCAGGAAGTCATTTGATTCAGTTGCTAAGCATTTGCTTTTAAAAAATTGTTTCGTGAAACTCGGGGTTACCCTCATAAGCCAGGGAAGCCCAAGTTTGCATGCCCGCCCCTAACAATGAAAACACTTCGAAGTTAATAAACCAGCTCATATTGGGTTCCATCCAAGACATCACGCCTCGCACTTACTCACAGAGGCTACACAAGTACACACGCGCAACGTGTCAATGTGTTGAACGAGCCAGCTCTTCCTATTGTTATAGTTAAACGATTTCACAATGCAGCGGGGCTACCATGTGGCACTTCAGTCGCGCATTTTGTCACAATTTAATGTCAAAATCAATGCTCGCAAGTATGGAGAAACGTCATTATGTCGCGAAATTTGACATTTATACGCGACGCGAGGTGAGTGGCGTTGCAGGTTGTGTTAGCCGTACATGCACATTGTGTCAGTGTGCGTACTCTCTGGAGCGGAGACTGACACAATGTGCATACGTGCATGGCTAACAACAACCAAAGCACAGAAGAGATAATAGTACTCCGTACAGAACGGCCACTCCCTTCCCCGCGCTGATTCAGATACCGCACCCCACCCCTGGCGTCTAGGAACTGGTTGAAATATCAATAGACGCGGTTGAACGCCTGACGAGTGACCGCGCGTATACGGTGAATAATAACCGGTAATATAATATGGTGAAGTTTTGTGCATTATTTGTGTGTCTGTCGTCAACTAGAAACAGCAAAGACAGGAGATTCTTTCGGTTCCCGACTGATGAAAGAAGGTAAGCAACAGCAACTCTATTGTTGTTCTTTTGAGAAATAAAAATTCTAATACCTTAACTCCCGGAATGTAACTTGGTCAGCGTTTGCTGTGTGTGTCTCGCTCTCTCACAAGGACAGACTTTGTGCGAGACAGAGACAGAGTTATATGTTTGTAGTACTTACTAGCTACTGACTACGATAATTGATAATAAGTCAGTGTCGTAATATTTTATTTTTAACCGACTTCAAAAAAGGAAAGGTTCTCTAAAGGTTCTCTTTCATATTTTATTTTCTAAGATACCTAGTACTAAACCTTCCGTAATACATAATTATATAATTATCAATAAAGTACATTTATTATAGGTATTCATTTCGTGCTATCCGTTGTTGGTGCGATTCAATAACACGAACGAAGCACTTCGAGTTGAAAAGTAGGTAGTAGGTGGGTCAATCAACTATTTTACCCACACTTTGCTGTCCCCGACCTAAATACGCTAAATGGTTAAATTTACACATTTTACGAATATAACAATAGTATCTAAGCTAGCAGGCACTACGGGGAACTTGATTACGTTCTCGAAGATCTTCGTTTGTGTTTTTTTTTGCTCACATGGCGCGGTATGGTGTCCTTTGATAGTGCCGTTGAGCTGCAGTCCTCGAAGAACTTTCAGAGAGAGTGCGTGCGTTGACAGAAAAGTGTGGGTTAAGTTGATTGACCCAAGTACGCACGCACTAACTTTGTCGCGGCGGCGGCGCGCCGCCATTAGCTGGGTCCACATATAGCGAGCTTCGGCCGGGTCTCGCTCGAACCCTGTAGTGGTTTGGTTGTTTTGAATCTCTCAGAGACTAGGTACCTACTTAACATAAAATTCGAATATTGTACAATCCTAACGATGTTTTTACATAGGTAGGTACCTACCTACAGTTCACGCCAAGTGTCTCTTACCTACTTCAGAATAAGTAATAGTAGGTAACAACAACATAACATAGCTTCACGCCTTTTCCCATAAGAGGTGGCAAAGGCACTGTGCCCACTTTTAGACAGTTATTCGATACCTACCTACTCTATTTTTGTAACTTAATGTATGAAGGATCAAAGTGAACATTAACATTTTTTAGGATTTCAATGAGAACCCGACTAGGTATGTTTAAACGGCAGCGCCCCTACAAAGTCACTTCATAATAATGCAAACGCTTGTGTTCGGGACAGTTCGGGTCGCGCCGTCGTCGTTCGGTTCGCCCGACGCAAATCGCTGCATTTGCCGCGCTACCAGCCCTAGCAATATTTACGCACACATTTGCACGTATACAAACATCATTTAGTCATGTAGTAGTAATAGGTGCTTATTTTACGAGCGTTCTATGGAGTGTCCGAGGTGTGACCAAAGTCAAGCCTTCTTGGTGAAATCACAGGGTGCTCATCTCATACAAATTAGCATTAGTAACCCTTCGTAAAAAGAGATGGCGTGAGGAGTAAGATTTGTAATTTAAACGCCATGGTTTCAGTTAACATACTTCTAGGTGGCGCTAATCTTAGAATAAATCCAATATATCTTAGCGCCATCTCGTGGTATTTGCAATTTTCCGATGGTGCTGCACCAAGCGATAATGGCCTCGAACTAAAGAAGCTTCCGTAGCATCTCAGTTTACGCCGGTGCGTGTCATATTGTGTTCTAGGTGGTCTATCTGTATTAGTATCTGTGGTGAAATAGAACATCTGTACCTTTGAGCTGCTGCGGCGAGTGCGGCTCGGGCTGCTCCCTGGCGGGGCACATCGGACAGTAGGCGCCGTCGCCGCAGCTCAGCGGCGCCGGGGTGCCGCCGCGCGCGCTGTGGCTGTACCTGACGACGTGGTGCGGACGGTTGGACACAGATGGCGGTGGTGGCGGGTGGTGGAAGGTGGGAACCTGCATCGCGTAGTGTGAATTGCGCGATGCAGGTTAGTATCAGAGTGGTGAGCATGAAATTCAGAATAGTTTATCTAGGTCGCAACGAACTCAAAAATATTCATAAATAGACGAAGCGCGTTTCTTTTAACAAAATTATTCCAGGGTTGTTCTTGTCATAAACTATTGCTGTTTGTAAGATAACCATGGTACCTATAATTCGGGAGGATCTTTTACCTAGCAAAAATGACGGGTTGGGGAGACAGCTGCTTACTTCCGAAGGAAATACTTGGATTCTACAACCTTTCGCGCCTTCCTTAGGTAATGCTACCGAGAAACCAATCAACACTAACATTTCCAGGATCTCGAAAGAAAACCTGTCCAATTACAGTGACATCTACAAAGCACGTGACATTGGCGAAATTAACCTACGTCGTCAGACCCGCTTGAGCCGCCTACGAAACCTTTTCACGCGTAACTGGTTACCTAGCAGGCGGTCGTATGTAACTGGTTTCGGATGAGGAAAAAAGAACCTTTGAACGCAACTAGTTTCATAGCAAGAAAAATAATTCTTCACACGAAACTCGTAGCGTAGGTAGCGTTGGTTTCGTAAGCGGTCGTACGTAACTGGTTTCGTAGAAAAAAAACCCTTGTACGCAACCAGTTTCGTACCAAGAAAAATAATTCTTCACACGTAACTGGTTACGTAGCGTTTGTTTCGTAGGTGCGCGACGGGGTTAGGCCGCCATTAATTAAGAAATGGAAGTGCTCACCAGACTCTAGAGCTCCGTGGTCTAGTGGGTTTCATGCTTGCCTCTCACGCTGGAGGTGCAGTTTCGAACCCCGGTGCTGACCATGTACTGAGATAAGTCATTTATCTTAAGTATACGGACACTCTAACGGTGATGGAAACCATCGATCAACCAACCTTCATTGCTCCACAGCTGCGGCGATGGGCTAGCCACCTGTCACGCAAAATGGAGTGTTGAATCACTGGCTGAAAGTGGGCACAGTGCTGCCTCTGCCACCCCGCATGGTAGAAGGCGTGACGCTGTGTTATGTCGTGTTGAAGTGCTCACCAGGCGGCGGCGGTGGCGGCGTGCCTCATGTGCGGCGGCTGCTGGGTCACGTGCCCGCTGTCCACGGTGAGGTGCGGCAGCAGCGCGTGCTCGTACCCCTCCCCCCCCTCCTCCACCGACACGTGGATCCCCTCCATCAGGTCCTCGGGCTCGCTGAACTCGCTGATCTCGTCCAGCTGGGGGGAGGACGCCTTTGTGTACCGGCAGTTTGGAGTATGGAGCGACAAAACATTTTGGGGAGTTAGGGACATCATTCTGAACAACTTTCACTATGAAAGCGTTTTGATCAGAGCAAATTTATTTTTCTCTATACGAATCATCTGATAACCGCTCGGCCGAAAATGTATTGAGATGTCAAAAAAAGTTGCTCTGATCAAAACGCTTTCATAGATAAAGTTGTTCAGAATAATGTCCTTTAATCCCCAAAAAAATTGTCGCTCCATACTCCAAACACCTGTATGTGTACTTCACTATTCATTGTATATTTTGGGCTATTGTTCAAAGGAGATCTTCCAAAAGTAGCGATTTATTACTCCTTAGAACCCCGAGTGTAGCGAGGCATTCAAGCCCTGCAGAAGTAAAGACAACATAATGCGTATTTGTCGAGATTTCTGATCCCGTCAACGACTATTATATTATTCGTGCAACTCCATCGAGTTTTTACACCTCCCTGGTATGTGGTAACGTTAGTGCACCGTAATGAGGTCACGAATCCAATTGCATAGTTAACTAAGTGGAGTACATAAAAACACTTTTTAAGATAACTTTATGTAACTAGCATGCATTAATTTATTTATTTTTTATTATTAATTAATTTAATAGTGGGTTCCCTGACCCTGACAGGCTATCATGATGATGAAGATTGATGATTTCTTTAAAATGGAAAATGGCAAAATTTCATGGTAAGTATCAAAATTTCTGTGTTTTAGTAAAGTCTATTTACCTATGTTTATACTTACAGTAGCATTAATTCTTATAGGAGCTCTTGATCTAATAATCATAGAAATCTTATTACTTATTATCTCTTAAAAAAAAAAACCGCTACAAGTTACACGTTTTTGTTAACAGAATTGTTATTAGATTAATGAAAACACACAAAATCCTTCCCAAAATCAACAAAAACCTAAACCTCACCTTAGAATGCGCCTCTTTGACATGCGCGTCCCGGTGCTGCAGCTTCCGGAACGACTTATTGCACCGATTGCAGTCATAGAACTCCACTCGCTCCAGACCCTCATACATATCCTTTTCCAACGGCAACTCCTTATCGATATGCGCCATGGAGTATAGCACTTTGTTGTTGTGATAGTGGAATGATTTGTCGCTGCTGGTGTAGAGAATGTGCTTGTCCAGTGGTTGGTAGCTGGACGGTTTTGAGGTGATGTTTTCTAGTGAGAGCTCCACTATCGAGTCGGGTAAGGCGGCTCCGTTGTCGACAATACATGTGTTTGTCATCTGGAACGACATAATATTTTGGATAACACTGATGTCGGAAACGATCAGAAACAAGAAATGGCTATATTTCAGTGCAAGCCTATTCCCATGGCGATGATGATGTGGTCCGACCGATTTCGGTCGCAGCGACCGCTTCAATTTGTCGTTTGTAGACGTCGCTTGTGGGCTCGCATGAGGCTTACGTAGCCAATCTTCGTAGTGAAGACCCTCGCGCATTGCAGGTATGGGAGCATACAAAGTTTATGAAATCATAACTTCCTATCACGACTGGTTTGCCGGAATAAATTGCGTTTTAAACATAAACATTTACATACAGGCACATACGTTGCTTCTGGCCCTACACTAGAATACCCTGTGTCGTGGGAACCAGAACCAGCGACATCACAAACATGTAAAAAACATCCAAGACCTGGGTTTTTTTTTACCAATCCCCAGCCGGTATTCGAACCTGGGACCTCTCGCATGGTAGGCAGATGCGCAACCACTACACCACAGAGGTCATCAAAACTTTTAAAGATAAGCTCGTCTTTGGACAAGTCTTTTCTTTTAATGTAAATGCCTCAATATTTGGTTCTTACAGTAAAACCACGGCGTCGATACAACATATCCCCTTACCTTATCGATGCCTAAATCAGGTACAGGGTTCTCTATAATAATGGTCGCGTGCGGCTCGTAGTGTTGTTTGAGATGCTGATAGAACTTGATCTGATCCTCTCCATAGAAGTCCCCGCACAGCTGACAGATCAGGATCGGACGGACCTGGAACAATTATTGCATTGTGAGATTTGTGAGGAGAACATATATCGACCTCTATCTTGTACCATAAAGTAATTATATTTTTAACCGACTTCCCAAAGGAGGAGGTTTACAATTCGTCCGGATATATTTTTTTTTATGACTGTTCCCCGATTGCGCCGAGACGGATGGACCGATTTGGAATTATTTTTTTTGTTTGAAACGGTTTACCTTCCCATTGGTCCCATTGACACCAGGTCAGGATCTGATGATGGGATCCTGGAGAAATCGAGGGAACTCTTCAAATATTATAGGCAGACCTATAGTGATTTTTGTGTTTTTAGTAATAACTCGTGCATTTACTCACGGTATGTATAATATTGTGATGCGGAACTGCTGATGAAGACCACATATGGCCCACCAGATCTGCTCAATACTAGGTACAAATACAATGCGTGGCTGACGGGCAGGCAACGCATAGCCTAAACCGGTGGACCTAGAGCCATGAAACTTTGTACACAGGTTCCTTAGTAGCGTGGGGTAGCACTGAGATGGGATTTGACAAAATTAAGTCCCCAAGGGTGGGGGACAAGGGGTAACAGTTTGTATTAAACTCAATCTAATCAAATAGGGTTAGTGGAAGTCGGTTTTTTCTAAAGTTTACTTTTTGTTTCAATTATATTGTAATTCTTTATGAGCAATATAACACAGCGTCACGCTTCTTCACACAGGGGGTGGCAGAGGCATAGTTATGCCCACTTTTAGCCAGAAATTCATATGAAATCACTCAGAAAACGACGCATTGCCCGTATCGGCATATTGTCGCTTTTGCGCTCGAATAAACAAACATACAAACTGCTAAAACACCTCGGACACTCCATAGAACGCTCGTAAAATAATCACCTATTACTACTACATAGCCTAATGACATTTGTACACGTGCAAATGTGTGCGTAAACTCGTTCGTTTGTGAATGTGTGCGTTCAGCGCCTAAACAAAGTGTCTCCCGAAGAGGCTCCCGACTCCGGGGTGAGGTGCGGTATCTGAATCCGCGCGGGGAAGGGAGTGGCCGTTCTGTACGTAGTACTATTATCTCTTCTGTGCTGCTAATACGCTCTGAAAGCGCACAGAACGCGCTCTACAGAACCGTCGGCAAGGCGTTGGAAATGCCAATCCATTTTGCGTGTGAAAGGGCGAGCACATCGCCGTAAGATCGACATATTACTGCGTGTGGCGCGTGTGTGTGTGTGGTGTGAACTACTCGATTCTTCAAAGAATCTATCTAAAATGGCATCGATTATTATGCTTTCTCACTTGCACACTATCACTGTCTTTACTCACACACGGCAGTACTGCTAGCAAAACAAGTAATTAGTCTGGATTTGCTCTCACAATGCGGCTCTCTCGCTTGACGCGCTCGAATCTCGTTATAAATTTTGTTACTATTGTACGGTTTTCTACTTGTAGTGTGTTGAATAGTCAATTTTCTGTCGATTTAACACTATTTAGAATCTAATTATTACTCATTTTTCTGTCGATCCATCTAAATTTTAGATGGATCGACAGAAAAATGAGAAATTGTTCTGCTTTTTTTATTGACCATATCAGTTGTCACTGCAAGTACAAGAGACCATTTTAGATTAGTTTCTTCATTCAATCGGGTAATACGTACATGCGTGATGTGGTGGTCCTCATCTGGCATGGGTTCGTGGTGCGTCCCCGCCACGAAGTTGTCTGGTAATATCTCCTCCTGGGGCATCTCATCGTTGCAGTTGATTACCACGATGTCCTGGAACAGAATGAGTCGCGTCAGCAACGAAGTAATCTACAAATCACGCAATATTGGCGATATTAACAGGAGTTGTTACCCCCATCGAACTTTGAGCGTCCTCTTGATGGTAATGTGTCATTATCACCATATTTTACATCTCTAATGCCATTACATTGAACAAGAATATGCTTGTCAGCGGCGCGGCGCTGCTGGCTATAAAACGGTGTTTCGCGCTCTCTCTATGGCTTTTGCCGCGCGAATCAGTGCCGGGAGTAACGTACGGAATTGCGTGCCAGTAGCTTATAGCAAGGGCGCAAACAAGCCTGTTGTGACCCGTCGACGGTGCCGAGACGCGCCGCGCGGTCTACAAACAAACCGGATTTTGCACTATCGCTATTAAAAAAAAAAAACAAAATTAGTTTATTTCAGTAAGTACAGCAGCACAGGTCGTGGGACTCCCCTTTTAAGTTAATAAAAACCTGTGTTAGGGGAGACCGCTCATTCCACATTGGAGAACATACCTGTACGCGACTCGTGGCCTATGTCTGCAGCCCGCTCACACACACAACCGTCCGTCCAAAGTCATGACATAGTCGTATCGAGATTTAATTAGAAACCTATGAAAAAACAGAACAAAAGATTTGGGCCTTTTGGGGACGCTGGACGGTTTAGTACTTTTTTTGGGTTCCGTACCCGAAGGATGCCAAACGGGACCCTATTACTGAGACTTCGCTGTCCGTCCGTCTGTCTGTCACCAGGCTGTATCTCATGAACCGTGGTAGCTAGACAGTTGAAATTTTCACAGATGATGTATTTCTGTTGCCGCAACAAATACTAAATAACAAAAGAAATTTAATATTAAGGGGAGCTCCCATACAACTAACGTGTTTTTTTTTTGCGGTCTTTTTATAGATAATAGTACGGAACCCTTCGTGCGCGAGTCCGACTCGCACTTGGCCGGTTATTTTATCTTTATTTAAAGAGCTTTAGTGCGTTAACATCGACTATGTCGCTCTATAGGACAAATTACTAGTTACAAAAACTTTCTACAAAAACAGAATAGTAATGAATATACAATTTCCTACCTATTTCTAATATAAATGTGTGCTAATTTGTATAGCATTCTGGCTTCGTCAGTGCTTGGGAAAGCCAGAGAATGCTATTACAGCCTTCACTCAACAGTGGGTGCTGTGCTGTGGAGGCTGGATACATTGATAGATATAATTCAAAATAGCGGCACGTGATGGAAATAACAAGTTGTTACAGCTAATTTTCCTTCATGTACCTACGCCTAAAAGTAAATTGTTATTAGAGATGTGTATCTGCGTCCTAAAGGTTTCGTTCCGAACACATTCCATCAGCACGTGGACGACTTGTTGAGTACTTAAGATAGCACAGTTGTCTTGTCACCTGCTGCGGCGTGCAGCTCCCGTGGTTGCGGCGCAGCTTGCGCGAGAGGCGCTTCTTGTGCGGCAGACTCTTCTTGCTGTGCTTGCTGTGCGATGCGCCCGCGCCGAGCTCCAGTACCGCGTCGCCGTCGCTGAGCAGGGTCGCGTCCTCCTGTTGTGATGGATACGATTTTAAAACGCATTTTTAGGGTTCCGTACCCGAAGGGTGCCAAACGGGACCCTATTACTGAGACTTCGCTGTCCGTCCGTCCGTCCGTCCGTCCGTCCGTCCGTCCGTCCGTCCGTCTGTCACCGGGTCCGCCTGCACGAACCGTAATAGCTAGAAAGCTGAAATTTTCACAGAATGTGTATATCTGTTGCCGCACCAACCACAAATACTGAAATACGAGAGATATTACAAATTGAAAGTGGTCTCGGTACAAGATACGTCTTCACAACACGCTTGAAAAGTTTATACCAAGGCCATTTTGTTTTGGTAGGTAAGCCTTCTTTTAATGAAACTAAATTTAAATGATATGGCAATGTCGTCCCCGGACTTCTACAAAGACTTTAAATATTAATTGAGGAATTACCACGTCTCTATTTATTATGTAGAACTTTTAGAAAATAATTATAAAATTAATAGTTTTTATTTACTTTTGTTTTCATACAAATCTCAGAGCTCAGAAATTAATTTTTTCCTTTTGGCCACTTCAAGTTTGGCTGTCAGTGATGTTTTAATTAAATACTCTTTGGTGCGTTGAAATGATGTTTTGCAGTCTGCATGACATTGACATAATGAGTGAGTGAACCTCATTTTACGGAAATTGTAGATGGGTGTCTCACGTTTTCCAGTAGGAGTAGGTTGTAGACAGTGCTGCTTACGGCGGCGTTTAGTAGGTACTAAAGGCCCTAAAAGCGCGGCAAGCTTTGAATCAATTCAAATGTTATTTTTCAACTAGCTACAAAGTTATTCTGACATAAGATGATAATTTGAACAAAACTTTTTGGGTATTTCATGAAAAATACAGTTACAGATCACACATATACAGGGTGGAACAAACGAATGGGCCCTGGAGGGAAAGTACCTTAAAATCTCAAGATATCCGTCCGTCCGTCCGTCTGTCTGTCACCAGGCCGTATCTCATGAACCGTGGTAGCTAGACAGTTGATATTTTCACAGATGACGTATTTCTGTTCCCGCTATAACAACAAATACTAAAAACAAAATAAATTTAATATAAAGGGGGCTCCCATACAATTAACGTGTTTTTTTGCGGTTTTTTTAACCGACTTCCCAAAGGAGGAGGTTTACAATTCGTCCGGATGTTTGTTTTTTTTTTATTTTTTTTTATGTATGTGCCTCGATAGCGCCTAAACGGATGGACCGATTTGGAAAATTAGACCGATTAGACCTATAGTGATTTTTGTGTTTTTCATAATAACTCGTGCAAATGCACATGGTAAGCATAATATTGTGATGCGGAACTGCTGATGAAGACCACATATGGCCACCAGATCTGCTCAATACTAGGTACAAATACAATGCGTGGCTGACGGGCAGGCAACGCATAGCCTAAACCGGTGGACCTAGAGCCATGAAACTTTGTACAGGGGTTCCTTAGTAGCGTGGGGTAGCACTGATATGGGATTTGACAAAATTAATTCCCCTGGGGGGGGGGGGGATAAGGGGTTACAGTTTGTATTAAACTCAATCTAATCAAATAGGGTTTGTGGAAGTCGGTTTTTTCTAAAGTTTACTTTTTGTTCCAATTATATAGATAATGGTACGGAACCCTTCGTGCGCGAGTCTGACTCGCACTTGGCCGGTTTTATTTATATAGCATATCTTTTCTCATACGGAAAGGCAGAGGCACAACTGTCGTGTGATTCTGTATTCTCACTTTCTGCCACCCTACCGCGCAATAGCTGTTGGCATCGGCTTCGTGTTTAAACGCGCAAGAATGAACTTTGTCATTATAACAATACGGCAAGTCGAACACGAAGCCGATATCGACAGCGGTTGCGCGGTAGGGGGGCTGAATCCGTTCCTTGATTAGCATCCTAAAAACTCGGTTCGTAATTCGACTACGCGCTACGCTACAGCGTGGCAGCGAGTTGAACTAAATTGAACATGAGATTTGGACAAATATACTATGAGGTAAGGGTCACTCCGACGCTCACTTCGTACTCGAACACGATTCAAAGTGTCAAACAAATGCGAAGTGAGAGTGAAAGCGAAGGGGGGTGGTGGTTGTTGTTCGAATTTTACAGAATCGACGTACTGGGCCCGCTTTTAGCCAGATGTTCAACACTCCATTTTGAGTAACAGGGGGCTGGCCTATCGCCGCGGCTATGGAGTAATGAAGCGCCATTTTTGATGTCAAATAGGGCTGGGCGCTGGTTGCACAGGACCGAGTGTAGTGTACATGAGGCCAATACTCAACAGTAGAATCCTGCTGCTGACAGTATTCTGATGACGAGGGCTAATTCCGGCCATTTCACCAGCGCTGTATCGTGAGGACTCAGGTTTTTGTCTTTTAATTGGGGTGTTGTATATTTGAAGCGATTGATTTTGTTTTATTTTATTTTATTTGGGACATCAACAGCACATAGACAAACAAATTACAAAGAGCAAAGGTAGATACAGAATGAAAGCCAATGACAGATATCCACAAAAATACAAGAATCGATCGAGAAACTTAAACAATATAACAATATTGGTTCATTGGTTAATAAGTTTTCATTTTAACAAGAAAACAAATTAGCTAAGACTTATGCTAAAGTCTGTTTGATCAATCTTGACAGCGTAAACGCATCGTGTCGATTTGGAATTGTAGTTGTTAGTAGTAGTTACCATAGCGTTTGCATTGAAGAGCCGCAGCGGCGTGTCGAGCATGACCGAAGACTCGACATGATGAGACTCAGTGCGCGGAGGAGGCTGAAGATGAAGAATATATGAGTATATATGATTTGTATTGTTTATTTGTTTCTTGGAAGAATGCAAGAGGGGTATTTGGCAGGTTATCTCTCTATCTTCCATGAAAAAAGCATTCTTTCTTCTTTTTAACCGACTTCAAAAAAGGATGTTTTTTCTTTATATATTTTTTTATGTTATGAACCGATTTAAAAAATTCTTTATTTGTTTGAAAGGAATGCCCAATAGTTTGGTCACAACAACTTTATTTTTCACTTCTCCGCAAAAATCAGCTGACCCACTCAGGCCAAAATGTACTTGGAAATGAAAAATAAAGTTGCTTTGATCAAATCGGTTTCATTATGAAAGTTGCTCAGAATGATGAACCTAACAGAGTGGTTTCTCATTTTGCGTTAATTCATTTACACCTTGTATATGTGTCGTGGGAACCACAAATCAGCGACATCACAGACATGTAAGCATCCAAGACCAGAAGTCAATGCATTATTTTTTTCTTCTGTATCTCCAGGAGGGAATCAGACCCGGGACCTCTCGCATGTGCAGAGCGAAAACCGCTGCGCCACAGAGGTCGTCATGTCGTCTACAAATATACCTTTGGCAACGCGGAGAGCTGAAGCACCCTGGAGTGTTGTGCGAGGTGGTGCGCGAGCGCCGCGATGCGCGCCTCCGACTCTGACTGCTCCTCGCCCCACCCGCCCGCGCCCGCCGGCAGCTGCCTGGGGGGGTGATCACGTGAGTCACGAGACTGCGTGCTTCTACTCTATCCATGCTTAGAATCAACTTGACAGCTAACCTAAAACTTCATAAAATCAACTTTGTAAACACTAGGGAGTTTACCAAAACAATCGGAATTGAAATTGTTTATTCAGTTGAACTAACAGAATAGTTGTCATCGTCATCACTGCTATCCGCACTTAGGGATATAATTACTTAGTTCATTTTCAACTATATTGTCTATTATATTCTAATATGTCTTTGCAAATCTTATAAAATTATTCCCGATTCACAAATGTTTAAAGGGTATATCGATTGTTTTGATTAATCAGTTTTTATGAGCAATATCCCCTCACTAACAGGCTAAGATTGACATCTGTCAAGTTGCCTGTTATATTAGATAAACTATAGTTAATGATGTGCTACGGCCAATTTCAGTCACACTGACCACTTCAACTTGTCTGTGGACGCAATTTGTGGGCTTGCATATGGCTTACGTAGCCAATCTTCCTAGTAAAGATCCTCGGAGATTGCGGGCATGCGAGCACCCCATTCTTCAGTCGTGCATATTTAGGGCTTCTATGGTCCCTCTACACAATGACCCATGATTGGCATGCAGAGCATCACAGAGCTATACATAAATATAACTCTTACTCTATGTTCCTGCATGCCTGTTCTGGCTCACATTGGCAAAACATTTATCAGCTTTAAAGCATCTTCTGATCCTGCTGCTTGGCTTATACACTTAAATTCCATGCAGGCTCAATAATTTGCTAAGCCAGAGACTTTTCAGCATGATAGTGTAATTTTGCACCAACCTGGAGAGATGTGTAGGGAATGTCTGTGAATGCATGACCGTAACTACTCTGCTGTTGTCATCCTGAATGCCAGGGCCGAGTGAGCCTCCATTGATGTGCAGTAGTACGGGCTGCAGACAAAAAATCCAATAAAATAGTTGAGTCAGTTAGTACAATAGGTATCTAGAACAAAGATGCTTCTTTATATCCGATAATTCCACAGACTTGTATGATAATTTTAAAACTATGACATCCTATAAGGGGAAAGTGTGATTCTATATTTCTTCATTCCTACAACAGAAAGTGTGGATTTGTTAAGATATAAAATGATTTCCTAGGTTTCATTTAGGTACTTATAAGTTTCTGATATATGTTAGCCATCTGTGTTCATTGTTCCCACACGGTATACTTCTCTCTAAATAAACTTTCATTGTTAAATGAAATGAAAATCAAGGGAGGGTTAATAAACAATGGTTTGTGTAAATAAAACCGTACGCGTGTTGTAAGCATGTAAATAATAATGTAATAATTATAAATTTCGTTGGCATCAACAACAAAATCTTGGTCGTAGTCCTCCAAAATTGGTACAGGCTCTACCTCAAAATTATACCAAATGCAAGCTCATGTTTACCTCGGTGTCATGATCATGGGTGTTGATATACTGATCCATCTTGGTGAAGAACTTGCTGAGAACATTCAGAAGCCTTTTCACGGAAGCTATTGTTGAAGAACGCTTGTGTTTACAATCATCGTAGACAAGATTTTGGTTAGGTTGGACAGCTGTAAGATGCCATGCATGAAGGTCACGCACTAACACCGCTCTTTCAAAGCTGCGCTGGAAGATGATTTCATTGATAATTGGTCTGGTTAGAAACTGTACACTCTTTCAACATCAACGCCACACAGATTTTCTAATAAACACAAAAATAGAGTCAAAATAAATCGTCTCCATTTCTATTTAGACAGTGTTGCCGTGTTGCCAGAAAAAAGAAAGGATTATTTACTACTATTTGTCTGTTCTGTACCTACCATGGTATAAAATATAGAAAGTGTTTCATTCAGGGTTCATTTTCACTGGGAGGGGGCAGGAGAAGCAGGAGCAGACCTACCTATACCATTGACTATTCATCTATCCCGTAAATATTGTCGTTACATTATTCATTTCATCACAAACTTACAAAGAAACCGTTTTGAACAAAAATCTAAACCAAACAGGAATTTCTACAGGCGGTTACAAGAACACAGCATCAGCTGCTTGCTTGTCAAAAATGTCATGTCAAACACGTCAAACAAAAGTTTTTATTTGATTTGCCCTTTGCGCGACGCATTACGTAGTTACGTCCTTTCAGGCCAAAATAATTGTTTGCAACAAACAATGTTTCGTAATTCTATTAGAACGTGCTTTGTGCCCAGGAACCATGAGGTATGATGTCCATTTCTGTTTTGTCATTACTGTTTACTTTATGATATCCACCAAGTATATGTTTGGTTCTTCTAGCTCGCGAGATGTAAACACACGAGTAAGCTGGATGCTATAAGGGAGAAGTTACGTGAAGGGCCTGGACTTGCTGAATTCGTGGCTGAAGACCGGCCCGTCGATTGGGTGGAGTACGAAGGGAAGCTGAAAAGGGAAAAAGGCGAACAAGAACGATTGAGGCTGCCTCCTTGGTTGAAGACCACTATACCCACTGGTAGAGCATTACTTTATTTTAGAATACTGAAATACCGCCGTATGCATGTTATATATGCATTCATCTGTCGAAATATTAATTGTTGAGGTTGTTCATTTGTGACTTAATGGTAGGTAGGTATGGAACAAATTAGAATGAAAGAGATATTATATTTGACGTATGCAAGTCTTTCTTGTTATTAAATATTTATTTATTTAGCGTTTGGTCGCTGTCGTCAACGTCACAACTCATAAAGGTGGCAGTTTGAGCAGCCATTTGATAGCCTCTTCGTCAGCGGAGTGGACTTTTTGCAGTCCTCCCTCGATCAACCATAGAGGACAATCGTCCGTCAGGTGGGCCATGCTCTGAATGGCTCCGCAAGAGCAGAATGTCATGTCATTATCATATGACAATTAGATGATTATATGACAATTACAAAATACATATTATTTATTGTGCACTTGGACTATTCTCTCAGCACAATCTGTCCTATCTTGCCTAATTTTGCTGGAAGAAATCTCTTTTTAGAGACAAGCTCGCCTTTGCCTAATTGCCTTTGTTTTACAAGACTATGTATCACATTGTTTTCCGTGCAATAAAGAATTATTAATTATTAATTACAAATCAATAAAAACAATGTTAAACATCCTTAACAACAGCTTCGTCATTAGATAAAAATAAATCACGAAAAAACAAAAGACAAAAAGACAAACTAACCAGCACCCCAAGAATCTCCCGGCCCAAAGGTGCCCAGTCTTTCTTAGAGAAGTAAATGAATTTTGTAAATGCAGCAGATAGCATTCACAAATAATCACTTTGTTTAGATCTCTCACCGTTTTACATTAACATTGTACATTTGAGCTTATTGCCGCAGATTACTTCATGACTTTACTACATTTTCACAGGTTCAAAATTCACAGAGTTGAAGCAGCAGCTCCGGAGCCTCAAGCTCAGCACTGTGTGTGAGGAGGCGAGATGTCCAAACATCGGGGAATGCTGGAGCGGTGGCAAGCATGGCACTTCTACTGCTACTATTATGGTAAACTCTTATGACATTGTAATCAAAATTATTTATTCAATATTTTAAAAAACATTGAACCTTTCTGGGATACTTTCAGTTTAAATTCCCTAAAATTACGCTTTTCCGTGTACACCTCTAAACTGCCATCGATTGAGAATTTCATTACAACCAAAAAAAAAACCGGCCAAGTGCGAGTTGGACTCGCGCACGAAGGGTTCCGTACCATTATCTATAAAAACGGCAAAAAAATCATGTCTGTTGTATGGGAGCCCCCTTAAATATTTAATATAATTTGTTTTTTAGTATTAAACGGCAACAGAAATAAATCATCTGTGAAAATTTCAACTGTCTAGCTGTAACGGTTCATGAGATAGAGCCCGGTGACGGACGCACGGGTCCCATTTGGCACCCGTCGGATACGGAACCCTAAAAATTTTCTTTGAGAAAATGTAAAGAATTTATTCTACGGTAAATAGTAGTATTATATATGTTTCTGAGATAATTCAGTCTGAATATGTACGTAAATTACTTTTATACATACTTACTTATACTTATCTATTTTTACCCCCTCCTCGCCCTCTGTAACCACTAAAGTAGGTATGAGGAAAGACTGGCATTTTGTACCAGCATGATATTTAGAACAACCTCCTTCCCCCCAAACTGTTCACGTAGTATTGGGTACGTTCTTACACCTACACCCTCATTTCCTCAGCTAATGGGCGACACATGCACCCGAGGCTGCATGTTCTGTTCCGTGAAGACTTCGCGCGCGCCGCCGCCGCTCGACCCGGAGGAGCCGAGGAACACTGCGCATGCGATACACGAGTGGGGACTCGCGTACATCGTGCTCACGAGTGTGGACCGAGATGGTGAGTGGTACAACAGCAGTGATGTTAAACTATCGATGGTGAAACTAAATATCGACCTTGAAAAACAGGGTCGATAGCTCGATAGAATTATCGAAAATATCGAAATTCTGTAATACTATCGATAGTATCGATTGTGAAAATTAGGCGATAGTATTGAACCGCGTCGATACTATCGATACTATCGGTGCGTTTCGATAGTATCGATACTATCGTCACTCCTATCGATATTATCGATACTATCGATAACGAGTTTTTGTACTGATACTATCGATAGTATCGATACTATTAGTCTTTAGCAATAGTATTACTTATATTTAGCTATTGATAGTATCGCTAAGGGTCGATAGTTTCGATAGGACTATCGACTGAATTTCAGGGCCACGATAGTATCACGATACTATCGATAGACTATCGCTATCGCAACATCACTATTTCACAGCACTAGGTCCCGGCTTCTACCGCTAGTAGGTGGTAGTAGTCGTGAAGAGTGTCAGAGGCCATGATATGGCAGCTCGATAACTTCTGACAGTTAGGTTTGCCACCAGACAGACAACCCTCCATCAACGCACTGAGCCAGCCCGGTTGAGTATGGCTCAACCTGAATCATATCCAACCCGTGCCCCTTTGTGATGACATTAATGGGCTATCTACATATTTAATTTTGTAAAGTTTCAGGGCTCAAACAATTTACTGCAACAAATTGGGTAAAAAAGTCATGTAGTTACGAATCTGTCCTTTTCTAACACACACACTCAATAATGTGCAAACCTGTTTCTTTATTGTATTATTATACATATTATTGTTGTTTAGTTAACAGTTAAAAAAACTTGTCAATTGCAGATCTACCCGACGGAGGCTCCGCCCATTTAGCAGAATGTATCAAAGAAATTAAGAACAAGTTAGTATAATCTACCTTCTTTGCTTGCCTAGTACCAGGCCTGTGACACTACGCCCTTTACCTACAAAGCTACAAGGCGGCCCCTTCGCCCGGCTAGATTCCGAAATCTTTAATAATCTGAGAAACCAACCCAACTGACAAAAGTTGACATAGCAGCGACTAACATTAAGTTGTATTATTGTTGTATGTCTACAGAAACAAGGAGATCCTGGTAGAATGTTTGGCGCCAGACTTCCGTGGCGACCGCGCAAGCGTGGAGCGCGTCGCCAATAGTGGCCTTGATGTGTACGCGCACAATATCGAGACTGTGGAGAGACTTACGCCGTTCGTCAGGGATCGGCGGGCTGGGTAAGTTCGCTTTACACGGGTTTATAGCCCAACCTACTCTAAGAGCCTTATCAATCACACTAGCGAGTTGCGAGCGAGTGGAAAGTAGGAGTGGGTCGTCTTCGATTTTTTCAAAGACGAAACGAAACTGGTTTTCCCGATTCAAAAACGGTTTCGTTGGCGACTGGTTTTGATTTGAAGAACGAACTCGATGCGGTCGGCCTAAACCGGTCGGAGCGAAAACAGTCGGTGCGCGGACACGAAACGAAAGCGGTCGGCGCTAAACCGGTCCTGGCCAAACAGGTCGGCGCGAAAATAGTTGGTGCGCAGACGAGACAAATGAGCTCAAAGCGGTCGGCGCTTAACCGGTTGGTGCTGCCGACTGGTTTAGAAGTACCGCTTTCCCTGAGAACGAAAAACGAGTTTGTCATTACTGGAACGTAAACGGTATTTTTAAACGGTGCGTCTTCGAAACGCTCACTCCTAGTGGAAAGTAGGGCGCGAGTTCGCAACGTGTGCGTGGCGAACACGCCGTGACGAACGCCGCGTTTTGGACACTCATACTACACACAGACGTGTTTGGCACACACACTAGCCTGTCCAAACTGTGGGTCGCCCATCGCGATGTCACAGCGTCATAGCGGCGAGATCGCTGCGCTATTGCCTCGCTTTCAAATCGTTCGAAAATCGCCAGTATGCTAAGGCACTAACCTAATTTAACCCAACGTAATACCTGTTACCTAATCTAATTTAACCAAAATAGTATGGAGAGCTGACTGCCAACATCCATTAGTATAGAGGCACTATGAGATGAAGAATAAAATCTAATCTAACCTAACCTAACTTACTCAAATATAACCTAACTTAACATAACTTAAACCTATTTACAAGATTACATGTTATGTTATGTCACAGCCATAGACAAATTTTGTCCATGTTATAGCTAACCGACAACTCTAAACTTAAACCTTCACTTTCCTCAGGTACCGGCAGACCCTGGAGGTGCTCCGACTGGCGAAGGACATCAACCCTGAGCTGATCACCAAGTCCTCCATCATGCTGGGGCTGGGCGAGACCGATGACCAGGTTGAGCAGACCATGAAGGGTGGGTGTTTCATCATCTTAAATATAGCTTCTTTTTGACGGCCTCTGTGGCGCAGTGGTTGCGCATCTGCCTACCTTGCGAGAGGTCCCGGGTTCGAATCCCGGCCGGGGACAAAAAAACTCCAGGTCTTGGATGTTTACATGTTTGTGATGTCGCTGTTTCTGGTCCCCACACGACACGGTCTCCTAGTGTGGGGCCAGAAGCAATGAATGTGCCTGTATGTAAATGTTTATGTTTTATGTTTATGTCTGACGTCTTCCAGATCTCCGTTCAGCCGGAGTCGACTGTCTCACACTCGGCCAGTACATGCAGCCGACGAAACGACATCTCAAGGTTGGTTAATCGGCTAAATTAATCGATACTTTCTAGCCAAGGATCGTGACGTAACCAGCAGGTTCACTATCCCATTTGGAATTACATTTCGTCGAATAACAATTAATCGATGACACCTCGTCGATGAATTGTTTGGACGAACCTTATTTACCCGAAAGTTGTTACGTCGATATGGTTCATTTCATCGAATGACGTTTAGTTTAGTCGACCATTTAAATAACGTGTAAATAACACTCGTTCAAACAAACGATCGACGAGGTGTCATCGATGAATTGTTATTCGACGAAATGTAATTCGAAATGACAAAATCTTCCCCTGCACTCATATTCATATATTCATATTCATTTATTTGCTTTAAATGTGGTTATTACATGGGTTCTTAAATATTTAATAGTCTCACATATTTAGCCGTCGCTGTGCATGCAAATTATTAACATAATAATATTTGTATCATAAGTACACCTAAATTTAAATTGAGTGCGGCATGCGGGTGCTAAAATGGAACCATTTTTTAAAACGGCTACCTGTGTATTTACAGATAAACACGTCTATTTAAGGGACAGACATGCGTCAGTCTTCCTTTGAGGGACAGACATGCGTCAGTCTTCCTTTTCTTTCTAAGCGAAACAAGTAACAGTTTGACGCATAGGGACAGAGGTCCCTTTTCTCCGGAACAAACAAGATGGCGTCATCGGAACTGTAGTTTTCCTTATTCGCGCCTAACTCTCAACTGTCAGTTTGAACCCGCAGTTAATAATTTTAATTATATTAGGCTCGCCTGTGCCCCTCGGTGGCTTCATTTACTCAAGTTCAAGTAAAAAAAAATTGACCATAAAATCATACAGATTGCTTAGTCAACGTCACTAGCGCCCGTTCGGAAGTTGTGGGCTTAGGGATGGAGCAAAGACTTTACCTTTTAGAGTAGATCCCAGTCGGAGTGGTAGCCGTATGAGGGAGCGTGGGTCGACCGGCAGCCAGATGGGTCGAGGACATTACGTACGCATATTGCGGGGAAGGCCTGGATGTGATTGGAAAAGCACCTGATAGTTGGCACAAAAGGAGGAGGCTTAAACCCAGCAGTGGGCGGAACCAAGCTGCCGATGACTGACTGACTGACTGATTTACTTTTAGGTATAGGCCCACGTGTAAATAGTCGGCCGGCTGAAAATCAGCGCTGAAGTTTAGTTCAGCATTGCTGAGCCGGTCCTTATTAGCACTGTCTCTATTAGATCTATCTGTACAGTCTATTCGTGAAAAGAATGCAGTGAAATTTAAATTTAAATCTGTTAACACACACTCACAGGACAGGACACAACCTTCGCGTTCGAAAGTTTGCCTTCAACTGGTCACTGTCAACTTGGCTTGATAATTAGAAACGATTTGATTGGTTACGGGGCGTGGCTAGGCCGCCGGACAGTGATGACTTTACTGCATTCTTATCACGATTAGACTATAATGTGTTGTAATTTTGTTAATAAATCTATATCAATATCAATCTTCGACATGATACTCATGAAAATGAAAGCCAAATTGCGTGCACGATCTCTATTCCAGGTGTTCGAGTACGTAACACCTGCGAAGTTCAAGCAGTGGGAGGAGAAAGGCAACGACCTTGGCTTCCTCTACACCGCCAGCGGGCCGCTCGTCAGGTCCTCGTACAGAGCTGGCGAGTTCTTCATCACCAGCCTGGTGAAGAACAAGAAGGCCAGCGTCGCGTGACGGGAGGAGTGACTTATAGGCCGCATAACTAACAATTGCAGGATTAAAGTACATTTAACGTTAGTCACTGGGTCAGTATGATATTCAAGCGACATTTAATTTGATCCGGCCCCTGATTCTCGCGCTATCGAGATCATCTCCCCAGTCGAGATGTCGGTTTTGATACCGCCTAAATCCGTCGAAAACGATCTGGATGTATATTTATTTCGATCGAAAACGGGTCGGGATATCTCGGTTGGTCGAAAGGCTAGTCGTAAGAATAGCTTTTTCCTGTTTTTGATAGAGATTTCGGTATCTCAAAATCGATATTTCGACCACGGACATGATCTCGCTAGCGCCAGAATTGCCCCCTGTCTGTGCGGCCATTCATAATTTGTTTATTGCACACAAAAAAAAGTTTACAAAAACACGGTATGATATAAAGTGTACAGTGGCGAGCAATTAGCCATATTTTAAGGGGAGATTAGAAAATTATATTTCGTTGTTTCTTTATTGTACTCCTTAAAACAGACATACAAAAATACATGTAAGAAATATTTATACACTGAAGATAATTAATTACTACCTGTCCATCCTAGGTTTGATGGAAGAGATCTCTTATTAGAGATAAGCTCGCCTTTGTACATGTTTTTTATTTCCATTATTAAGTGTCTGTATTCTGTTTTTGTGCAATAAAGTATATTATGTTTTTACTGCGAAGTATGTAATAGGTGGAGATCATTGTTCACAATTAATTTCAAAACGATTTTCTGGCCCTCTACACGCAAAAAGTTTCAGACAATAGTTATGTATGGTTGTGAGTGGTCAGTCAGCTTTCGCATTTTAATTAGATACTGCACGTAAATAATTAGCTACACACATGCACTTCATGTGAATAATTAGCTACATATACGATCAAATGTATAAATATAGAGGCTTATCAAACTAGAGAATCATAGATCTGTTTGTTAATAATTATTTGTTATTTATTTTGTACACCTCTCCCTGAGCTTAGGGAATAGGACCAGAGTACAAATTTAACATTGTTGTAGTTTACTCATTCACAGTGTTGTAATTTTTAATACCTACCTAATATGTAAATACGATAGTCAACTAAATAAAAAGCTGTTGTGATTTTTGTAAAAATAAATGTGCTATCCTATGTTACTTCGTCTATTTACTTGGAAAGTCATTCCTACCCTCCCGAATACAGTAGGCGAACCATCTTGCCGATATCTTAGCTTAGCAACAGAGCGGTACGGTTCGCAGCGCATTACCGCGGCACGAGTGCGCAAAAAGCCGGGGCAGCGGGCAAACAGGCGCCGTTTGCTGACCGTACGTGCATTACCTTTGTTGTGCGGAGTTTAGAAAATGCTTGGATATTCTTGTCTAGAGAAAGCTGCTAGCAGGACCATGTCTGACTGACAGCCAATTTTTATATCGTCAGATAACGTTGGTCTGACGATACAAACATCAGACTTCAGTCTGTGTATCTGAGAAAGACACAGGTAAATGCCTAGTGTTATCTATCTGTCTCTTTTTCGAGGAATTGAAAACTCGCCTCTGAATCAGGGTATATATAGTTAAGACGGCGCCTAGGGCAAAAACAGCCTTTAGCAAAACAAATCGCTCGGAATGACGAGTATTATTGCTGTATGTTTTTCACTAGCTTTTTTATCAAGAGGGTCAGCGTGACTTTGCTTTCCCATTTAATAAACGTTATTTTATTAATTTTGCTCGACAGAAAAGTCTCCTGAAGTTGCCAGAAAATCTGTCTGTGACGATTTTTTATTTTACAATTCGCACCGCATCTGAATTTGTGTTCTTGTTATTATCTAATCATTATAAAAATGCCACAGTATGTTCCTCAGTCAGAACATGTTAGACTTACTTGGCTTAGTTAAACTTTTTTATTAATATTTTTATTTAATTTCCTCTAAAAATAAGTTAAGGATGAAATTCTAAGTTCTGATTGCCTAGGGCCCTAACCCTTAAGTACATGGTCTTTGATCATCCTTTCCCCTTGCTATGTATGTCCCAGATTGTCCCACCTGTAGTCTCAGTTTCTAGTAGAAACTAGAAAGTCTTTACGCCATTCAAACTAGCATAATGTAGCGTTACGATTTTTTACATACGGACAGAGGCATGCACAGTTGTCAAATGTTTAAACAATAGAATAGAAAAAAATTCTCGACATACACACACACGCATGCATACATCGATCTTCTGCCACCACACACGATACACGTTTGCTCAGCCCTTACTACAACCGCATCCACTCCGTCCATTCTTCGTTAGTGCGAAATTAGTTACATTTTATCTATTCCGTGCGCGCTGTGTTAGTTTTTTCGCTCGCACCGCGCGGCCCAGTGCGCCCGTGCGTGAGACAGACTAGGTACATACACGTAAATAAATGCGGGCTCTGTTCGGCTGTCTCTGAATTGACTTTGCTGCTTCGGTAAGGGCAGACGTAATTAGAAGAGAATACCCATACCATTTCATTCTATAACAAACATAGAAATATCTCGGCCATATTCTCTGCTCGTAACGACTTCAAATGGTTTAGTAACGCCTTCCGGTAATACCCATGATGTTATTTGCTGAGCAGGGGAGTAGATAACGCTTGACACTATTAAGGGATATATAAAATCTAAAGATTACGCTGTCGGCAGGGCACGATTTGTACAGACGTCTCACTCATGATGGAACGACTAGAAAGAGACAGTGAGTCAGACAGGGCCCTGCCGACAGCGTAGTCTAATAGGCCCATAAGCGGGATGCAAATGGTAGCTCCCGCGCCGCCGGCAATACCATACCATACCAGTCCCTTTCTATGAATTAATTAAACGAGTAGTTATTTATTATTTTATGCTATGCAAGTTTTTCTACTATTCTGAGGTCATGACAAATCCCTCCCGCGTGGTGAAGTATGGCTCAATGTTACACGTATCCGGGTAAAGGCCCCTCGCCGGGGACAGTAATGGGATACCTTTTCTTTACTCCACTAACGAAGTATCCCACTCAGCTATGCGTTATGCATAGTTTCAATTCACCCAATACCCAGCAATCTTCATTGGAACATTTTAAAATCCTTCCACTCATAAATACGCCATCGTTCTCGCTGTCAGCCGCGTGGTTCTCACAGGACTCATCAAGTATGCCGGCTCGCTATTTTGTACTAGGCAGGCGAGGGTTTGAGCTCTTAGGGCCTTTGGAGTTGTACCTTTCACATACAAAGATTTAGGAATGCTACTACTTTGAGAGATCGCCAACTTACCGATTCATGCCTTCCGCGCAATCAAAAAGTAGGATCTCATACAACTGGTGACTTGCATTACGGCATCATCATTATGGCCTTTACATCTAGGTAGATGATTCAAGCAGCGTTTGAGTTGCATGCTCGCTCGTGACTATACAGTCCGATCCTGGAGCGGCAGACACGCCCACACGCACGGCACACGTGGTGTCGCTGCTGATGCTGGTGGTGCGTGCGGACTGGATGGTGGAGCATGTCGTTTCGCTCTTCTTATAGCCAGAATCATTGGTTTGCTGGAAGAGATCTCTTATTAGAGATAAGCTCGCCTTTGTACACCTTTTCTATGTTTTACATTGTCTTATGTAACTGTTTGTGTGCAATAAAGAAATTATGAAATTATGAATCAGCAAATCCTAATTGTTATGTATCAAATTCCAAAGTAATCACAAAATAATACACTACGTCTACTGGGTACGATACTCTATTTATCGACGCTCTTTTAAAACCGTTCCTTTTGGGCTTTTTCTATGACAAGAAAAGTAAAGGGTTCTATCTTCGAATTCCTACGAGACCACATCTGTCCTATCCAGGCAAAACATGTAACGCGTAAGCCTTTTTGGAAAATGCCTATTCATTCCATATTTTATGAACGGAGCTGATTGAAACTGAGCCGAGATGGATGGTTATCTGAATATGCCATGTTAGGCGATGGTTACATAGGTCATGGTAAGTAAATAGCTTGCCAGCACAATGATGGCAATGGCAATTGAAGACAACGACATTAAATCAAATGGTTTTTGTAGATATTAGTCGTGGAAATTAAAATAGCTGAACCTTTAAAAAGTGTACAAAAATGCTGTACAGAAAAGCACGCTATTAGCTACGGTCGTAACGACTGCGTTACAGTGTGCTACGAATTTCGTAACAATAGACGTAGAGCACCTACGCACCGGGTCGTAGTTCTCATTGGGAAAAAATATCCCTCCTTTGCTACTAATGTACAAGAGTGAAGGTTTGTGAAGATGTTCGTGCCTAAATCATGCCAAAATTACTATGGGTACGGTTTTGAAAAGACGTAGATTAGGAATTGGAATATGTACATGGTTACGAGGTTTATAACCTCGTATTGCGCCGATTTTTTCAGTTCTTGCAAATCGTAGCTTACATAAGTCTAGACGATGATGCTATACGCTGCCAAAGGCTAACATCTATAGTCAAGCTTTCAGGCTAAGAAGCCCTCCAAGCCACACGCACGAACACCACATTTGCACATCTCTCCAGACGGAGTGTGGAGTCACGGGAGAACTACTAAGACTGGATGCGCCTTCCGAAGGCAAAGGCGCTTGTCGTGTCTTCGTGTCATTTGGGGTATTATGTCGATGATCTGAAAGAGTGGTCAAATGTAGCAGGCGATTAATAAAATAGCTGCTCATGATTGCTTAAAATAGTTAAACAAGAGTTTGACCAGTTGTCACCGCTAATTTTCTTTTCGGAAACCGAGCGTACGATTTGCTAAGTAACCGTCATTTAAGTTAATTATGAAGTGCAACTCCCGACCCACAGATAAACTATACTAACATTTGGTTTTGTGGGATGTATGTGTAGTCTATAAGATTTTAATGCAATAAACGTCCATTCTATTCTATTGTGATTGTGATATAGCTGAGACGACTCTCAGAGATGAGAGCGGTTCATTATTACGGAGCTAGACCGCCAGGTGGTGGTTTAGCTCCGTAATAATGGATGGTAACGCTCAAGATCGGGGTATAGATAGCATCGTGAAGAGGAGGCCTCTACCAGTGTGTCTATGTGGGCTGTAGGTACCTCCGTCCTATATCTACTTGTGTGTCTATATGGGCTGTAGGTACCTCCGTCCTATATCTACTAGTGTGTCTATGTGGGCTGTAGGTACCTCCGTCCTATATCTACTAGTGTGTCTATGTGGGCTGTAGGTACCTCCGTCCTATATCTACTAGTGTGTCTATGTGGGCTATAGGTACCTCCGTCCTATATCTACTAGTGTGTCTATGTGGGCTGTAGGTACCTCCGTCCTATATCTACTAGTGTGTCTATGTGGGCTATAGGTACCTCCGTCCTATATCTACTAGTGTGTCTATGTGGGCTATAGGTACCTCCGTCCTATATCTACTAGTGTGTCTATGTGGGCTGTAGGTACCTCCGTCCTATATCTACTAGTGTGTCTATGTGGGCTATAGGTACCTCCGTCCTATATCTACTAGTGTGTCTATGTGGGCTGTAGGTACCTCCGTCCTATATCTACTAGTGTGTCTATGTGGGCTGTAGGTACCTCCGTCCTATATCTACTAGTGTGTCTATGTGGGCTGTAGGTACCTCCGTCCTATATCTACTAGTGTGTCTATGTGGGCTGTAGGTACCTCCGTCCTATATCTACTAGTGTGTCTATGTGGGCCGTAGGTACCTCCGTACTATATCTACTAGTGTGTCTATGTGGGCTGTAGGTACCTCCGTCCTATATCTACTAGTGTGTCTATGTGGGCTGTAGGTACCTCCGTCCTATATCTACTAGTGTGTCTATGTGGGCTGTAGGTACCTCCGTCCTATATCTACTAGTGTGTCTATGTGGGCTGTAGGTACCTCCGTCCTATATCTACCAGTGTGTCTATGTGGGCTGTAGGTACCTCCGTCCTATATCTACTAGTGTGTCTATGTGGGCTGTAGGTACCTCCGTCCTATATCTACCAGTGTGTCTATGTGGGCTGTCTGTAGGTACCTCCGTCCTATATCTACTAGTGTGTCTATGTGGGCTGTAGGTACCTCCGTCCTATATCTACTAGTGTGTCTATGTGGGCTGTAGGTACCTCCGTCCTATATCTACTAGTGTGTCTATGTGGGCTGTAGGTACCTCCGTCCTATATCTACCAGTGTGTCTATGTGGGCTGTCTGTAGGTACCTCCGTCCTATATCTACTAGTGTGTCTATGTGGGCTGTAGGTACCTCCGTCCTATATCTACTAGTGTGTCTATGTGGGCTGTAGGTACCTTCGTCCTATATCTACCAGTGTGTCTATGTGGGCTGTCTGTAGGTACCTCCGTCCTATATCTACTAGTGTGTCTATGTGGGCTGTAGGTACCTCCGTCCTATATCTACTAGTGTGTCTATGTGGGCTATAGGTACCTCCGTCCTATATCTACCAGTGTGTCTATGTGGGCTGTAGGTACCTCCGTCCTATATCTACTAGTGTGTCTATGTGGGCTGTAGGTACCTCCGTCCTATATCTACTAGTGTGTCTATGTGGGCTGTAGGTACCTCCGTCCTATATCTACTAGTGTGTCTATGTGGGCTGTAGGTACCTCCGTCCTATATCTACTAGTGTGTCTATGTGGGCTGTAGGTACCTTCGTCCTATATCTACCAGTGTGTCTATGTGGGCTGTCTGTAGGTACCTCCGTCCTATATCTACTAGTGTGTCTATGTGGGCTGTAGGTACCTCCGTCCTATATCTACTAGTGTGTCTATGTGGGCTATAGGTACCTCCGTCCTATATCTACCAGTGTGTCTATGTGGGCTGTAGGTACCTCCGTCCTATATCTACTAGTGTGTCTATGTGGGCTATAGGTACCTCCGTCCTATATCTACTAGTGTGTCTATGTGGGCTATAGGTACCTCCGTCCTCGATTCAATCCCATATTTTACCTTAGACATTGCGTACAAATGGGGTCAATAGCACCTTCGCCACCCCGCATGGCTAATGGTGTGACGCTAAACATGCATCTTAAACAATAGTTTTTATCCCCTTCACTCGCAGAAGCACACCGCTCGAACGACCGAACAATGGCGAACTATTATTGTTACATAAGATGTGTCGGCGAACCAGTAACAGATGGATGATTTTGGATCTGTCAAAAGTAAAGGAATTCGCTAAATAGACTATAATTGATTGACTATATGCAAAGTTAGCATCTCCATTCTAAGTCCTCGTGTGGAGTCAATATACCATCCGATTGGTTTGCATATTGGCCCGGCTGGTGCCAAGAGGTCCACTTCTACTTTACAACTAACTGCGGTTTGAGTGGACTCTAATGCATTCGGAATCGCAGAGTTCGTGTCATATGTTGGAGTGGGAAATGGGAATGGATTTAGGATCGTAGGCTCTTAAATGTCGTTGACTATAATATAATCAATAGCTTGATTAAGATACCCGGCCCCCTAGACAAAACTCAAAACGCTATTATCGTTTGCACGAAATGCTAAGAATATGTATGCTTGGTCACGCTACGCTAGCGTCACCAAATGTCAAATCGCATACATTTTGAGTTTTCGTTTCGTTTTCGTAGCGTTATTAACTTTGTCTAGGCCTACCGGTGTCGTGGGACCAGAAACAGTGACGATTGCATGTAAACATCCAAGACTCCATTATTTTTAGGGTTACCTACCAGAGACGGGTGCCAAACGGGACCCTATTGCTAAGCCTACGCTGTCATTCCGTCCGTCCGTCTGTCCGTCAGCGAGTTCAATCGCACTGAACGTAATAGCTAGGTTGAAATTTTCGCAGAATGTGTATATATGTTGCCGCAACAACAACAAAATAAAATAAAGATGTCCTCATACATGAAAGGTGATTTTTAGGGTTCCGTACCCCAAGGGTGCCAAACGGGACCCTATTACTGAGACTTCGCTGTCCGTCTGTCTGTCTGTCTGTCTGTCTGTCACCAGGCTGTATCACATGAACCGTGGTAGCTAGACAGTTGAAATTTTCACAGATGATGTATTTCTGTTGCCGCTATAACAACAAATCCTAAAAAACAAAATAAATTTATTATTAAGGGGGCTCCCATACAACGAACATGATTTTTTTGCGTTTTTTTATAGATAATGGTACGGAATCCTTCGTGCTCGAGTCCGATTTATACTTTCTTACGATTTTTTCTTCCTCCCCAGGCGGTTTTCGAACCCGAGACTTTTCGCTTAGGACGCACAACCTCGACCGGAACACCACAGAGAGAGTTCGTCACATTTACAGTATCTTTACAGATTTCGGCACAACAGTATTTGTAGAGTATGTCATCACAGCTACAAAGTGATATTGGTATAGCTGCGCGAACATCTCTGCTCCCTCCATTAAGGACTACAGACGATGGAGTGCCAAATTTCAAAGCACTGAATAGTCAATGAGACTTGGAATAATCGCCGTGAGAACGGGACACCACGGCTGCTCATAGAATCTGCTGCTTTCGCTTCCCGGCTTTGGTGGGGAAAAATGGCATACTGAACTGAAGCTACTGTTTCTTCGTTTTTCGTACCAAGGAACCCCGTAGATGTCTGATCACTACGTTTTGTATACGTCCGTCCGTTGATCTGTCAAGACCTTTTTGAAGTAAAACTTCTTGGGGCACGGGGGTAAAATTTATTTAACCTCTCAACTGTGGGTTATTCATATATTTGCTTTTCAATTACTACTAGCCGGGTGCTATCACGAGTGGCTAAGAAATGTAACGGAAATTGGAATCGGTGACGTCAGGGTCGGCTGAAGACTTTTAAAACCGCAACTATTTTGAATACGGTTTTTAACTAATCAGATAACATAATAATACATTCGTACAATAAAGAATGTTAATTAGTGAGAGAAAAACCTGATGAAACGTTAACAAATAAAAATTATTTTAAGCATTCTTCCACGAGTTCTTGATTTCCGGTATGGCCAAAACCAGTGACGTGACCAAAAACTACTTCGTTCAACCTCTTTGTTGGAACCGGAACTTATGTTTGACAGTTGTGCGATGCGATCCATACAGTTTGTAAGAAAAGAGTTTCATCAATGTCACACGGGTCGATATGGATTTCTAAAATGATAAACGAATCGTTTTGTGGCCGGTAACTATGGAATAGGTACCTAAAACGCGCTGCGTAGTCGCGCAACGGGCAGCTAGTAATCGCATAAAGTCACTTAGAATCATCCAAATGTGATATTTAGTTTTCAAGCAAATTCCGATGTGATGGATGGCTGCATTAAGACTTCTTGAAAACAATAAGTAGGTACCTAGAACTGTGTGTAAAGCCACTTTTTATTATATAGTGCAGTTCAAGTCACAAATTAGCAGTTTAGCTACTAAGTACGTGTTATACCTACCTATTTAATGTTTATCTGTAGTAAACGGCCAAAGCGAGGTCTACAGCTTACAGAGCCATAAGTTTAATGGCTTATTGTTTCGCTTATTTGTTTGTATGTAATTTTTGTAATACATATTTTAAAGTTGAATTGTTGTTATAACTGTTGAAATTATACGATTTTGATTTTAATAAGCTTTTGTAATTTTAAAGTTAATGCTTCATGCCAGTCAATAATGTTGAAGTAAAATATCAAAATCGAGGTATGTCGTATGGCGGACTAAGGAAATGTCAAGAATAAAATTAAATAAGAGTTACGTCATCGCTTCGCAATGAAGTAACCCTAAAAAATCCTAGCAAAGTAGGTATGTATAGGTTAGCGGAGGTAGCATAAGGCACGCCAGTCACCCCAGCCACGCATTTTGTCACAATTTAATGTCATATCATAATGAATGCGCGCTATTTTATGGAGAAACATCATTGAGACGCGAAAGGAGTTGGCAATTTGGCAAAATGACTGCCCCAGACATGTACAAAGACTTCTCAACAGCCAATTAATAGCATTTAAATATTCTCTCATAAATTACTGCGTCTTTAGTTAGTTTGTAGAACTTGAAGGAAATGATTAAATAATTAAGAGTTGTCACTTCATACTCTATGATTCCGCCATTGATTAGTGACTTTTGCCATCGTTAAAAATAACATGCAACATAATTGCCAATTGCCAACTAGCAAAACTGTTGAAAACAGGAGGTTTCCAGAGGAGTGGCTAGATGGCGTTATGTTGCATGTTATTGCAAAATGGTGCTTATTTCTAGCGACGGCAAAGGTCACGGAATCATATTGGAATCACGGAGTATTGAGTAACAACTCTTATTTACCTATATTTAATTATTTTTTTCTTCAAGTTCTACAAACTAAATACAGACGCAGTAAATTAAATTTATGAATGAATATTTAAATGCTATTGGCTGTTGAGAAGTCTTTGTACATGTCTGGGGCAGTCGTCCATATATTGATTTAGCCATCTTCTTTGTCATTTATCTGCGCGACTGAGGTGAGTGGCAAGCCTTATGGTAGCCCCGCAGGTACACATTAACTTGGAATAGTTGAAAATACGTACTCGATCAATTAAATAAAGGGACTGGGCACAGAGACAAGCAAAGCAATGCATACATTTGAGCGAGACGGTTTTAAGACGTGACGTCGTCAGATGGTATATAATCTGAGCGAGATGCAAATAGTAGTGACACTATTGAATGAGTTAAGTATATCACCACGAGCGCGACAAATTGTAGATAAGGAATGGTGGGAAATAAATGACATGACGTATTAAAAGTAAGTACAAGTATAAAATAATTTCAAATAATCGGACGTCTGAAACATAAAAGTAACTTGAAGCAGAGATTGGATCTCAAAATTGGAAATTTAAATCCTTTTAGTATAGGTAGGTATAGGTGTATAGTATAGGTACCACTTAATGATCTAGCTACAGAAGTTTTACTTCTAACACGTGTACGGTGCTACACGCGTATTTTTTACTCATTATCATTACTCACTCAGAAAACATTTCGCGGTCCGCTATTTTTACAAACGAACATCTCATTGGAGCCTGCTCTATCAAGAACGCGTGGAGGTACCAAGTTGAAATAGATATCAATTGTGTTTGAGCAGTGAAAAAATCTCATAACAATAACTGAAAAAATGTTCTAGGTCAACGCAATCAAACGATAACTTCTCCTTCATCTAAGGGTACTTCCTATTGTAGGGTACTTCCCATAAACTACCGGAGACATTAAGAGTGATGAATAATATAAGTATTTTTAAATTATAATCTTAAGAAATTGCTCACATCTAAAGCCTATTACACCGTAAATGAATTTATCTTCGACACTGTTTAAAGCACACCACTGACTAAGTACCTGAATCTCACCTGTTTTTATTGACTGATCAAGTGATCAACTGTATAGTATTAGTCAATAAATATTAATATTTGTATGCCATTGTGCGAAACATAGTGATACCACTATAAATGTATTCCTTAGACCTTTGTACCTACCTATGTTTTACAAATAAAGAACTATTCTATTCTATTGATCTATAGTAAAGGATCTATGTAATTTATTGAGCACCATTTGACAACCGAGATACAGTGTTTTCACTAGTTCGGTTGTCACTGATCCCTCCTATTTTACGATAAATGTTCCTAATTAAGTATCTCCTTATTTTAGTTAAGTAGAATCTGTGTAAACCATGTTATCTGTCAATAAACAAATTTCAATTTCAATTTCATAGAATCATGATATCTCAAAAACCCTCAGTGCTCGAGTCTGTTTTGCACTTGGGCAATTTTTATTTTTATCTCTACTTAGTACATACTTTGAGTAGACATTTATGAATATGTCCCCGTGATTCTTAAACCGACCTTCCTCCCACCAGCGCCCAATTTTCGTCTCCTTTAATCTTTGCGGTCCCAATTTCCTTTTAACAATAACACAATAAATAACCTTGATGTTTGTCTGTCGTTGTAATTTATTGTCCCGCCCCCAGGCCATATAGTCTGATAAAGTCAAATTTAGCGAGGCATTCGGTTTAAAAAGTTGGCCCGTTCAGAAATTAGATGAGCCCCAAGTTTTGGAATGTAGCGTTGCTTGTTATCCTATTTCGGTGCCTCTAATCAAGTTCTAACGAGTCGGCGGTTAAGGAGCCTGTACAATTGTATAAGAAGATTGGATTTTTGAATGTACTGCTTGGTCAAAGGCTTTGATGATGGTTAAAAAAAATGCACCGCGCTTGTTGATTGCAGTAGGCTTTGAAAATTCGGAAGATTTCTTTTATCAGCGGACTGATGT
This sequence comes from Argyresthia albistria, assembly GCA_963457715.1. Classification (NCBI taxonomy): domain Eukaryota; kingdom Metazoa; phylum Arthropoda; class Insecta; order Lepidoptera; family Argyresthiidae; genus Argyresthia; species Argyresthia albistria. Next base: position 387,135 of record OY735253.1, read on the forward strand.
TTTAAAGCGTTAAGCTTGTTTATTTGTTTTGTTTTATCCTAGATTTTCTCAAAGTCGTCATCATCATCATCGGTCAACCCGCTTCTCATCGCATTTCCCAACATCGCAACTTATGGACTGGAAACTTAATGGACTAAATGATTTCACCAACAGATTAGGGGACAGTTTAGGGGCCACCTAGCGTCACTAAAGGACACCTAAATATAAGAGGCCGGTCTCCGAAACAATCGCTAGACGTATAAGAAACAGCTAAGTGTCCCCTAACTGCTGGTGAAATCGGAGATTAACCTTCTACTTTCTTGTTGATATTCGGCCTCTGCGATTAGAACTCGTTGGTTAATGGTTAATCACCCCCCAGTGTACATCATCCCTTACCACAAACGCCAGTGAGCGCGCGCCTAATGAAGTCTGGAATAATACCTACGTTCTGCCTGCCCCTCGAGTCGCGGTGATATCATCGTACACAATGTAATTTTAAACTTCCAAGTTGTTCCGATGCGAACTTCAAGAACTTTCGACTAAGTGATCCCTGCAGATTGTTTTGATTTTAAAATCAAATGGGGCTGAATTGGGGTGCGGTATCTTTACACTTTCTTACGTTTATTAAGAAGCAATCAAAGTTTAGCAATAATTTATTGCCATGATATACCTATTTACTTTGTTCATCTTTTGTTTGAATGGGGTGGCGGAAATCGTGTCGTGATTATCAGCCGTCTCGTACGGCGAATCTCTACATGACATTTACTTAGATGGTACATATTACCTATTTACTTTAGAATTACCTATTATACTATTTATAGATACTTATTAATCTCCAACTACTTAGCCATCTATACTAATAAATAAATAAATACTATAAATTGGTATTTATGTACGTATTGTTAAGTAGTTTATTGTTTTATCTTATTTAATGTTGTGCACATGGGTCTACCTGTTGTTAAATTATTTCCTGTCCATCCTAGGTTTGCTGGAAGAAATATCTTAATGGAGATAAGCTCGCCTTTGTCATGTGTTGTCCCCTTTCAATTGTAAAATGTGTTATTTTGTGCAATAAAGTATAAAGAAGTATAAAGAAAGAAATTCTATAGAATAGCTGGCTAAAGCAATACTACTAATGGTAAGGTACCTCTTAGTTAGATTTAAGGTAGGAGTGAGACTCAACAATTGAGTCGCGAAACTTACTTTCATTGTCAAAAGCCGAGTAGAGGACTCGATGAAAAAGGCTCAATTCCTCCTGCAGCGAGTGGAATTGCGTATTGGGGCTCAGACAGGGTGTTATCTGACTACGGAACCCAAACGCTCCCAGGGGCTTCGCGACCCAGCCTCAACTATTCATGACAACGATTCAGCTGCAGAAGTGACATTCGGGATAGAAAGATTGATCAACAACAACATGGCGTCACGCTTTGTCTCATACGGTCTGGCAGGAGCAGTCTCCATGTTTAGCTATCTATACTATCTGCCAAATAACGTGGTAATAGAGTTCATTGACCCACTAAGAAAATGTATGCGATTTGACGTTTGCGGCCACTGCCATCTCAGCGATAAATTCCACATTTTTGAACCATACAAAGTAATAATAAAATAATCATCATCTCATCCATGTCACCTCATGCTGTAACCATAATAGGAAGGGTAGAGGGCTCTCAGTTTTCCGCTGCACACTGAAATATCAACGGATCTTAGAAAACTAAATATCTCTAATATCTTCTGTTAGGTAATAATTATTCTAATATCAATAATTCAAGCGAGAAGCCACGATTTATAAGTAGGCACCTACGTCTATAGCGTCGATTTCCTCCGACACACCCTGTGTGGGGGCAGAGGAGGTGTGTGTGTGCCTGTATGTAAATGTGTACCTATGCTTATGCGATGTGTCACTTCTCCCAAACATCCCCAGTCTGTGAGCGTTGCATGGAATCGCGCCAGAACTAAATGAAATTGAAATTAGCTCTCCTCCCCCGGGCCCCGCACGGCGGACCACTCGGTGGAATTTCGAAAAATAAAAGCGTATTATATTGTAGAATAGATTTTAAAATAGTTCCGCGGAAGACGCGACCTTTGGGGACCTAGAACGGAAACTCTAGGTAGACTCGCTTGTCTCTGAGATGGTTGTGTGATTGGACGAATGAATTGCTGCATGCTTTAGCTGGTTTTTTTGTAACATGCTGTATATGAGTGAGGCTGTTAAATTGCGGTCTACGTTTGTTGGAAATAAAAATCAATAAAAATCAAAAAGTTATCCACTGATTCTGAATGGTTTCCGCAAGAAGGTAAATAGGTGTATAGGTAAGTATAGGTACGTACGATACCCGTATAATAATGTTGAGCGGTGCAGTTTTGTTAAGTAATAATGAGTGATTCAGAAGCAATGTATTTCCAATTGAACAAATTCAAATGTGACATTTAAAACCGCAGTCCCAAAAATTGTGGTTCCAAACGTCACCTACTCAACTTGCGAGTATACACTTAATGTAGCCACAGCATTGCATCGTGACGAATCCTTCAATACTCCGTAGCTGCCGAGATGGGCTAGCCCCATGCTGTCACACAATATGGAGTATTGATTAACCCCTAAGAAAGCAAGGGAAATATATTCCCACCAAATTTTTCACTTTGGAAAACCAATGAAAATTTTTGCAAGCGAACCTCCGCCACCCCTTATGGAAAAAGGCATGAGAAAGATTGAGATACTACAGACCAGGGGGGCAATTCTGGCGCTAGCGAGATCATGTCCATGTTCGATTTTGAGATACCGAAATCTCTATCAAAGACAAGAAAAAGCTATTCTTATGACTAGCCTTTCGAACAACCGAGATATCTCGACCCGTTTTCGATTGAAATAAATATAAATTGAGATCGTTTTCGACGGATTTAGGCCGTATCTAATAGATATCCCGATTGGGGAGATGATCTCGATAGCGCGAGAGAGAGTCCATACTATCTCCAGCCCTTATTACTACTATCTATTCCTATCCATGCCACATGCACAATCAAACCAGCAAACCTTTGGGGTCACATCCGACTACCCTCGACCTTGTATGGCTCCTTCGGGATCTAAAATTTCCCCGTTACCATTTGCATATGAATTTTGAGCGAGTAATAAAGGAATAATATGCAAATATACGCGTGAGCCGAAATATCTCCAGTGGCTATAAAACTCGTGTTTTGAGTTATGATTATGAGTGATAAGTATATTTATAAAAGTAATATGTATTTACATCAAGCCATTAGACCTTTGTAGTAGGTACATTAAGTAGTACCTCGCGGTGTTAACGATTTGCACGGCAGGATACAGAAAAGTGTTATCTTTTACGGAGTTATTTAGGGACAGTTCAGTTCAGTTCAGTTCAAAATTTTTGTTGACCATAAAATCATACATATTACTTAGTCAACGTCAATATAATATTAATATTTTTGTATACTACCGCCCGTTCGGAAGTTGTGGGCTTAGGGATGGAGCAAAGAAGGGCAAGAAACTCCCCCGTACCTCTTTTAAAATATCAGAGCCTTAAAAATACAATGTTATGTATTTCTACTTAGGTCTAAGGAAATACACCGAGGAGAGACGTACTGACTCAGTCCATCGCCCCTCTTTGGATTTCGCTTAAAACGGATAGTTTCCCATAAATGCGTTCCCATTCGGCAACTATGGCCGCCGAATGCTGCAAAATAATAAGTTTTTTAAAAGTGGTCTACCGCGACATTTACCGATGGCACCACCAGCACCATGGGAACACCTCCATTTAAATATACAAGCCATGATGAAATAAACGGAACGTCTATCTATCGTCTCGTTATAGTGGGAACGCGCTCTAAAAAGGCTGTGGTAGTCCCCCAGTAGCAACTCAGTAGCAATCTAGCGACGTCACAGCACGTGGCCGGGCGGGCGGTGCATTGAGCCGTGAAATTGGTCATGGCAGGCCAGTCAGCCTCATTCCGCCGCCTATAAAACATCAGTGACGTTTAATGATCTATGACCACACAATACCGGGCTGACGTGCACAGGTCAGAGTCATTAGAATTGGAAGCGACGAATTAAATGACCTACAGAATGCTGTCGTTAGACGCGGAGGATGAGGTAATGTAATGCTTGGTTCGTGATTTAGATGCCATTGTTTGAGTTAATTTAATAAGTTCTTGCTTGTTGTGGCTTGGCAAACCTCGGCTTACATGTAAAATTATTATCTAAGTGCCGTTCTCTCATTCCTCAGATAGCGATTATCTGTCTGTTTATCTGGGGCTTTTGACATTTCACACGTACAAAAATTGTCAAAAAAAGTTATCTGATTGTTTATCCGTCTCTTGAGAGACCCGGGCTAAGAGTCACAACTACAAATGCAAATTAAATTAATAATGTCACAACAAACGCACACATCAACAGGATATTTTACTAAGTTTACGCACACGCAACACAATGCAGGGAATTTAAATATCATACTACAAGCGGCGCACATAAATATATTGCCTGGACGAAATCTAAAAAGACAATTTAATAAAAACGAAATCCATCAATAATTTCTGACACCCAGGTTCTAGACAACACCAGTAGAGGCAGAATTCTTCGGCAGGGGGACAAATAAGCGCACTAATGGCGTCTCCACTCTGAAGCCTCATTGTTCGTACCATGACAATTTCAGTGGAGCACGTGTGGCTGTCTGGACTTTCAGTATTTAGCCTGTTATTGGGTTTGAGTGCTCTGTAATTTTGAACGTTGCAAGGGATAAGTGCTTGTGTTAGGGCTTAGGTTTGGTTAGGTTGATATTTCTGTTGTGCCCCAGCATGCAACTCATTAGTATCGCCTTCGCACAATAAAAAAAGTAAAGTTATTCGTGATTGATATTGTTGTGTATTGCATCATGTCTGCGGGCCTTGGGAAAGCTAATTTATGTAAGATGTTTATTTAGAGACACGGAATTAGCTTTTGATTAAATAGATGTTTTAGTAAATGTTTTACATGTCGTCATAAATGTACCTAACGTAGCAACAGGGTACAATACACGATAATAAACGAGCAAAGATAATAAACTATAGCAATGTCAAGAGAACTTAAGTACACTTCGGTAGCGGATTCAAGTTTTATAGAGTTTTTCTAATAAAAAGGGTTGTCACGAAAGTTGGAAAGATTTTGCGGCAAACACCGTAACTTGGTTCGTTAGCATTTTTATTGCTTTTTAATTTAATCTTGGCAGACAGAAGTTGTGCTAATGGAATACCGAATACCAACGTTGGTATTTTTCATATTTTGATATTTATCATAATTGACAGGATAAACTTTTTATTCTCCGATGGAACATTTTCTTGTTCAGTACAAATATATCTGATTTCACAGTATCGCTTCGAGTGAAATAGCGAAGTGCTATCGCCTCCTACGATTGCTTATTTCTTTCAAAACTATCAGTCATAATTGGTGAGGCAATGTCCAACATTGAACACACTGATGAAGAAAAAAAAAGACTTCCACCATTCATAGCGTAAGGTTAAAATCTACCACAAAGTAAATGATCCTCCTGAAAAACACCCTCGAAGTTCTTCTAAGCCATCAGTTTATTTCGCCTACAATTTACGATAGCTGCATAGCTCCTTTTCGGCACAAATCCCAGACTAGCGGTAATCTCAATCAAAGTCAGGTAGTACAGCTGCTTAGCCCCTGTAGGTGTTAGCGAGGTGGTATTAGTCTTGATTAAGGGACGCAGTGCGGATAGGCACGCTATTAGTCTCTTGGTTTCTAGGTACCGGTTTAGACTTTGCGACTTTTTGAGGTATACGGACCGGATAGACATATAGCCCGACATTTTGCGTACTTAGCCCCTTCACTCGCAGAAGCACACCGCTCGAACGACCGAATAATGGCGAGCCATTGTTATATAAGATGTGTCGGCGAACCAGTTAAGTAAAAACTTTTAAAAATTGAGTTTCTCAATTACGTCTACATTTGAGTAAATGTCACCTTAAGTTTTATGCTTGAGAATGACAGTGCTCAAACTTCTGTCAAATGATTAATATTTAAAACTGTATCTAGCTAGATAAAGAAATAAAACGCCTCCAAATCTACAATTTGGCTGACTCGTTTTCTTGTGTAGCTGATTACTTTCGACTCGATTTTGATAAAACATGACATGTTTAAGAGTCTACTCGACTATCCGCTGGACCGCTAGGGTGCCACGGACGGACAGACATACATTGAGTCGAAAGGTCCAATAAAGAGTACTAATGACTTTTGTACTGATTTTAGCACTTTACAATTATTTGATATATCTTTTGTGTATCATCTCTCTGTAGCTGATCGAAAGCTGCCGCCGCCGCCGCCACGCCACCCGAAAGTGTAAAAACGTCTTTACCGGTATCGCATTATCGGATCTCTAATGAGCATTCTCCTTAATTCTGATACACTGTCTGTGAATCTTGAAAGATGAGGTTTGGTTGTCTTTAAGTCTTTATTAAGTATCGAATTTAGGGACTATCAGGAGTGACATTGGTAATGGACTGGAGTGGTATCGGTAAAAAAATAATTTCGATACATGTTTATTCGTATTTAATGACCGCCGATTATTTCTCCAAAAAAATTGTACATACATTTTATGTATTCTATAAAATAAAAGTATAAAATGGCAGAAAAAAAAAATTCGTGGCGTTTTTGAATTTTCTCCAAAACTATTTAACTTTTCAATATATTTTTTTTAAATTATCAAAATAGAATTCAATACGCGTGTTTTGACACCCGAAACTTTCCCGTAGTCCTAAAACTTACAACTATAATTGACGATTATGTATTCAAATCTGATACGTATATGTATACGTAAATTCGACTAAGTGTTGTGAGTATGTATATGTATAAGGTTCTGCGGTCCTGCAGTGTCCTGCACTGCATCGTTCTGTACTCAGTCTTTCCGTTTAATTTACCTCGCTCGAATGATGTAAAGTATTATGCTTACCTCGGGGTGTAAGTAGCTATTTCACCCTCGAACTATATTCGTATAAATATCTCGGGTAGACTCGATTCTTAGCGCGCCCTTTGCGAGCTGCGCTCGCACGGGCTCCAAATTGCTCTGTGCCGTTCTGAGTGCCTGTCATCATCGCCCATCTCATGTCATCATGGGTCATTGTGTGTAGAGAGAGAGAGAGAGAGAGAGAGAGAGGGAGAGAGTTATTGGTATCGTATGGTTTATGGTATGGTACACCACCGTTTAAAAATAAACTTAAATTCTTCATCTCTCTTATTGGATTTAATGTATAAAACTTATTAATTAGGTAAGTCTTAATAATGTTGCTCTCGTGAGCAACGGATCGTGTAAGGACCGTGGGAGACCACGCGCCGTCACCACTTTGAAGAGATTTTGCGAAAATGTGCTGTAAACTGTTTTAACTAATTATAGGAATTATTTTCTTGGAGAGAATGAGCTCCATGGTCTAGTATTTATATTTCACGCTTTTCTGACCATATGTAAGAATGAGACACTTATTTTTTACTTACTTACTTACTTTATACTTTATTGCACAGAAAACATAATACAGACACTTTACTTACATTAGTACATGTATTTTATCTTTCTCTGTCCATCCTGGGTTTGCTGGAAGAGATCTCTTTTTAGAGATAAGCTTGCATTTGTAAATTCCTTCTCCTCCTTCCTTTTTTTTTTGCGGTTTTTTATAGATAATAGTACGGAACCCTTCGTGCGCGAGTCCGACTCGCACTTGGCCGGTTTTATATTTTTTTGTTTTATTGGAGGCAAAAGCAATGAATGAAATAGACTCATGAAGAAATATTTATATTTCCAAGTAGACAGCTATTAGAACTCTATCAACGAACAATTCCTACCAACCTTCACTAAAACTTCAATTATTAACCAATTATCCGTGTGGTTTGAGAGCTCAATAAAAGTAAATGGCATTTAAAAACAATTCCAAATAATGTACAGTATTAAAACAATCGCTTAACCCTAGAACGCGCAGTGCGGCCAAATGAACCGTTAAGTTTTAATCCGGAAATCGTATTTACCGGTCGTAGTTTAATCTCCATATTGGATTACAATTAAACCAGTTGAATCTGTTACATTTGTCGCGTGTCGATGTTTGCTATTCGTGTTAAAATTTCAGCAGACTACTTGATTTTTGTATTGACTTCTTAATTTTTGTACAGGTTAGCCGGACGTGCAGTTGACAGCACAAACAGCTGACTTGGACTTCGTCCTTATATTTACGTAATCGGATATTTGTTATTTTACCTGTCTTCAGAGTTTCCAAACAAAAAATACTTAGCAACGATATGTTGTGAGACAGTCTCTATTCTGTATATCTGACATCTAGAATTTTTTATCGCAATTTCTATCAAAATAATGTATTGAAGGATTTTTGCTTCTTTTCACACGAGCTGTCATTCTCAATTGACGTAATTTGAAGTTACTAAGTTTCATGATGTGAAAACCGTGTCACTTACATGAGAAAACCGTGAAAAATTGCTAAAGGCAAAAAAATATAGTAAGCTTTATATACTTTTGTGTATCACTAGTTAGCATTCGAGTCACATCCACGCACGTGGGGTCCCTTGGACGCTGCAGCGATGCTGTTTGTTAGGATAAGGTAGCACTTGAAGGGTTTGATTGTTATTTAGTTTTTTTCGACCTGTGTAGGGTTAGGGCGTTTGGAACGGAGCCTGTATTAGTTAAATCAGAAATAATTTAGGCCAGACCAGACTTAAGAAGAAACCTTTGAACTTTGATATGAATACATGTCCTTACACGGGACTAAATAAATAGGAAGGCCGAGTTTATCTTTGAGTAGAAACGACAGTTATAAGTAGTAACTGTTGTTGTTAGTTTTTCAGTTTATCACTCTTTGATAAACATTAGCCATCATTAAATCATGGCATGATGATTTGCCAGTTCTTTGGTTGTCCTTCTTCGCCCTTTTTCTCCCACAGTGGTCCAAAGTAGAGAAGAGATAAAAATCTAGGGAATCTACGTGTTCTATGTATGCTTGATAATATCAACAAAAATAATACATAATCGTTACTAAAATAACGTTATTAAATCTAATAAAACTGAGTAGACCTGCGTGTGACACATCAAAGTTTGCCATTACACGCGGGCACTTGACGGTTGCAATTTAAATATCCTGCCATGCTGTGTAAATATTCCGCCATGTAAATATACATGCTAGGGTTCACGTATCGATAGTACGCAGTCGCTACATGTCAAGTGTACTTGTAACAAGCTCCTGGCTTTAGGTGCATTTACAGATTGGGGTGCCACAACATTAGACTGCCCTCGGAAAAAAAAATACTTTTCAGCGAGTTCCATGATTGTTGAACGTCGTCGTTTATTCGGTTTGAATGACGTACGGTTCGTGTATAAAGTCGTGAAATTAAAAATGGTAACATATGTGACATATTAGGGCACCACTGCTTATTTTGATTCACAAGTAGTCTGCAATGTTGCCATCATTTACTGTCACGTCTTTATAGACAAGTCATATTTCAAGGGGCTGTCAGAGACATAATAGTAGTTTATGAAACTGTTGCATAATGAGGGGTATTAAAACACGAGTGGGCGTTTAAAAACCGAGCCGTAGCTAGGCGAGGTTTTTAATAGTATCCCACGAGAGTTTTAATACCTAGTGATTCATAATTCATAATTTCTTTATTGCACACAATTAATTGCAATGACAAAAAGTAAATAAAAACAGTGTACAAAGGCGAGCTTATCTCTAAAAATAGATCTCTTCCAGCAAGTGATGTGCAGTTTCATACACTACTTTATCTACTCTCATACTTAGGTGTCTCTCCTACAAAACGCAAAGTTAAAACACAACAATATTTCCACACAAATCAGTCAGTGCTTAGACACAACAAAACGTTGTCACGTCACATTGACGCAGTTGACGTTTTGTTGCCGCCAAAACCCAGCATATCACAGCGCATGCGCGGAGCGTGGGCCACAGCTCAGAGCAATAGGGCCACAGTATCAAACCTCAGATCAATGAACCTCTTTGTTTAAATCTTCCTACCTCCAAGTACTTATCAAACACTGAGTGGCTGTCAACTGTAGTTAAAAAAAATAAAAAAATCCAACGATACAGACTATCAAACACCTTGGCTGTACGGTTTCAGGACCCTTGCTTTTCCAAAAAAAAGTAGTACTGTATTTGTATGGAAAAAAGTTTCATAATAACATTAGTTTTGTTCGAGAAGTAGTGATATTATTGTTTTTTTATTATTTGCGTTTTAGAAGTAAGTCATTATGAATTCGATTTTAAGTTTGTAATTCGAACTTTATGACATCAGAGTAGATAAAATCAGCTATGACTTAACAACCTTCATAATAATACACCTTTATGCTCATCCTGTTGAGTAGATGTCTACCGTTGATAGCATAGCAGATTTTATTTTATTTGATGAATTAGATGTTACCTAAGTTTGTAGAAGACAAGGAAACTTGGTAATCATAAACATTCTACTGATTTATATGGGACTAATATAAGTCCGGATGCACAACCGACAACTCAAAAATTGAGAAATCTCGAACTTATGCTGTCAATGATTTATAAACATTAATTATTAACAATTAATCTAAGAAAATCCATGTTACTGTTCATTCTAGCTAGTAAGCATAATACGTACGTAAGCAAGCATATTATAATAATAGTACCTATATTGAAGTGTATTTTCTGTATAGGTACAACAGTTTACTTTTAAACCGGAAGGTACCCTAGTGTGAGCATGCACCAAAGTCGAGAGGGGTACTAGTTAGGTTGCAAACGAGACTGCCTCGAAATTGGAGGGAAAATTCCGGCCTGCTTACTGAAATCTCCTTCGCGCCGGGAATTCACTAATGCAAGTATTAAATGTATGGAATCACGATTTCGAAGTTTTGAGTGCCAGCCAGTTAAGATAAAGAGCCACATATGTACTGTAGATAGCTGCGACACGCTAACCTTCTTTCACACAAAACGGAAAAGTAACTATGGCATTTGTTTGCCCTCTTTTTCGTACAGTGCAAGTGGCCTAAAGTATGTTTAGATAATTCTACAGAAATAAAGAATTTCGACTTTGATAGACCACGCTATAAGCACAGGCTCATCCTATACAATCGGACTTGAAAGCAGTTGAAGGATTGGGTTCCTAAAAGGACATGCCGTGAAAGTGTGGCCTTTGTATAGTCATGTCACTAGCTTGGCACAACCAGGGTGCCGTGGTGCCTCCGCTATCAAGCATGGGAAACATGGGTGCGTGATAACAAGAAGCATTCAAGCCCTCGCGACAACAAAAACACATCTACCAAAAAATAAACATACCAATAAAAGATGTCACAGAAATGGCAATCTATTTAAGCGCCGCATTCACAGAAATTGGGCGACATTTTGACAAAATTGAACAAAGCCCGGGCCTCGTAGAATTAATGCTATGGCGAGTAAGCATGGGTTTCATATGAGGGAAACACCATGCATTTATGTATGAAAGTGTACCTTCTAGGGTTGAGCATGGTGTGAGTGACCATGTGATACATCCACGAAGACGCGTGACGTAGCTATTTGTTAACCGACTTCCCAAAGGAGGAGGTTTACAATTCGTCCGTATGTTTGTTTTTTTTTTTATGTCTACACCCCGATAGCGCCTAAACGGATGGACCGATTTGGAAAATTATTTTTTTGTTTGAAAGGGTTTACCTTCCCATTGGTCCCATTGACACCAGGTCAGGATCTGATGATGGGATCCTGGAGAAATCGAGGGAACTCTTCAAATATTATAGGCAGACCTATAGTGATTTTTGTGTTTTTCATAATAACTCGTGCAAATGCACATGGTAAGCATAATATTGTGATGCGGAACTGCTGATGAAGACCACATATGGCCACCAGATCTGCTCAATACTAGGTACAAATACAATGCATGGCTGACGGGCAGGCAACGTATAGCCTAAACCGGTGGACCTAGAGCCGTGAAACTTTGTACAGGGGTTCCTTAGTAGCGTGGGGTGGCACTGATATGGGATTTGACAAAATTAATTCCCCAAGAGCGGGGGGGGGGGATAAGGGGTTACAGTTTGTATTAAACTCGATCTAATCAAATAGGGTTTGTGGTTTGTGGAAGTCGGTTTTTTCTAAAGTTTACTTTTTGTTTCAATTATATCTTTGTCTTTCAGCAGAGTGCCTTGTTGAAAGAGAATGATGCAAATAGCTACGTCACGCGTCTTTTTGGATGGCGGCAATAATTGATACTCATTTTTGCAGAATTGAGGCTCTATCGCTGCTGTACTAGGTACATTATGTAATGACTCCATATGACCCAATGATTTACTAACTTCATATTTTATCAAAACTATATTGTACCTATACTTATATCATTGCTTTTAAAAAAAGTTTTTCTGCAAAAACGTTATTTTTTACGCGTTTATTCAAAATCGCTGGAATATGGTAAATCTGTTTTGAATTGATATTTTAATGGGTAGTATTTAAACGAGCGACAAAAAATTCTAACCTAACCTAACCGAAACAGTGCGACTATAATTCTAACTGAGCGAAGCTGCAGTAATTTAGTCGCTCAGTAAATTTTTTATTCGATCTTTTTATAATTCCCCTATCAAGTGAAATCAAGTCATTTAAGAAGACAAGATGCAAGTAGACCTTTACTGAAAATATGTTCAAAAGTAACGCGATTAATTCATAATTGAGCACGTGATTGGCTGAAATAGTGATAAGATATTTACAGTCTGTTAAATTTTCGATCGGACTTCCAGAAACCGCGCGCATCTGGACAATCACAGGCAACAAAAAAGGAGTCGTACAATCGTAGCGTTCTGTAGACTCACGCACGAATTACGCACGCTCGCTTTGAAAATACTTGGTGTAGTCTTTGTTTTTCAGAAAATAATGCATAACTTCTCAAACTGTCCCAAAGGACTATCGAGTGGAGACTGGAGTCGTTTATCAAGAAGCCTCGACGCGCCCTCCAACTTTACCTATTAATCGAGACAAGCAATCGGCTTCAAACTTCATAACTTATAACGTGTAACTTAGCTCCAATGTTACTTAACTAACGCTTGACGTCTTAATAAAATTGATGCAGCGTGGATTTAGATTCTAAAGGGGTGATTATGTGACAGGGAAAAACTGTCGAACATTCGTGTCTTTGGTATTGGTTGATAGGCGTGACTACTTACTTACTCAAACTGCCTCTTTGAGACGATATCCTGATTCGTAGAATAAATAATTCTATCAGATAGAGACACAATTCAGGTGTTGCAAAATATGCGTACAAGTAGGAAGTAGTATATTGGGAAGGTATTCATAGAAATGAAATAGCAATGTACAAATTCTAATCATAGTTTAATAATAGCAACTGCGAAATATTGCGAAATAATGATACACCAAAAATAAGGGTCTCTGGTGGCTAGGAGGTTTAAGAAAGGTTGACAATAATCCAAGATTATATTTTTCACAGTTTGTAGACCTAGCTATAAGGAAGCCATGAAGAAGCTCCAAGATATCCGAGGTAACCCACCGGTATAAAATTAAACCGCGTTCGCCGCCGCCGCCGCTAAGCGCGTCTTTATCGCGCCTGCGAAATTAACCCGAGCCTTTATCTCGAAGCGAGGGATTGCGAAATGAAAAGCAATCTTCTTTGCAATTTCCCCTGTCCACCTCGGGAAAGGCTTCCGAATAAGTTGCCGCGAGTATACTCGCAGGCGTTTATCACAAAAATCGGCTACAATTCGCACGAAACAATTGCACACACACAAGCTGAAATTACATTTCCAATTCATGAAGCGAGTATTTCCCGACTTTTTTGTATCCCCCTCCCTTTCTTAAAGGTTCTTCTCAGGCGCGCACTTCGCGATCTTTTTCTATGAATAATTTCGTGGAAACTTGTTGACTTAATTTTATATCGGTTTCTCCCTTTTTTATTGTTTTGTAAAAAGTCGGAAGCGGTCGGCAGGCGTATTATTCGACGTTTTGTTTGTTTGGGAGAGTCTTTTGTAATGTTGCCTTTTGGCTTACCATATTAGGAATCGGACTGTAACTAACCTATGATTAATCTAAAAACCATTCGAGGGGTTGTTGTTTTCATGGCATCTAAGTAGAAGGCACTAGGAACCAGGCTTGTGATAAGATTATAGAAGTACTCGTTTTGCTATAATTGTACCACGGTAAAGAAACGAATTTCTGTAAAATCTGCATCTGTCACCGAAAAATTGTGATACCCGCGAGAATACATCCAATCTAACAGTTTTAAATCCATTAGATTGTAATCTGTCGATAAATTGTGAACTGTACCGAACTTCATACAATAGAAATTCTGGGAACCGAGCTTTGCTCGGCGGCTGGTGGCACAAACACAATAAATCATAATATTCATATCATCAGACTACATTAACATCGATTAATATGCTGCTCTGTTTTGGAACAGCTGCAAATGGTAGGCTGAAAGATTGATTATCTGAGCCTAAAACTCACGAGAAAAATAAACTGCCTGTTTGCTTAATAGCAAGCTAGAAGGTTGAATAACAGATGATGAACTTAGATTCGTCCTTATTTGAACGATACCTTTTTGTGCGAATTTTCCGAAGACGCGCCAAAAAGTGTCACCTGATCTGAGATCGTACTGAGTTTGAGTTAACTTACTTTTTTATTGTCATTGGAATTTATGCCTTATTTTCATTGTACTGAAGTGAAATTGTCAGTCCTATTGCACGGATATGAGAAAAGCATGAAAACTCGGATATAACGCGATTTTTCAGTTATGAGACCTAGCTCGATCGATTTTTTACCCCCAAAAACCCCTACATTGCAAATTTCATCGAAAACTACAGCGTCTTTTTCTAGAACTCAAAACATACATCGTTAGATACAAATATTCCTCGTTTAAAGTAAGGGCTACCGCTCGGCTTCGCCTCGCGGCCACCAATTGGAGGTATGACGCGGTTGATAAACTGAAATAACGAATCATTGGGCAAAGTGGTGGGTCAGGGTAGGTGAAGGATAAGGGGTGAGCGAAGCGAAACCCCGTTTATCCTACGTGTTAGGTTGACTTGTAAGTATCAAAAAAGCATAAATGCGAAACCTTGTCGGTATTGTTTACAATTTAACGACAGATTATGTTCTAAAGTTTTTTTTCCGTTAGATTGTAATAATAAGGATACATTTACGGTGACACATTATATTTCGTAAGTACCTATGCATTCTATTGATTGTAATATGTTTCCGTATACCGTGTACGAGCTATGTCAGCACTCGTGCAGCGTTTAATTATTATGCATTGTGTAGATATTTATCCAGGCTAACCGAGGTAACTTTATTATACAATAAGTATACAATAAATGGCTTTCTCAAAACAGCAGTCATTGAGTTTGGAATCAACCTATCAACCACACTACAATACATTATTACTGTACACACGCTACAGTTTTTGGTCCTTCGAACTAAACAAGGACATCGCGCGCCGTGACAATCACCGTGTGAAGTCTCAGCAACCAGCACATCAGAGCCCAGCCATCGCAACAGCGTTCTGGGATACAGCAGCAGCTAGCAACAGTCCTACACACATTGACCGGCCCGCAACAGCAAACTGTCACACAAGTGGGACACCAGCATACAGCATTCATTAAGTACAAGTACCAGATTTTGCTCACAACTCGCCCTCGCAACAGCGAACGAGAACGCAAGCGAAGCATTATCGAATCAGCACAGCAAGAAAATTCAACAACTGTGTGCGTCATGGAGAGTCTACTAAGCCGCCAACAAGAAATACTTGAAAACATCAAGATATTGGAAAGGAACTTCGGAAAGGATTCCCAGGTCCGAAAGACGCGCGAGTACCTGCGCGAGCGTTTGGATATATTGGATAAACTCTGGACCGAGTTTCAAAATAACAATCAAAAACTGCAAGTCTACGCAAGCGAAACCGAGCCATACTTCGCGGAGAAACAATTTGAACAAACACGTAAATATGTCGATTCCGTTCGCAACAAAATTGCAACATTCCCGCCGGCATCAGAGACGGATTTCCGACCGTCACAGCGGCCGGCCCAGAAGTCTAACGCTCCTGCAATCAAGCTTACCATACCCTCGGTACCGACGGCGTCCTCCAGCACTTCCAAGACATCAAATGAAGTGTCGGACATGCTGTCCATGCAACAAACCAACTTCAGAGCATTCAACCGAGTCGTAATGAGCCTAAACGTAGAGAACATTCGGGACAAATGGGAATTAGAAGATGAGCTCAAGAACCTACAGAAGCGCTGGAAGACTATAGATGCCCTACATCTACAAATCGACAACATTCTGCAAGGATCGAATGAAGAATACGATCAGCAATTCTACTCGTTCGAAGACATGAAGAGAGAGAAAAACATGAAGAGATTTTTGAACCTGAAACTAGCATCAACGGCCCACTTGGAACATGCGACGCCTAAGCTGGATATACCAGTATTCACAGGCAACTTGACGCAGTGGCCGACATTTTACGACCTCTACATTGAAACAATCCACAATAACAATGGTTTAAGCAAGAGTCAGAAAATGCAACATTTGAAAGGAAAGCTGAAGGGAGAACCAGAGCGACTCATTCAGCACCTACATACATCAACAGACAACTACGACACGGCATGGGAACTGCTGGTACATCGATACAACAATCCACAGCTTCTCTTCACCAGGCAGATCAAGCTGTTCCTTAACCAGCCGAACATACAGAAACAAACGTCATTCGAAATCAAGCGCCTCTTCGATACGTCGTAACTGACCTACTTACAATGTTTATGAATTTCTTTAACTTTGCAAGACAGTGTAAGATGCAGCTGCTTACAGGAAATAGTTATCTAGCTAGACCAGTGACTGTGCCGAGGACCGCACCGATTCTAGGTAATCCTGTTTTTAATTAAAGTTCAACGTAGCGTGAAAAAAGATCTCGATGCAAATGAAGGTTCCTTCCTGTGCATATTTACTTAGGTATATCTACCCAATAAGGTCCTGCTTCTGCAAATAGAAACTAAATAAGGCAGTTAAGGCCTACCTAATCAGTTTATCAGTAGATTAGTTTAAAAAAACATCGAACCTTTCTGGGATAGGTACATAACTACCTACAGTTGAAATTCTCTAAAATGTCACATTTTTCGTGTCACCTACAAAACTGTACGTGTGAATACCTATGTAATTAAAGTCATCTATTTACATATTAAAACGGAATTATCTTAGAAATGTCATATTTGACCGAGCGAGCGAAACGAGCGAAGCGTCTCCGTTTCAGGATTGGCTAAAAATGCTTTCGTTTGTTTGTTTGTTCTCCTCTATAGAGCGCATTTCTCAACCGATTCGCGTAAAATTTTGTGAGTAGGTTGGACAATTAAATATAATTTTTACGTCGAGCCAGTTTTTGGATTTTTAAAATGTAAAAAAATCGCTACAACCCAAACGACTCAATGGATATTAACAAATGAGGTGTCGTTGGATTTGTAAAGACCATGATAGTGAAACAGACTATATAATTTTAGTAAAAAGTCAATGGGTTGCATGCAAAATGTAGTTTACAAAGTTATTGGTGCGGCTACTTTCATACTGCATGTACGTAACCAGGTACATTCATAAGTTTGTGTATGTTATTAATTTCATTTCAAATTATTATATATATTAATTGTTATTAATTTCATTTCAAATTTCATTTCATGTTATTGAAAGAAAATTATTTTGTGTTAGCAGTTCAGATTTCCCACCGACATCGACATACTCGCGAGGTCTACAGCTCACAGAGCCACTAGTTACTACATTTTGTCAAAGAATATATTTATGTTGTTTGTTATTATTATTAAATTCTCAATCGATGGACATTATATTTACCCATGTGCAAGTACACGAAAAATCCGACATTTTAGGGAATTTCAACTTGAGGTAAGTAGGTAACCCAGAACGGTTTGATGTTCTTTGATAAATAGTTTACTAATATGTGGCCCCCGGGGAGTGACATACAGTGTTACTGGATGCAGTGCAGATAGTTAGAAGGATTCTGGAACCATCTCCATTGATCAACTATGCCTTCTTCTGGAGCGAAAAACCGGGAACAAAAGTAGACGGTGGTTTTAGATACTAACAAGCATGAGTAACATAACTCTCCTCATACACTCACTCATACTATGTGTTGTTGTGGAGCAAGGAAATGGGGGAAGTTCAGAAACGCAAGTTGTAAATCGCAAACGCCTAGACAATCAGTCGCGGCAATGAGACGCAAACACGAGCCAGTGACGCCGAGTCAAATTTGTAATCAGGCAGGCGCTACAAGATGCGACTCCTTTGATGTAGGAAAATCACTTGTCTTCCATTTGACAAACTGAGATGCTATGATTGTAGTAAGTTTTGGGTGTCATATTCTCATGAATTAAATCTCAGTTTATGTGAATAATTCCTTACAAATAGTTTCTTATACTATAACTAGGTACTTAGATATCAATTGTCTACAACATATCGATACCTGTGTGAAGGCATGAATGTAGAGATACAGATTGCTTATTTGGAGAGTACGTTGAACCCTTTGATCTCCGGATCTCTATTTATTTGCCTGAACACCTTCCGTTTGCAATCGGGCCGGATTGATGTTTATATTTGTGTTTGTTATTAGCTGATTAAAGTGCACGTTTAAATTAAGGGGCGAGTTCGATTTGTTCGTTACTTTTGATTCGGATACTTTCGTTCGTCGGATCGTTGATCCTTGCTAGGAAATTAGCCAAACTACAATAGTCACTAAAACAATATCCTTTTGCAGACTCAGTTATGTCAAATTTTAAAACCACGTATCGACCGATTGATCGAATGATTAATTGCGATTGAATTCAGAAATACATAAGTATTTAATTAATGAAGCTAGTGAAGATCGGAACTATTTTGAGATGGAGATTTTTTATAGTTTCAAAATGGCCCTATGGGTAAGTATCTGATAAAAACGTCACTATAACTAAGCAATTCAATTAACGCAAGGACTAGGAATTTATAGCTAACCTAGCTACATATAACACTTAACAACCACACCACTTCCACTAAACAAAAGCATTACATTATCCGTTAACCGGACCCGTTTTCACAAAGTTTTCACCTTAGTTCGGGTGCGAAACCATTTCAGGCTACCTGGGCTTGAAGCCTAGATCTAGGTACCCTAGGTGGTAGTGCCTATGGGATAACTCTGTAATCAGCCATTCCTATGCAAATTCGCTACTGAACCAACTATGGCTTTATGTAAAGGACTAGTTGAAGTATGTTCGTTGCGGACATCGTGTTTGGATCTTGTTTGATGATTGGGATTTCTTGAGCATTGCTTATTCAAAATCAAAATCAAATATCTGTATATCTGTAGAGTAACGGAAAAAAATATGTATTCTAAGTATTTACAAAATATATAGGTAGTACTTAGAACACGTAGCCGTGTCCGCTGCTCCAAAAATCTATCAAAACATTGTTTGCAAAAAGTGTTCGATAACAATGTTCGAGAACATTTCCCATCCGTTGCGATTTTGGGGCGTGGTTTAACAAACTAAGTATTCACAAACATTTCTCATTTAAAAAATGAGTTCCGACGAGGATACAAAGTGTGTTCTTTATTCCAGTCCATCCTCAATCACTCACAATGTCAACACAAACCAAAGACCAAAAATTCCTTGCCAAAAACAAATGTTGAAATATCATACCTCACGTCTTACTCTAGTGAGCGGTAACACAAAATGAGTTATTCCCCTCCCCGCAGGCGAACGCCGGGGATGTTATCCATTTCTCGAACACTGTTTGCAAACAATGTTTTGTTAGAATTTTGGAGCAGCGGACACGGCTTATTTGCCTCTTTTAGGTTGGAACACTATTATCTTATCTGTAACTCAAACTCCTCAATGGGCATTGATCAGGGAGGCATCGATTGTCGTAAAGTGAAAACCATTTAGAGGAATAGGGATACTGATTACTATAAGGGGTTTAAATAAATAAAATTAAAACGGATTATTAATATTTATCGCAAAAACTGTTAATTTCATTTTCTTTCAAATACGTCATCGTTGGCTCTAATGCGGTAGTTCCATTGCCTACAAATATTAATAAAAAATACATTTGTCAACAACAACAACTGTCAAAAGTGTCAAACAGAGAAATAACCGCTGAAAATAACCTTCGCATCGCAACAAATAAACATCCGAATAATACTAAAATAATCATGGGATCTAGAGAGTGCTTCGTTCCAAACTGCAAAAATAATTCGAAAAATAGCCCAACTAAACTGTTTGTACGCATTCGAGAAGATTTGCGTCAAAAATGGTGTCGTCAAGCTAAGGCGGAATATTTCAAGGTGTACACACAGTATTGCTGTGAAGATCACTTGGAAGTAAGGATTCTTTAGTCTCTTTGTTAAATACTTACTTAAATACTTACATTAACGGATCAATAAACTCAATTCAATTCTTGGTTATTGGCAATTTTAGAAATTAAAATGTTATAACTCGTTACCGACATCGGATAACAACGACTTATTATTTAAATATTAACTCTTGTTGACATTTGTCAAACGTCAACGTATTTTTACTTTTTAAAGGCATGATTGAATGCAAAGGAACTTACCTAATTATGCCAGTGGTGACGTCATACTTACAAAATTCAGAAATTTTAAATAATTAATAAAAAAGTAATGACATCAAAAAATTAAAAAGTATTCAAATTAGTTTCTTATATTTGTCTATATTTTCGATTTATAGAATAAAAAAAATGGGTGTTACGATGCCCATTGTGTATTGGATATAAATGCTTAACGTGGATATTGGGCCTCTCCATGTGGTATGACGCTATAATTCCCCAATAATTTCAACTATTTCTGGTAGTAAGAGTGACCCCGTCGTCGCCTCGTTGTTTGGCGAGCGCTGGTCGCCCCACGTAAGTGAATTTTCCTCAACTACCGCCGTTTGACTGTACCAGCCAGAAGGATTCTATTCTTTAATTATACCAAATTGTACTTGCGGGAACTTTCCAAGCAAAGAAAGCTCTCCGAGACTCTCTATTTTGAATGGTAAAAGATTGAATAGGATTTTGTCTTACGTATTCGTCAGACAGTTTTATCCGTATTTTACTTCACTATAAATCATCCTGGATTCGATTGGCACAGGACGGGATAAGTTGGCACAAAAAAAAGAGGAGGCTTATACCCAGCAGTGGGCGGAAATATACTGCCGATGATGCTGATGATAAGTAAGCCAATAAAACACATTCTTGGGCAGTTCCGAACTTTTATTAAGTAGTTCAATTCATTAACCAAGATATAAAATCTTCTCCGCAAAATGAAAGTTCATTATGTATTACATCTAAGTCCTCCAATGGAAAAACAGAACGGAAGCTCCAAAAGCAGTCTTAGTAAAAACCGTCACGTAGCCGCCGCAAGACCAACCAGAAGCACATAGAATGTCTCCACACCGCATTTTCGGTGCCAAGACACTTCATTAGGAAAAACTTGCTGTGTTTGTAGCTAGTCTTAAAACGGGTTAGACTTCACAACTTCGGCAGCAGTTGTAAACTCTAAACTGGAGTGAGTCAATAAGGGTTAACATAGTTTTGAAAGAGGATCTTTGTGATGCGGTGCGCGCAGAGGGTTTTTTTTAATGAATTAAACGAGGAACTTTTCCCAGATGGTGTAGCTCAATCAGGTATTGGATAAATGGCTCAAAGTGTGCCTCTGCCACCCAGTGTGGGCAAAGGCGTGACGCTGTGATATGTTATGTTGTAAATCACGATCGAATACAACAAACGTATAGTGTTACTTACGCCTGTTACCTACGAGATGGCACAGGCACAAGGCACGAGTTCAGTGTATAATGAAATGAGGGGGTTAGGAACAAAAGGTGTCATTTACGTATTTGGCTTTTTTCGTTTTCTTTTGCTATCCGACTCAAAACCTTGAATTCTATCAATTTATGCAATGATCAACTTTCGAAATGCGACTAATTTCGTAGAAAAAAACAACCTCAAAAGCTGCTTCCGGTACAAAAAGTGACATTTTTATATCAAAATAGATCAATGTAAAAAAGTATTTTCTCAATTTACTCAGAAAAAGGAAGTTCCTACCCACCTCAAATGGGATCTGCGCTTAAAATTTTAAATTCAAGTTTAGTCAAGTGTAGTGGAATTAACTTATTGCAGCTTGAAACAGAAATAGCAGTCCCACTATACAATGCTAACACAGCTTAACTGGGCTAAACTATTTTAGAGCTGTATAGTTTAGCCTAGTTTAAGCTATAAGCTTGACTTGATACAATGCCTGCATTCTAGACTGCCTTGTTTAGTTTTAAACATGAGTCACAACTCAGAAGAATTCAAAGAAGTAGAAACTATTTCCCACGAGATAAGAGCTAACTCGTAGGATTGTTTTAGGTCTCATATTATTATGGTAAATTGAATCTGTCATGTACACTATTCTTATATTATTAGATGGTTATTTTTTGGACCTTTTCGACTTTCAGTACAGCTCAGGAGAGTTTAGGAAAGCTGTTTGTATCCTCAAGCATTCGCTTGGTTTTTGTCAACAAACCTAGACTTGTAAATCTGTTTGAAATATTAGTAGTTAGACAGGACCCCAATATCTCTGCTCATCAACTCTCGGGCCTATTATTTACATAGAAAATTCATAATAATGTTACTGTAGACATTTCTGGTTAGCCTTTGATTACTGGACAGACGGCCACCCTCCATAATTCGATTTGTCCGTCCGTTCGGCCTGTCAAATATTTGACCCTATTGATTTATGTTATTAAATAAAACCTTTTAGTTACTTGGTACACAGGCTGGGTGGATTCGAAATATTCGGATCCCGGAATGAATTTTGTCTATTTAGATTATATAGAAGGTAGCTATAAAAATAATACTTATTTACGGAGTTGAGCCAGTATGATGCAATAAAGATTTAAAATTATGTTCCTACATTCCCAAAAGTAGGTCGGTTGAACCATAATGACATCAAAAAACAATTTCAATTAAAACGTTTGGATAACAATTGTAATACTTACAATAAGGAGACAGTGAACAGATTAGAGGCTGAATTTAGCTTGCATGGCTCTGTGTACGATGGCACATTGTTTGGTAATAAATAAAACAAGACATTCTCCGCTGCGTTTGACAGTCTAGAGTTTGGAGTAGAATTCCTATTTTTCCCTCCTTCCCTATCAAAATAGTCCGGGAGAAGGGAGAACGGCCTTTGTATGCTCTCTCAAAGACAAAGCCGCTTTCCTTGTCTAAACCTCAAACGATAAATCTATTCGTGTCCGTCGCAGCTTAGTATCCTGCTGCTTCTTTACTAAGCCATACAAATTTACTTCCTGTACCGGATACAGGCCAAAGGTCGTCCTAGCACAATAGGAATAGGGGCTAAACAAAACGCGTGGTACAACTGGTTCGGACAATGCATTGCTACGATAGTCGATGCGACCCGGTTAAAGGAAAATAAAGGTTATTTGTATATTGCAGAAAGATCTAGAAGAAGTGTTGGACCGTTTTGTTTTTTGCAACCACGTTTCAGATAGCCGTTGCATTGCGTTGCGTCTTGATTGTGTTTGGCACCTCGCGATGCCAATACTGAAAGTTTTTCCGCGTCTTTGTCATTTGCATTTTTATGTTTACAAAATACTTAGCTGTAAATGCATTGAAAACGCATCTTGTGCCTCTGAAACTAATTATTGAACGTTTTTGTGACTTATGTACAATTTCTTTACTTACAGGTTGTCTGATAGACCTCATTTCAAACAGATTTCTAAAATCTACGAACTCATTCTGTACCTTACGACAAATACAAACAAGGGTCGTAAGCGTCCCCGGTTTGGTCGCCGCCGGTCGGTCTCCGTTACATAAAGTAGCCCGGTCCACCACATTAGCCGTTCAAGCCGTCCATTCCGAACGCAGTCAAATGTGTTGCGGGTCCCAGCCGTCACAGAACATTGGGCACGAGTTGCGATCTCTGACTCTCAATAATGTGTAGTTTTAGACCTATCTCAAGCGCGTAAAACTAAATAGTTATTGTGACTTAGCTATGAGTGCAGCTCATTAATAATGGGCGAGTAGTTCTTGCACGTCATGGTCGATTGTGAGTTTCGTAAGCCATGGAGTTGTAAGGTTTTGCACTTACCTTACTACCTAACAGTAAGCGCCGACTGTCATGCATGTCCATCGATCTTACGATACGCCCCGCCAACTTGCAATGTGTCTTTATATGGAAGCAAGTCTAGAGGTAGGAACTGACTGCCAACCTCTACATATAATATGCAGAGAAGCAGTAGAAATATTTGTTCGTAAATTTCGATGCCTCCAGAATTACACAGTCTGTTTTCATTAATTCATTCAATTTCATCAGTTACAACTCTTAAATTCACGGATATCGACAAAATCGATAAGACTCCTGCCGAAAGCTACGGAATTACTTAATACGCAAATATTGCATGGACATGCTCTAGAATACTAGATAATTGTGACAAACTACCGGAAAATCTTAATTTAATTTTAAAGCCAAACGGAAACGAGTTTATGTGTACCTTCTCGCTCAAAAGTCGCCTGTAAAAAGGAGGAAATCGTGAAAATAAACCATCGGAAAATTGCGAGGGGCTTAGTTCTCATAAGCTCCTTTGAGGTGACAACGTTATTCGGCCCAAAATTGAGGCTTCGCGGCATTTATTAAAGCGAAAACCGGCAACAAAGGGGAGATATTGAATTGTAAGGGAAAGGGACTGGGAGTTAGTAAGTGTCTAGGAAGGAAGTGCCGGCCCTTTGAGCAGAGGGTATTCAAAAACTTCGAAATAATGTCGGTTATTACAGGGCAAAGTAGGAAAATACACCAAGTACTGGGTACCTACCTAGTGGACATTTATATTTATAGGGATCCCTCATGAGAGTCTCAGCACAATCATTTGATTTACTTAGACAAACAAGATTTAAATGACAAAAAACAACTGTGTTTGGGAATATTGCAGTAATGATGACTTATGAATATGACGCCAAATTCTTGACGATTGGCGATTTTGCCAAAAATCTCACTAAAGTGTTCCGCCCAGTCATCCAGCCGCATTTATTACTATTACTTCTATTTATCCTGTAATGTTTAGCTATAAATTACTTTTTGCCATTCTTCCTTTTAATTTAGTTCTCCTTCAAGTGAATGCCTCCTCCCCCACTTCGCAGCTCGCGGTCCCAGGCGAGAGTTCTCAGGCTGCGGAGGCTCGCAGTAGGTGACACGCACAAAGAACTCACAACTTCTTTCTCTGCAGATTAAATTCTTTTCTATCTGCTTCCGAGCTTAGGGCTAGTACACACTTTACATTTCCAGGATGTTGGACATTGTTGGTTCTACTATTTTGATATATTTTATCTGCTACACTCTATTTATATTATTCATGTTTGAGTTATTGGCGAATAGCAAATACCACCGGAAACATTTTGGGATATCATGTCAATGAAATTGTTGTATCCATACTGTGTAGTTTTCTCCATTCCATCGTCCTTCCACGCCCAACGGTTGTGGTTGGCTCAGTCGAATCCAGAAAAAAAACAACAAAAAATTTAATACAGCGCATAACTTTCGGCCCTATTAACACTAAGAAACCCTGTGGTGGTCAGTTGACCAGAAATATCGATGACAAAAAACGTAGTTATAAGCGAAAAAGTAGCGTTATTTGACATTTGAAACATTGACCCTAATCCACACACGCCGTATGCCCCTACCCTTACCCAATTCTTGCAGCTTAATTTACCCGCCGCCAGATTTAATACATATTTCATTGGAATATTTTACGCCAGTATTACTTCCACCTTCCTATTGTTTGTTAAATACGGGCTTATTACCGACTGGCTTTGTGGTGACGGATTTGCGCATTTTTTATGGAAATTCTCAGTCGGGTTGGCGGATACTTTCGCTCTTCCAGTCTTATTAAAGTTTCTGCTGTTAGTTGTGGGGAATGAATTAAAATTTAGCGATTAAAGTAAAAAATAAATGGTCTAATGTAGATTTTTGTTCTTATCAATCAATCTTATTAATAAATGTTGACCAGAAAATGTAAGTAGTATTACATTATGGGACCGCTCTTTTCTATAAAATCAATGATCGCTCCTGCGCCATACAAACACAATTAAATGGCTAACGGCTACGAATGGCACGCCAAAAGTACTGAATTGGAAATTCCCAAAAAACATAAGAATATTGATTTTGGTAAGAATTACTTAAAAACTTACTTAACTTTTAAACATAATAATTATAGCAGTTTAAAAACTAAGCGCACCCATTCTATTGTTCTCCATTGTAAGTTTGTTTGGCCTATGTCCTTATGAGAGTATACCGATTACGAGGTCTCATTAAGACGAATCAAATGAGCTCAAAGTCGATGGGTTTACAGGTAAGAATCCCAGGGTTTCGTCTCCCGTAGTTCAGCTCCATCAACAGGGATGATAATGAAATATGAGGAAATTTTAAAAGGACTTGTCACGAAAAATCTAATGAGCCCAAACACGATGAGTTTACAAGCAGGCATCCTAGGGTTTCCTCTGCCACCTTCGAGCTCCATCATCAAACCAGCTCGATGGTATCTACCTTAATATTGTATTGTCATCTGAACTTTATACACATCGCAAGTTTCGTTAGATAGAAGAACTAGAGTGGGCGATATTTCCTAGATTTGTTGCGCGACATTACGGGACTTGCCGCTCGCTGCTGGCGCACTGGTTCAGTCTACATGCGCGTGGATAGCCGGTGTTTCAGCCGCGGAGAGTACATCTTCTCCTTCGAATAATTTATTTAAAAGGTTGTTGTTTCTGTTTCTGTTCTTGTCAATGTTATGTAAATGTTGTCTATGGGTCTATGCCTGAAATAAATAAATAAATTTAATTGAATTATTTGGTACAACACGACCTCCTAGAAAGGTGTTAAAAACGGGGCATCTCCAACCATTCATTCAGGTGGCAGAGGGAGGAGGGGGGAAAGTACAGTCGGCGCCATAAACACAATTGTTGCGAGTTTAAATCAAACAGTTCGCGAGAGTCATTAGAGCCACGTGCGACGACGTCGCGACTCCAACGGGTGTTGAGAGGTTGACATTGTTGGGGACGAAGCGAGATAGAAAGATGATTTCGAGAAACATAAATAGATGGTACAATAGATTGTAGTCGCCATAGTCGGTAGGCAGTGGATGCGGGAGGCACAGGACCGGAGCGGATGAGGTGGAAGATAAGAAGCCTATACCCAGCAATGGGTAGGTATATGCTGATTGATGATGATGATGATGATGACAGTAGATTAGAAAGAGAGAAAGAAGAAAGAAATGGCGTTTATTTCACGACAAAAACAAAAATTAAAATTTTACAAAATATAATTAGGTAATATAAATGTATAAGGATTTTCAAACCTACCAGCACCAGTGTAGAGAACTTATACCTTATTGATCATGATTATCATTTAACCTCCTAACCATATGTCCTAAAAAAAGAACTTAGCATTGAACACATGCCATTTATTGCATTGTAATTAGAATTTGTTCATTTCTATGTTCTTTGTAAAGGGCAGATAAAGGTTAATAAATGCAAGGTATGTGCAAACATATGTACAACAGCCGATAACTCAAAGTTTGTCAAGTGCCTTTCCGCAGTCTGTGAATTCAGCCAGAGAGCCAGAGTCGCGTAATGCATGGGTAGCATGTTGTTCAATTGACCAAGTACTATGACCTTGGAGGAATTATTAGATAGTCTGAGACTATGACCAACCTCAGAAACTCATATTTCTCTAAAAACTATTATAATCGAGAAACGCCACCAATTATTCTCGTAACGTCGAACAACGGAAACGTGTAACAAGAATAATGAAAGTACAAGTGAATGGACACCCCACTGTCGTAATTATCCAACGAGAAGTTTGTTGTTGCTTCTCTTAATTTATCGTCCCTGAATCATATTTGTTGCAAAGTTTCGGAGCTTTCGGAAGACTTTTCGTAGGTGAGCAAAGTTTCTCGGGGATGAAACGCAGAGTCAGTAGGTACTTGCAATTATCGCGTCATTAGTGAAGAAATGCTTTTTGGTCTGTAATGGAAAATCTTCGGATGTTTGAGCGATTTTGTGTTTAGCATTTTCAATCGTTTGTCTTTTCTTTCAGACTTCGCTTGAGAGCACTTTGTTGAAGTTTTAAAGATTCAACGCAAACAACATTGAATTCAACATTTTATTTTGTGAATTATTTAACACCGTTTTGGAAAGATTAAGGGCGACTTGCATCAGCTTTTTGATAGTCGCTAAATACAGTTGAAATACAATTTAGTAGGTCGTTGAGTATTTCGTTGACGGTGTGATCTGTTGCATCTTTACCGTAAATTAGTAGTAATTTTGAATTGAACTAGTTCATGCTTGCATCCTCAATATACAACTGAATTACTGAACAGTCTTAATTAGTATGAAATCCGGCCCGGTTATTTTATTCTTACCGAACACATAAAGGGTTGGCTCTACGATAGCATTCTTCAAGCTACCCTCAACTTGGCAGCACCGACAATTAGCCCAAGAACCTCACAAACAATATTTCCACTCTCGTGAAACTCAAGAGTGTTATAATCTTGAAATTTCATCAAAGTCTCATCGAGTAGCGCTTGCTTGAATATTGGTTGCGAACTTTAATTAAATCTTAATGTACGGGGCTCTGTGAGGATATGATAAGACGAAGATGTGATTCTGAACATCTTTCACCATGAAATCAGTGTAGGTAATGAAAAATGTTGTCTGGATGTTACAGTTTGTTGCGAGCGGCAACCGATTATTATGGAGAAGGGCGCGAGGATCTTCACGCAGAACATGTGCTAACTAAGCCAATGCGAGATGCGAGCCCACGAGCGGCGATGACATTATCTTTATCAGTTGCTGTTGGTTATTTAAATTTCAGCTATTTTGACCTCGCACCACCAGAAAGTGGCAACCGACAAAAATATGAAGAAGCAGGTAACCAACTATAAGTACCCGTTTGTGTTCTGAGCTAGACGCAGTTACAGCCTTTTCGTATCGACGTCTCTTCGCTATCAGGCAGCCCTCCGACGTCGGGGCATCAAAGACCGTTAATTTCGGCTAAATGTGCCTAAACAGTGCTTCGTGGCTTATTAATTTCTTCTTTGGAGGCATTCGTTTCGTTAGTTTGCCGGGGAGGTGTGAAACTGTTGATATGGCGTGTTATTTTGTCCAAAATACTTATTAAGAATATTATGTCTGTAATATCGACAACTCAACATTTACGGATATTCAATGTTTAAAGTTCAAAGTCGTCTTGTAAGGATCTTAAATTAATCTCGGCCTTGTATGTTAATTGTGTGTCACTTTTTAGGGTTCCGTACCCGAAGGGTGCCAAACGGGACCCTATTACTCAGACTTCGCTGTCCGTCTGTCCGTCCGTCCGTCCGTCCGTCCGTCCGTCCGTCCGTCCGTCTGTCACCAGGCTGTATCTCATGAACCGTGGTAGCTAGACAGTTGAAATTTTCACAGATGATGTATTTCTGTTGCCGCTATAACAACAAATACTAAAAATCAAAAGAAATTTTATATTAAGGGGGGCTCCCATACAACAAACGTGATTTTTTTTGCTCATTTTTGCTCGATATTGATAATGGTAGCAGGTAGACGCTTAAAATGTTCACAATATATTGAGTATATTATTTACTTAAGAAATAAATAATTAAATTAAAATTAAATTAATATTTAGGGGGGGCTCCCATACATTTTTTTTGCGGTTTTTTATAATAATATATAATTTTAGATAATGGCACGGAACCCTTCGTGCGCGAGTCCGACTCGCACTTGGCCGGTTATTCTGGTTCGCACGACTCACGATATCCTATGAGTGGGGCCTGACTTAGTATATGTGCTGTGCCTGTATACAAATGTGATGTTTGCACAGCCGAAACTAAATAACTTATCCAAAAGGCAACTCCTTTTCATACATCGTCATCGATGAAGCAATCACTAAGTAATTAGGTATTTTATCGCACTGAAAGCCCTTTTGTCGGAGGTCTGTAACGAAGTAGGTTTTATTAATGGTTTCGGCTGGTAAAGCAGTGTAAAGTCTCTTTTGTCCGACCCCACCGCGAATAGCAGGACGCATACAATTACTTGGCTATTGGTATTTTGAAATAACGTAACGTAAATTTTCAGTGAATTGTCTGTATTATCAGATTAAGCTCTAAAAGTTTTTGTTTGTGTGCTATTTGTTCTGAACTGAAGTGGATACAAATTGGATCCTTTGTTGTCTTTGATTGATTTAATTACTTTAGTTGGTTCGGTATTGAATGTGCGTCAGGAATTTATGGATCGTCATAATGGTGCACTTATAGTGCACAATATCTACTAGCTTGCTATCACAAATGAGGTATTGAATTTCTGGGTATAGGAAGACCACATAAGGTTCGAAGAAAATAAAGAAGTTAAAAATAATAAGCTGTCGAAATAGTAACGCCTGTTTTTCTGCTGACTTCATGTCCCTCCCTGGTTCACATTTGCGCTAACTCAATGCATTGCGCATTTTGACTGCGCCAACTCTCTAAACGTAACACAGTATTGTGCTGTAAGTTATCCAGATCTCGACGGCTAACGTCTTTTGGACTTTTGATCTCCGCTATAAGATTATCTTCTATAATGAATGATTAATGTTTATTTGTCAATCGATTTGTCCCATCCACTGCGCTGACTCAGTTGAGTGCTATTAAAGAGACGCTATAGCTAGTCAAATACCTACACAAAAAGTGGTATATTAGGGAACGGTAACTGACTGTTGAAAATTTAGATAATTGTATATTACGGACCGGAGCAAAATAATTTTTCATTAGAGTTCTCTTAACTAATTACCTACCTTATCTCGCAACACAGCGCTATACGCTATAGTGAGTTAACCACCACTACAGCAGAGCGTATCGTGCGTGCGCAAAGAACCGTGAAATTGGTTTACTCGCTCCAATCAATGAATAATTAATATTAAATCGCGTCGGATAATGCGCCATACGGACGGTAGCGCGTTGGGAATACGCCGGTTTAAAAAAGATTGTAATTGAATGTGTTCTGTGTTGGGGGTTGGGAATTCTCTTCAATAATATACACATAAATCGGTCACGCATTTTTCCATATGAGTTCGCAGAGATAAACAATTTTATCTTCCAAAATGATACAATTTAATATACATTTGAAGATGCCAGACGTTATGTCACAGAAGAGATAATAGTACTCCGTACAGAACGGCCACTCCCTTCCCCGCGCTGATTCAGATACCGCACCCCACCCCTGGCGTCTAGGGACCTGGTTGAAATATCAATAGACGCGGTTGAACGCCTGACGAGTGACCGCGCGTATACGGTGAATAATAACCGGTAATATAATATGGTGAAGTTTTGTGCATTATTTGTGTGTCTGTCGTCAACTAGAAACAGCAAAGACAGGAGATTCTTTCGGTTCCCGACTGATGAAAGAAGGTAAGCAACAGCAACTCTATTGTTGTTCTTTTGAGAAATAAAAATTCTAATACCTTAACTCCCGGAATGTAACTTGGTCAGCGTTTGCTGTGTGTGTCTCGCTCTCTCACAAGGACAGACTTTGTGCGAGACAGAGACAGAGTTATATGTTTGTAGTACTTACTAGCTACTGACTACGATAATTGATAATAAGTCAGTGTCGTAATATTTTATTTTTAACCGACTTCAAAAAAGGAAAGGTTCTCTAAAGGTTCTCTTTCATATTTTATTTTCTAAGATACCTAGTACTAAACCTTCCGTAATACATAATTATCAATAAAGTACATTTATTATAGGTATTCATTTCGTGCTATCCGTTGTTGGTGCGATTCAACAACGCGAACGAAGCACTTCGAGTTGAAAAGTAGGTAGTAGGTGGGTCAATCAACTATTTTACCCACACTTTGCTGTCCCCGACCATTTATTATTAAAATAGGTACGCTAAATGGTTAAATTTACACATTTCACGAATATAACCATAGTATCTAAGCTAGCAGGCACTACGGGGAACTTGATTACGTTCTCGAAGATCTTCGTTTGTGTTTTTTTTTGCTTGCATGGCCCGGTATGGTGTCCTTTGATAGTGCCGTTGAGCTGCAGTCCTCGAAGAACTTTCAGAGAGAGTGCGTGCGTTGACAGAAAAGTGTGGGTTAAGTTGATTGACCCAAGTACGCACGCACTAACTTTGTCCGCGCCGCCATTAGCTGGGTCCACATATAGCGAGCTTCGGCCGGGTCTCGCTCGAACCCTGTAGTGGTTTGGTTGTTTTGAATCTCTCAGAGACTAGGTACCTACTTAACATAAAATTCGAATATTGTACAATCCTAACGATGTTTTTACATAGGTAGGTACCTACCTACAGTTCACGCCAAGTGTCTCTTACCTACTTCAGAATAAGTAATAGTAGGTAACAACAACATAACATAGCTTCACGCCTTTTCCCATAAGAGGTGGCAAAGGCACTGTGCCCACTTTTAGACAGTTATTCGATACCTACCTACTCTATTTTTGTAACTTAATGTATGAAGGATCAAAGTGAACATTAACATTTTTTAGGATTTCAATGAGAACCCGACTAGGTACATGTTTAAACGACAGCGCCCCTACAAAGTCACTTCATAATAATGCAAACGCTTGTGTTCGGGACAGTTCGGGTCGCGCCGTCGTCGTTCGGTTCGCCCGACGCAAATCGCTGCATTTGCCGCGCTACCAGCCCTAGCAATATTTACGCACACATTTGCACGTATACAAACATCATTTAGTCATGTAGTAGTAATAGGTGCTTATTTTACGAGCGTTCTATGGAGTGTCCGAGGTGTGGTTATGTGATGCTATATGCAATACGGCGACACGCCTATTCCCATACCGCGTTCTAGAGGCACAACCCTGTTCTCATTATGCATTTCATATAAAAAATGTTCAATAATAAAATAGGTATTATATTCCCAACCGATTTATAGCCTGATGACTCGATAACTCACTCCGTGGAAAAGATTACCGAGTTCATTTAACCACCGGTAATAATCTGTGACGATGGCGCGCTATTTGTAACTGTACGCTGGATAATAGTTGTCTGTGCTGCGGTTTATAATGGCGGAAAAATAACAATTTAGCTTGTGCTTCGTGCCTTTTCTCAATCGGGGAGGCCAGTCATTCATACTTCATTTATTTTGAGTGACAGGGGGCTAGCTCATCGCCGCAGTAATGATGGTTTTGTCACGACATGTACAAAAAACTGAAATAGGTTTTCATCAACGTATTTAGGTTTGGAGTTTTGGACCTAGTCTAGCACAATGCGTCAGAAAATGAGATACGAGTGGTCCTTAGTGTACGACTTTAACATTTCCATCCGACAATGAAATCAAGTTTCTCCAACGAAATTTACGCTAAAGAAAATCTCAGCAAAGATCGCATTACCATAAACAAATACAGGAGACAGCGTTTCGTTCGCGGCGGACCTAAAATTAACATTTAAATTCATTGAATATATTGTCTCGTCGGTGACTCGAAACTGTTAATACCTGGAGAATATTACGCGAGAGACACCCAAATTTTCAATTACTACTGAGTAACCCTTTCTTTCTTTACAATGTGTCGCGGGGAAAACCTGGAATCATACTATGGTCTGATTATTGGTACAAAAAATAGTAGGAGGTAGACCTAGCTGAGGGCAGTAACAAGCTGTTGATGAACCCTTTCTTTGTCACCCACAGAAATGTTTTACAATTTTTTGATCCACGCATAAGTGACCTTTTGACATGAGCTTATTTTGTGCATATTTTGTATATCTTTGTGTATTTTTATATCTGTGAAATCAATCCCCAAAGCTTTTGAAATTACTCTTTCAAAGCTGTTCCCCAAATTAGTTTGACGTTGCCCCGATTGTTTTTGAAGAAGAGATTGTTAATTTTTTTAAGAAGAAACTCCATACATCAAGGTTTAATAATTCAGCTACAGATTGTCTTAGCTTTAGATCAGAACACAATATCCTATCAACCTCCCATCCTTACCTTCATCGTCTCCAGAATTAATTCCCTGTACCGTGGTCACCCTCCACGGCACACCCTCCCGGGTTTCCTATAAATATGATAATGTCTGATCCGGCGGCGTCTGCGCCTCATTTTTACGCCTCACATGGTTTCGTTTAATCACTTGAGCTGCTACATTCAGGATGGTATTCGTCAAAGAGTTAGCTGTAATGGAATTAGGAATATTAAGCAGGATACATAAGAATTATCTGCTGGTTGAGTCGTAATCTAGACCAATATCGAATATGCTCCTTTATGCAAAACTTACAAAACGCTCGGTGAGTTAAACAAGCTACGATTTACTTCGGTTACACTCTTTCATCATTTGCAAGCCATCGTTATATCTACGGTTAAGAATAAAGATGACAATAAATAATCGGTGATCAACCCAAACAATAACCCAATACTTTATACTTTATACTTTTATTGCACAAAAAACAGAATACAGACACTTAATAATGAATAAAACATGTACAAAGGCGAGCTTATCTCTAATAAGAGATCTCTTCCAGCAAACCTAGGATGGACAGGATTAATTAACAAAAGATAGACCTACACATGTGCACAACGATAAATATTAAATTAATAGACTACTTACTAATAAGTACATACATACATAAAAACCATACATAATATTAAAAAAAATGAAATATATATATATATATGTATAAAATACATAAATAATGTAAACTTAAATATATTAAGGTAGAGAAAGATAGTGTTCTTTTAAGCGATTTTTAAAAATGTTGAGTGAAGGACTGTCCCTGATAGCACTGGGAAGATTGTTCCAGAGACTGATAGCACGAAGTCGGAACCCATGTTCATAAGTGGCTGTGTTGTGTTGCGGAGTTATAAGCATTGGCCGAGTGTGAGATCTCCTGGGCCTATCTACCTATCCATTCCCATCCCAATACCTATCCCATATCCCAATACCTACCTATCCATTTCTTTAATTTCCGCGGACCACTGAACCAGGAGCCCTCATGCCATGAATCATAAATGGCGCAGATTATATTGTTTCCGTATCCCGTAGAATTCCGCGTGCTACGCCAGGAGATACGCGGCAATTTCATACTTGGCTGCTTGCGATTGTCGCATAGACATCATTTTTTGTTTAACCCTTCCTTTTTAGTAATAAGCTCGCCTTCGTGCATACGTCACTATGTAACTAAACTATGTTATTTATCTTTCAATAATGGAACACTTACTGATTCTATACTGAAAATCCTTCTTGATAGCTTAAAAAAAACAGTAATACTAGAAATAGTGTACAAAGGCGAGATTACCTCTAACACGATATGTTTAAAATTGATTGATGATCATTTATTTTACCTAGTTAATTTATGTATAGAGTTATCTGTGTTGATATTTTTAATGGTTTTATAGTTATGAGCGAAAAACTGGAAATAGGGACCTTTGACACGCCACCACCGCCCTAGCGGCACCGGTAAATGAGAGGAATTTGTATTTGACTCTCTCCAGGAAACCTGCCCCTACACAATCCGTAGGTTTTTGTAACTCCTTCCGCTGAATGGGTTTCCTATTTTTACTCGATACATGAGTAAAGTACACATTACGAAGCTAAGAGCAGAAGGATGATAATTACTCCCAGAAACTAGACGAAGCCACCAAAGTACCATGTGAAAGTTGAAACTGATAATTTGATCACAGAGTAAATAAGTTGGCGGCAACTTTCCGGAAATTCGCCCGGGATTTTCTCAACGAGCCGGGAACATTTTGTTCTGTCCATTTTTAAGGCTTCACTGCAACGTCCTCGTTTGGGCTGGGGACAGTATTTTGTGGGTTTTAACTTGTCTGTGACGAGAACGTTGGAAAGTATAAAACATGTGATACCGACCAACTGCATAAATTTTTACAACTTCTTAAAAAACTGTATGCAATTGTCAAAGTTCACCCGAGATTTTGCTAGCGGCACTTAGGTAGTTGTAAAAAAAATATTCTGATGATTTCAGGATATCTCAATATCGGTTATGGACTTAGTTGAAGAAGGAAGGTACAAAGTTCAAGTTAACATAATTTTATCGATAGTTTTTCTGAACTTTTGGAAATACTCAGAGGCTATAGGTATATCCAATTGACTGTGCCTGCGGGGGAATGCGCCTCGCCAAATGTTTGTTGTATTCAACAAACGTCCGCATAAGCAACCTATGTACGATGACGGGCCGCCAGACAGTTTCGGCGGCTGACCAACCACAGCTCTCTAACCTCGTACCCCGCCCGCCGCCCGTAAATTGGTGAGTTGTGTTACAAAGAAAAATGTATCTATGCGCTCTCCACTGGATAAGTGCTCCCTGGAAATACTCCACAAACTTGGATACGGTATATTCAGTACGGGCTCCAATATGTCCGCTGTTCGCATGACGGCATATCGACGGCAGCCCTGCTCTCGGTGGTTGCCGTCGACTGTCACCGACGACGCATTTTACATAAGACTGTCTCAAAATTTAGAAGACGCTATATAAGATAATACTTTAGCTGTTTACCTAAAATAAGACGTTCCAATAAACAAGGCTAGAAATAATAAATATGTACACCAGCGAACCGAATTATTCCATAGCAATATTGAGCATTTTTTTAACCCCTCGCACAGTAAGCTACCGGCGCTAATAAGTAGCGCTAACAATCTCTTTGTTGTAAATAAATTCAGTGTCAAATGATAACGGTAATCCGTCGCACGCGGCGAGCTGACGGCTCGTCCCACGGCTCTTAAAAGGTTAAGCAGAGGGGCGGTTGGGACGCGGCGTTTTTATGACCTTTGGCCCGGGTGCTCAACCGACAGCTCTAACTTTGATGAGCACTCATAATTCTATCACTTCTCTCGCACACTAAGTGAGAGCGTCAGTTTAATCTCTCATTAGGACATAGGCCAAACAAACTTACAATGGAGAATAATAGACGTCGGAGCTAGAGCACTTTATAAGAGCAGCATAAATATGCCTCTGTAAATAAAATCGTAAAATAATGGAAAATATAAATATGCCAATTGTGTATATGAAAATATTATATTTTAATTCAGAAGAAGTAACCAAGTATCACAAAGTTCAACATTTTGAACAATTGTTACTGCAAAACCGATTTGATCAAAGCAATAACCTAACACGTCGAAAGGGAGAAGTAGTTTTATCAAGTTGTTCAGAGCGATCGATGTTACACAATCCCGTATTTGTCTGATAAGAGCCAATGATAAATTTGATAAAATCGCCCAGAACGACGTTCGAAACGCTTCTCTGAGTATAAATTGGTCAAAATGACAGGAATGCCGCCAGAGCGAAGGGGTACGAAATGACACGTGTCAGGGGACCCTGATTGGTCACATCACTAGTGTTGGTGTGATTTTAGACCGACTTCTCCCTCGATTCGATACGCGTTCGAATTCGAGTTCGTAAGAATAGGGTTATGAATTTGCCGTTTTTCTTACGGAAATAGATGGACAGTATTGGACAGCGTTTTTTTATTCTGAATATAATATTCTTCTCAACCTTTGGTTGCATTTTAACGACACTATTTTCCCCACACGAGGTGTCAAATGCATAGTTGCGCAGTTAACCAGTTAATAGATTAGCAGTAAACCGCGCTCTATTTTGCGTAGTATTTTACCTACTTTCAAATCCGCCAATATTCCAACTCAAAAACAATTGCCATTTTCCCCCACATGAACTCACGAATTTCGTTAGCAGTCAGAATTAAAAGGTCTCTCATGGGAGAGCAAAGGGTCAACCCTTCCTTTATAGAATTCTTATAGCCAATTTAGTATGACCTCTCTGATTACTTTGGGATCCTTGTCCGTCGATTCAGACTACGTTTCTTGAATTTATTTACTTGAAGAACTTTTAGAGGATAAAAAAGGAGATATAGACGATTCATGGCTGAAATAATGATAATGGACAAATTATGAATTCACAATTTATCCATATTTTATATCTCACGTGAGTTCACGTGGTAGATCAGAATTTTACGGTGAGAAATGAAAAAAATAAAAAAGTTTATTAAAACAGTACACAGGTAAAACAGAACACTATTAGGTATAAGTTACATGGTTGGTTTGTCCACTGTTTGCCGAGACATCACGGTATGTTATCCAGTGGTCCTTACACTAGGCAAGCCTGTATCGTAAGGGCCTTGACATGATAATTTAATAAGAATTCATACCACAGTTGACAAAGATATTTAAGTAGGTAGGTACATGCTTATTTGTTTCCAATTTAGAAACGTTAATTTTAATTAAGTAAGGAAAATTAAGATTAAAAAAAGATAAAAAATATTGTAATGTTTAGTGTAATGTGTTTGATGTTTTTTGTTTATACCTAATAATACTAATCTTCGCCATGTTTGTTCTGTTTCCGTTTATTTTAGCTATCATTACTAATGCATGACAGATAATCATAATAATTTATGCTTGCATAACTTTTTCATTAGTACTACCTCTACTCGTAAATATATGATGAAGTAAATCCGATAAGTATACTTATTTTCCAATTTCAATGATGTCATTCAAGGGTCAATCCTCACTGGACGCCGACTGGACACGTTAGCAATGCCATTGTGAACTATCGAAGGGTTTTATCTGCAAATACAGCCCAAGGCCCTTCCGACACGGTATTGTTGACTCGAACATTTTGTTAGTCAAAACTAGCCGTACGCATCCGGATTACTGGTTGAAATTGGATTAATGGAAGGTTAATTTAGTTAGAGGTCAATAACCAAATCGTTTGATGTGGCCCAATTGTCCGAACCCAGGGGCACAGGCCTTTACGAGAATACCAGTAATATTGAGTTTTCACTACGCTGACTCAAGGGTACCAGGGTAAGGCCAGCCCTGCCTTCGTTACCGATCAACCCATGGTATTTGACCAGAATAAGGTAGAGATAGACTGACATTCACAGAATGGTGGCTAAGCGAGCCCAGCTTGGAGAAACGCGGCCTTTCCTACGAGCCCAGCCGTCCGACGATGATATCATCAATTTGAAGTTTCACTGAATACGATGAGACTAATTCTACATATTTGCCATTAACATTCAGATAAGTTAATTAACCACCATATTAGGTACCTACCTACGAAGAATACTGCAGAAGTGGTCGGGACACAGACTGAAAAAAAGGCTTTCGAATTCTGCAGTCTTCCATAAAAGGTACGAAACATAATGACGAGAAAATTTCGTGGACGATTAAAGTGATTTAAATCCTGCCTGCCCTGCATCGCAATTAGAACGGTTTGATGATAATTTCCATGTTAACTGCAGATTTCATACGAATACGTGTTATGAATGTGAAATTCGTCAGACAAAATTATTAAAATATCAGGCAGTGGAGAGCTCGCATAAAACATACAGTTATACGCCAATTTTCTTTGGCTGTGAGCAAACTGTCACCTCTCTCTTTCGGTACAATATTTGTGCGCTGATTGAAAGCGAACATTCAAACCCTTATTTAAATGAGCGGTAACTCGTGCTCGCGTAATCATCAGATCGCGGGTAGTCATACAAATTGCATTAGATCACCTCAAAGCGGAGACGCGGCTGTTTGCTTACTCCATTACACTCAGCACGGAATGTGGGTAGACGTGAAACTGCCTCCAACTTCGGGAGGAACGCGCAAAAACATGGCGTGCGCAAGATGTGTGGTTCAAGGATGTACAGTTTTGATTTTGTCAAGGTTCATACTGAAATTGATAACTTCTTAATTCGACAAGTTGCTAATTTTGTCACACGCAGAAGATGAGTAATTTATCGTGAATACATTATATACTAAACCTTCAATCTCCGGGGGTTGGCGATGTGCTAGCCCCCTATCACGTCACGCAGAATAAAGATTATATTATGCCTCTGCTACCCCGTATGATAAAAAGCTAAGATAAGTTAAGTAAAACTAGTATACTTTGCGTGCGATAATCTCAGCAGTGGAGGTGGCGGAGTGGAAGCAGGGTTGAATTCACATTTGGCCACATTTTAGTCCATCTTTATTACCTATGCACTTGGTGCTGAGCTATAGTGGATGTGTGTTTGCCTCTTTGGCGGAGAGGGTTTTGGAAATGTGCAGCAGAATGTTTCACGGAAGTAAGATGGAATCAGAACTGTATTTGATCAGACTGGCCCAGCTTTTGATTTGAAGATTGGCGATATGTGAACTGTGGTTGTTTATTCGCTTGGCGTTAAATTTTTAATTTGAAAGCACGAATAAGGTTAAATTAAATAGGTACCAACACGAAGACCACTAACACGATGGTCGAACGATATAAAAAGGTACCTCGGATGGAAGTGGTGGAACAGATGTACCTCTTTTTAGGGTTCCATACGCGAAGGGTGCCAAACGGGACCCTATTATTTATTTATTTATTTATTTTGATTTGTTGATGTTTCACAGCATGAATTAAAACAATAAAAATAACAATAATATAAACAGGTAGTGCCAGTTACGAAACACATCCATAAGAAATTTTGAATGGGTACCTATTTAAAGACATTAAAAAACATTGAATATTGAATTTACCTAATTACATACAATTTACCTTATTACTAAGCCTCCGCTGTCCGTCTGTCCGTCAGCGGCCCCTCTAGAACGAAACGTAATAGCTAGAAAGTTGAAATTTTCAAAGAATGTGTTATCTGTTGCCGCAACAAGAACAAATAATGAAATACACGAGATTTTATAAATAAATGGGGTCCCCATACAAGAGACGTGTTTTGATACACCCTGTAATATAATATAATAAAATAATATCAATATTCGCGTCTTCCCACATCGTTGTGTTAGCGCAGCCATTATGATGTAGGTCGCGCTCGCGCAACCCGTACGTACGTCCTGGGTTCGAAGCATCGTGAGGGCATCTTTTTTTATTTACTTAATTTTGTTTTGATTTGAGTGCTCTTTCGCTCGCGCATCTATTGTTTGCTATTTTTTTAGTTTGGCCCGCGTCGCGTGTATCTTAATTAACGCGAGCGAACCGATTTAGTTTTGTTGTACGATGGTACGGAGCCCTGAGCGAGTCCGACCCGCACTTGACCGCATCTGGAGCCAGTGATCGAATCATATTCCGGTAATTTACATTGAGGACTGAGTAGGATTGAGGAGTATTCAACTTGCCACCGCGCGCCAGACTTATCTTGCGCGCACTCTAGGGGTCCACTCTAGT
The DNA here is from genome assembly GCA_963457715.1 of Argyresthia albistria. Lineage (NCBI taxonomy): Eukaryota > Metazoa > Arthropoda > Insecta > Lepidoptera > Argyresthiidae > Argyresthia > Argyresthia albistria. The sequence continues at coordinate 428,310 of OY735253.1, forward strand.
ACCTCTATCTGCGACATTTCTGTCTGTCTGTACATTGTCAAAGGTGCATACAGACATCGCGAGGCGTGCGCCGCGAATGGTTCGTCGCGCATGCCTCGGGCTGTGTCACAGATCACCCTGATCTGTGGGCTGTGTGGGTGGACGTGTGTGCTCACAGTGAGCGTTCGCGTCATACGATCGTTGCGAACGCTGCCTCAGTACGATCCGTGCGCTCCGTGTGGACACTGGACAGGTGTTATTCGCGTTGCACGCTCGTGCGTTATGGAGGCCTTGCCGGAGCCATTTTGCTTACTGACTGACGGACACTGTGCGTGGTTGTTTGTGTTGTTCGGGACGTGTGCATAAATGTACCGAGGCATGCGTGACGAGACGAACCATTCGCGACGACGCCTCGCGATGTCTGTATGCACCTCAACATACACATTGCCCCTTCTGATACTAATCATAACCTTGAACTTGATAATCCGGCAGATTGTGCTGTACCCACCCTATGGCAAAGTATTAAGATTCAATTTCAGATATTACGCATAATCAGGATAATCCCCTGTTAGTATTAACGAAGCTGTCAATCACATTACTGTAATAATAGTGTTAGGGGATGACGGAACATATAATTATTTATAATATAAATTAATATCTTGTCGTTACGAAATATCAGTCTCAGTTCGTAAATTTTTCAAGTTTCAACATATACACCATAGAGTAACTTAAATACTTAGTATGTATGTAACGTTGGATGAAAGTATAAAGAAACCTACTCGATGGTAGAATTTGCTAGACAATGTATCAATGAGCACATGAGAAAACCCCTCGTTCAGAAAGTTTTAAAAAACATAAAACGAACAAATGACAACCCTGAACATATGACTGCACACTCACAATGACTCACAATAGCCAATTTGACACTTTTAGTCGCAGAAAAAACTAAAAAGTGCACACAATTAGGGTTTTCACCGCGCGCTATTGTCACAGGGTTGCCACGGAAGCGCGTATTTAAATTTCCATTAGATTGAAAGGATGGCACGAGCCAGTAATTGGGACAACCTTATTGGAATAGATGGAGTAAAGTTGGAAATTACATGATTGCTTGATTTTTTAAGTGCCTAGGAAGAAATGATTCGGATTTTTTATCCTTTTGATGTCTGTACGTGTGTAAATGCCTATGTACCTACCCATTTTGGTAATTGTTACAAGGTTATTTCTTGCTTTGCCCTGGGGTAATTCGACCAGATTTACAAAACGACTAGGTATACAATAATAATAGGAATGTGTAATCTAAGAGTGGGGAAGTTTCTGCCCAGTATGCAATAGGAGACAGTTGAATTGAAAGTAAAATACTTTATTTTACCTTTGGGCAAGTATCGAATTAAACAACAATGTAAATTTCAATAACTAAACGAATTCACCCCATCTTGATGTCAAATTCGAAACTCTTATTCCATCATCAAACTAGCCATTTTCGCCCAAACAGGCTTTGCAAATTAAGTTGGCGCAGCCTTCAGCGCCAACTGACAGCCGCAGAACAAATGTGACGTCACTCTTCAAATTAGTAACGGTTGTTCGTTTTGCTTTTTTGAGTTTGGAACGCGTCGCATGATTGGCCGGCGACTGTTATTGAAGTTGCGTGCAGTCGGTCGTACGCGCGTACGGTTCAAAGGATTTTTTTCAGAATTATTTTTCAATTCTTGTCGTGCCCTGCTTCGGGTTTTGACTCCGTTGTAGTGGTAGTAGTATCATCAATCATCTTGTTCGACGTAAGCTCGTCTAATGTTATCCAGTATTTTATTGTTTTGAGATCAATCGCTTGTAACTGGGTGAACGCTACCTCTATATTCTAGCCACCTATAGAACTTCTTCTCATAGTATTTCTCCACTACTAGAGGGTGGCCAAAACTAAGAGGGACAGGGGGCCAGCGCCACATCTATCGAGATTATGGTGGTTAGACTCACGATAATTTCCATACCATACTATACCAAACGCCCAAACTATCTATCCTTACTCGTAAATAGCTTGCATTGCAACTCGTATGGGCCACTCGAAACTTATCCACCGCCAGACGTACCCCACTCACCGACCTCGCCACGAAAATGTATTTTATCAGGAAAATCGGTCAAGTGCAAGCCGGACTCATAAATTAAAGGTTCCGTACCAACACGTAAACAAGAAAAATTAAAATAAAAACTAATTTGTTTCACATGTTTATAATTACATGCCATTTGTTAAAACGGTATCAAAAATTTACATTCCGTGAAAATTTCATCTCAACCCTACTTATTAGGTAATTATTCTGTGCTATTACTGTTCATTATGAACCATATACAGCCCACTGACAGATAGACAGAACGACCAAAAGGGTGTCAAATTGTGTCCAGTTTAGCACCCTGCGGGTACGGAACCCTAACAAAAGTGCAAGTTTTCCACCGCCGCCGCCGCCGCCGTGTACGCAAAACGGAGAAGTTCGCAACGCTTTACCAATATCAAAGTATGTGTGTGTCGGCATGGATTGCTGAGGATAGAATGGACACTGACATGAGACTAGTTACATGAATGTATGAATCAAAATGTTTATTGCAAGCCAATCCGCACAGTCTCGTGACAACTGCATTAAATCGACTTGATGATATCGTCGGACCACCACCGGGCAGCTCACGTAGCCGTCCTTTGCGAGTCTAAGATACAATAATCTTTAAAAAAAAATTGGTTGTCTGTAAAGTCGGTTTACGAACGATAATTTTACGTGATAACGTCATAAGAAGCGAAATTAAACCTCGTGGAATTGCGCAACCTCAACACTTACTAATAAAATGTAAACAAAATTAAAAACACAAAAGTAAGCCGCTGTAGGTTTGAACTCAGGAACCTCCGCGCTTTTGAGTCTTGATAAATACGACTCTGTCACCTGCCTAGTTACTCCTTGCGACGAAAATAGCTATGCTAATACATCAGGCGGAATGTGACACTTTTTCGAACATGCTGCCGGTGTTCATCGATTAATAAGACGTTATCATATCACGTCAAAATGTATCTGACAAACTGGTTTGGCGGGGTCACTACCTTGCACCAGATTAAATATTACACACGTGCCCACGTTCAGAAAGTTATCCAATAGTCCATTTTGCTTGACAGGGGACCAGCCCATTGCCACAGCCAAGCTGCGTACTGACTGAGCGAGCAGCCTCGCGAGACATCTGCGCGATGCATTTCCTGGTGTATCACGACGTGCCTCGCACGAATAGGCTTGTGGCCTGTCAAGTCAAAATAGATACATTTTATGAACTGTCAAAACGGAAATTTTGTTCCTGAGTTCTATGAAATAACAACAGAATGACGTCATGTAAAAGTGCCATCAAATGCTGTCTTTTTTTGCACAAGATTGACTTTATAAAATATATCTGCTGTAAATATACAATTCTGAGAATGTCAAGCTATATTGTGCATAATGCTTCAACTTAAGACTTGTTCCTAGATTTATTGGGTTACCCTGGCCACAAGCCTATTGCCTCGGGCGAGGCACTGCCTCGCGCGGTGGCCTCGCGTGGCTGCTCGCTCAGTCAGTATGCAGCTATAGAAATATGAAGATTAACATTATCCAGATATATCACTAACATATACGTTACAGAACTTTACAGAAGTGTCATGTCTGCCCTCAGCACGTCATCTATGCCCTATCCATCTAGAAAAATGCGGCAAGTTCAGAGTTCCGCCGTACAGCGGAGTGGGTTCCGTAATTTAATTTCCATGAGTGGACCTCAGCGGCTTCCGAATCATACTCCTGTGTGTGCTAACTTTGAAACGAGTTCTGATAAGCTTTCATAGCGATTAACGTGATTAAGCGAGCAAGCGAGTTTTTCTTCGGTTATGTCTGTAAAGGATATAATTGATACAAATAGTCGGAATAAGATATCGATGTCGCCTCTGCATATCATGTAACTTATTTTCATAGTCGATACCGGGATGAACTCGCCTTCGGACAATGGACGTAGCAACCAAACAAATAACAGATTACACAAAGCGCTTCATCGACACAAATCGCCCATTTGTCGAGAAAAAATCCTCGCCTTCTCGACTGTTCGACACAATAGAGAACCTCCTTCGAACTGTCGGATGCAATGAGGTTGATACAGCCGGGAGACCAATTAGTGGACTGTGGTGAAGTGACGCCCCCGAGTGACGCCCTCGCAAAGACGACTTTGGTTGCCAACAATAAGGTAATCTCGTCGTTACATAACTTGTCGAGTAAACCATGTGGACGATGAAGATTCTGACAGTTTCATTACGGGTTGGTATTGAACCTATGATAGACAGAAGAGCACAGGTTTTTAGCCGGGTTCGAGTAAGATTGAGCCATACTCCATCACGCTGGCTCAATACGGGTTGATAACCTAACCTAACGTAACCTAACCTAACCCCGGAATTAATTTACGACTTTACACACCAACAAAACAATTATTAATATTTCTGCAAAACCTATCGAAAAAGAAATAAATCTTATTTCAGCCCTTGCTGCCATTTTCGATATGTCGAATGATCGTGCAGCGGCTCAGTGCAGTGACGTCGATACAGAAACGTCCCCGGGACGCCAATTAGTGGCGTCCTCTGGTGGCGCCCTTCGTAACGAGCTGTCAAACTTTTTGTGCACACACCACCCTTTTGTTTGGCGGCGCTACCTATACCTCTACCTAATGTATTATGGGATGGCTTCTGCTTATAAACGAACATCAATAACAAACGTTATTGGACACAAAATTGCAAACATACATAATATTAATCTAATAAATCTTTTGCATTATTCTGATTAACAGAAAACCGGGGTTTCTTACATAGCGTAGGTATGGTTGAAGGGATGATAGAGGTAGAAAAATGATTTTTGTGGTGTAGTGTCGAGGTAAGGTACGTATGCTCACTGATCTCATGCTAGAGATCCCGGGTTCGAATCCAGCTGAGGAAGATAACCTATTTTTGCGGCTCTTGAAATTATGATAATGTGTGTTAGTAGTATATCGACACAGGGTATCCTAGTGTGGGGCCTGAAATAATGAAATAATGAAAAGTTATTGCGTAACTGACATCGGTAACTAGGTACATTTTATTCTGTAGCAAGCAATATGTGTTATCATGTGGGTACATTGATAAATATATCGGTACAGCTTTGGTAACCAAGCTAGGTAAAAAACCTGTGTTATGATTAACAGCCCTCTGGATCATCTGGACAACTGTGCCATTTCATCTGTTCAAGGTGACATTTAATTATTTGGAAATGATTTTTCATGATTATTGTTATGAAAAACTCCCCTATACATATGCATGAATCTCAATAACATATGTATTGTATGAATGCATGTAAAACACATGTACAAGTATCAAAGCTGTCATAACGTTACAAATGAGATTAATCAGTGTTTATTTTTTAAATAAATTATTTGCTACTGCCCATTGGGCAGTGTTCCCAAATGCATGCGAATCAACAAATCACTCTTTTGAAGCCAACTGCTGACGTAATAACAATTTGTAGACCAACTCTTTGCGCAAACACGACACAGAATACAAAAGGTAATTCGTGCGAAGCCTGCATACTGGCAAAGGTGAAACTTTTCCTTCAGCAGTTTTATTAGACTGCACTACAAACTAGCTAGGGTTGTCACTTTGTACTCTCAGTTAGTTACACGCTTCAATACTTCGGAAGTTCGGAATTGAATTTATAAAATCCTAGGGTCCGAGTGATCGAATGAAATTTTCAAACAAATGTTCGGGCAACGAACCGGGTTCTGGTCAGCGGGAATAAAACGGGACCTGGGGGTTGATTTCCGAAGCATAAATTGTTGATTTAAGGAGTTCTAAGAGAATTGGTATTCCTTCTGGTGGAGTTAAAAATTCCAAGACCAAATTCTGTGAAAACAGTATTTACTAAGGACTCTACGTAGGAATTCCACCTCTACGCCTTTTCTTTACTCAGGTAAGCTAAGATCAATACGATGAACGTTTTTTCAATGAAAATGTGCCTTTAATGCGCCGTTCAAGACAAAGCCTGGCGTCTACGTCATGCGTTCATTTGTTTTCCAAATTAATTAAGTAGAGCAATTTTTGTGTCAGACGATCAGATATGGAGAAGTGAAGCATAAAGTTACGCTAAAAACATAAAATATGACTGTACCGCTCTTTTACACCACATATACATACAGCTCTATCTACCTCTGTACTGCAAATGTATGCCTGCGCAGCAGACCCATCGGAGCATACCACAATATGTGTTTCGCGCTGGGAGGCATCCGTTTGTGCCGGGCGCCGTTTGACTGAGCAGCTTTGAATTCATTTCGGCGGGCCACCGATGCCTCGCCGATATTAATATGATTTTAATTTGGCATTTCCGTCTGTTTGGGTTGGCATCAGACATTCGAGATACACACGATTGGGATATTATTTATTGGCTCTGTTCTCCATCTCTGGAGTGTAGACGTTTCAATCCCGATCTGTCGAATTGTGTTTTGTTTTGACGAATGATTACTTATTTCAACATAACTTAGCGTGAAGCGTTTCACCGTCATGGATTTGGGGTGGAGGATGTTGGTCTAAAGCTGGGTCTGAATATGTTATTTTCTTCGTTCCGTACCTCCGTATCGCGAATCAGCGCGAGCGTCGCGATTCAAAAACTCCAGCATATTTACCCGGCGTCATTGCATATTCTTTCTTTACCAACATACCAGCGTACTTACTTAATTCTCCCCCCAAAAACACTAACGAAACACACCCTGTGCATAAGCGCAATGCCAAAATCCGAACAGGGGTGTGAGTTTCAGCGCCGATCCGCGAGGGCAGCCGGTTTGATTCCTGCGTGAGAACCGACGAGTGGCCAGTGATGAATCAATGATGACCTCTGTGGATAGGTCGAGATTACGTCTCAAATCGGAGGTACCGAGTTCGCATCAAGACCTAGAACATAAAACCTCGTCTCTTGCTCTTTTCGCATGCGGTCATGGTGCCGTGTGAAGTGGACATGTAAGACCTACAATGATAGTTCTAACGTGGCACTGTGACCGTGCAGTGACCATGGTACCCCCGTTCTTAAGAACTATGAACAAGGTGTCGATGGATAACACTGCGACCTGTCTCAGCACGGCTCGGCGCCAGGCCGTGTATACTTAGCACGGCTCGGCGCCAGGCCGTGTATACTTAGCCTTGAGCATGAAAAGCCGCTAAAGGTCGGAAATGCAAATCCAACTTGCAAATCAGAAACAACAGTGCCAAGATCTACATCTCATTTACAATTTTAATTATGACGTATCAACAGACACCCTTCAATATAATCGCATTCATCGAAACGGTTTCAGTAACTGCAAGTAAGCGATTTCGCGAAATTGCAGCCGTACAAGGAGGTTTTAGTATGGAAGCGCCACCCCTCATTTGGAAAGTTTTTAAGCTTGTTTGCATGTTTAAAATTATCAAACACTCGCAAAATATCTCCCTCCCATCCAATATGTCGCCGCTACAAAGTGACACGTTAACGTTGCATGTCCGTGAAGTTTTATACATAACCCGCGACTCGCGAAACACATGAAACAATGACAAATTTTATACATGATTTTCACAGCACTCTGGTACACTATCCAACGTTGTATGTAGCGTCACATAGCAGGGAAAAGTTAGAGGTTTGTCCTCTGGTGCAACTGAGCCTTTATTCAATTCAATTCAATTTCTTTATTTCGGACTTCTATGTGTTTATTGAAATGAAAAATTGCTAACATTCGTGTTATTTTATTACTTTGAAGGTTAACGTCACCTCTCACCATAAAATGACAGACTCACTTCCAGTCCTAATTATTCTGGGCAGCGATCAGATGAGCGTAGTTACTATTAGTTCTTGTAAGGGTAAATAGTGGCGTCCTCTAGCGGATCTTAGAGGGAACTTTGATTGCATGGGCGGATGGCATAATGAAATCAGTCTAGGTCTTATAGTAGAATTGGGAAATCGATCTTAATTCTAGATTTATTCAGGAATAACTAAATAAATACGACAGACAGACGCTTCAAACGTATAACACCCCTATTTCGTCACCGTGGGCTTAAGTGTAGTTCCTCCGTTTCGTATTTATTTTAATTTTCCGACACTCACCTCCACGACGACGACTTATTGTTTCAATTTATGCATGACGAATTGTTTGTATTCTGTAACGTGTTGCCTGTTGATAGATTCTGTAGGCTCATTTTCATGTATTCATTTAATTTTTTTTATTTTTTATTATGGGTGACTAGACCTAATTTAAAATTAACGAATTCTGTAATAGGAAGGCTGGCGGACTACACCAAAGTTACCATTCCCAGTTTCGAACTTGTCCTACTCTTATGCTAACTCATGTTAATCGGTTTCATAATGAAAGTTGCTCACAGTATGATATCCCTAACAAAGTTGTTTCTCATTTTGCGTTAATTCATTTACACCTTGCATATTTTTGAAACAATTAAAAATATTAGCTGCGGCGATATTCAAACCACCTCATGTAGGATAAAGTATTATGCAATATTTATGCAGATAAAATTTTGAGTTTTACTATGTCTAAGTTTTCTACCAAGCTGAAATCAAAACGGCCTGCGTTAAAGTCGTCCGCCCTCGCACGACCGAACGCTACGAGAAGATAGGCTACCAAAGTCGAACGTTACCTATGGTTCATTTATTCCGTCCAAAGAAGTCACATCCTTTATTTTTGGGTATTGGCCAAGCTGTCTTTTCATCCCCGACGCGAGCGGGAGTTTAGTTTGAAGCCTCTGTGTATCTCTGTATCATCGTATCTCTAAAAATCTGCTGAACCGATTATGACGATTTGATTTAATGAATATGTCTGTGGTATATTGCTCGAGGTTATACCTTATGAGTGAATTATGGGTTCGAGTTCTGGGAAGACCAAATATTGCCCGGGTTTTTAATTTATGCTTTTTAAGTCGCTGCATCTGCTTCCCACGACACATCCTAGTGTGCAGTCCGACGCATTGTATGTGCTTGTATTGAAATGCTTATGTTTTATGTTCATTATTTAAGTATATGCGGCAACAGCCTGCAGCCATTTGAAACACTTTTTTTTTTAATTCTACGATTTGTTCATGGTCTGTAACTTTTCAAGAATTTACTTCCAACACGAACTTTGTGCTTATTTATTCTCCCAAGATAACACGAACGGTGTTTTGAATTCGGGGCCCTGTACCCAAATTCACTCGAACCGTTTCAAGATAGGATTTGAATGTTCAAGCAGATTAAAATTTACATAAGAAGCTATTTGCCTTCTTTGGTATTCCTTGAATAATTCGTAAGTGTAACTAAGACATTCGCGAGTCGAGACTTTTGCTAGACTGTGTACATACCTATTGGAACTGCAGCACCGTGTGCTTTTACCGCTTTTGCTTTTATAATTCGGTCACGTCTAAATATCAACAGAACTGTGTGTGGGATGCGGGAGTTTATTCGCAATTTTTCTCCCAAAAGCGTCCAAAGAAGGAATGTCATACGTAAGCTAAGCCCCGGCTACTATCGCGACTTGGTACTAGTAGTCGTGGAACCCGTCCACCAACCTGCACCGAGCCTGAGCTGAGTGTGGCCGAGTATGAACCGACCTTATAGAAATAAAGTTGCTCAGATCAAATCGGTTTCATAATGAAAGTTGCTTTTTTATTTCTTTATTTTTCACTTCCCGTACATTTTGGCCTGAGTGGATCAGCTGATTTGTATGGAGAAGTTGCTCTGATCAAGTCGGTTTCACAATGAAAGTTGCTTAGAATGATGTCCCTAAAAATTAGTTTCTCATTTTGCGTTAATTCATTTACACCTTGTATGTTAACTATTTATTTGAATGTCATACGGTTGCTGTCGAATATAACAAAAGTTAGCGCCGGCATTCGTTCGAATGACAGTTTTTTAGGCTGGCAGTGCCTGGCAGTTGTGCATCGTGCCTCGTTTCCCAAATGCAACACACGTTCGTAGCTGTTAAAAACATTCCCCACGGCTCGGTCAGTTCATTTGATTCCGCAGCAAATCATAATTTGCGAGCGTTCTTCTCGAGTACCAACGTGGATGGCGAATAACCCAATTTTCCGTTTCACGAGTATTCGTATTTTAGTTTTGTTCGTTGCGGAAAAATTCAAACTGTGTCAGTGAAAATGTCTGGAGATAAGGTCGATGTTGTTTTCTTGGCATGTTACATGATAGTTTTGTTAATTAGGAGATTTTGATATTGCTATTTATATTGCATGTGTCAAGTAATTCAGCAAAATTGCGACCAATCCATTCAGTATTCCAGTAGTCCATCCATTCTGTATTCTTTGCGTTGACCCATAGCTTTGATATTTTCACAACTTTGAGGGACTACAGACCTGAGTGATAAATAATTATTTCAACTTGAAACCTCCATGCGTTTTCTTGAGAAAAAGGCTCTTGACAGACGGACAGACAGACATACGAATATACAGTTTTTTTTAGGGTTTCGTATCTCAGAAGGAGAAACCCTTATAGGATCACTCGTGCGTCTGTCCGTCCTTCCGTCTGTCACAGGCAATTTACTCAGATCAGAACATATTATTCGACCGATGAAGTTGAAAATTGGTACAAATATAGTGGAGACAGTGGTGCAATGTAAATAAATATATAAATATAGAATATGGAGGCCACTTATCAAATTGAGAAAAATTATACCGTGTGACATATTAAATAAAAGCGCATGAAGGTGAAGATCTGATGGTGATGATGGTGTGAGGAGGACTAATTTTGAAAAAGTGGTGCTCAATAATACATGGCATTCATGTCATCAAAACCTCTAGGATATTTACCGAAGTCCTGAAAATCCGGAATTCGGTATGCAAGCTCATATTTGCACCCATATCCCATAAAAACTCCGAAATCTACAACCTTAACCCCTAACCCCCTAAATCTAGGGTGCAAAGTTTGTATGAAAAACTGAATTTTAGTGTACTTACTTCCTGAAGTCTAATTTTTATTGTTGTACGAAACCCTCTCAACGCGAGTCCAACTCGCACTTGGCAGCTTTTTGTATTCCTTCTCAGGTATGAAACCTTAAAAAAATATGAAGTTTCGACGGACTCCATCAGACTACGAATCACGTAACAGCTCACATCGTAACAGGCTTTGTCAGATCGCTTTTATTAATTTGTAGCGAAAATGGTGGAAATCGAATGAAAATGTTATGTAAATGGGTTGAATTAGTGGTCATTAATTTCGTACTTGTAACAATATCATTGGAATAGTCGGAAAACGTATTACTAGGGAAGGATACTGTGCAACGCAAGGTTAAAGAAGGTGGCGTAGAAGCAAGATTTTAAGACAAAAGCGTGTTAAGTACACTCTGTTTTCTCTTTCTTTCTGTTAGGTTAGTCTCACTCTTCGTTTATGTTAATAGCTAGAATAAAGATAATTAGACAAAATCGTTAGAATTCACTTAGTCAGTGGCTAGCTGCTTGGCTACTGTGGAATCGCTATTAATTAAATGGATTGCGTTGAGACTGTCTGCATAGTTCCTTGTTTGACTTTAAATTAGACGATTGTGGCCGTTGATACGTTTCGTCTGGTTCTGAGTGCCATTTTGGGTAAATGCTTAATTTACAATAAATACTGGGCGTGGGCCCAACTGTGCCTATGAGAAATGCGTGACGTTAAATGTGTTATAATTATGTTGATATTCTTTTTTATTTAAATTGAGATAGGGCAAGAAACCAGATAGATGTTAACATGTTGTGATCTCGTGGTTTCTGGTTTCGACGACATAGGGTACCCTAATTTTGAGGACAGGAGTAATTATGATAAATGCCTGTATATTTATTTACGTATCTAAAAATGCTGAAATCATACTCCATTGGTAGTAGCTTGAAATAGTAACCCGAATTCGCAGTGAACATTGTCAACAGTAACATATGCAATGATTGCATTTTATTGAAAGTGCCTGATGATGTTATGAATAATGAATCGTTTATTTTGTGTACATCATCAGAAGTACCTCTATAATGTATGAACCGGACAATTGTCAGCTTGTTATAGACCGCAAACATTGCCGGGGCGGTAGCGGCAATCAGGGGATTTTGTTTGATTTGCTGTATGATCCGATCGCATATGGCGTACTGACTGAAACTGACGGCTGTGTGGAATTCGACTGCGGACCTCTTAATTCTAATACTAACTGGTTTTGTGGGTAGTTTTTGTAATTGTAACAATAATCTTATTAAATAAAGTTTTTTTTTTTAATTGAATTGAAAAAAATAACAGCTTACCGTTTAAGTTTTATGGCCGGCTCGTATGATAATCAATAGAGTCATGCAGAGACATCTTTATATAAGTACCAATATCTGGGAGCCGAGTATTGCTCGGCGGTTGGTGGCGTAAACACAATAAAATATTACATTCACATATTCATCAGACTGCATTAGCATCAATCAATATGCTGCTCTGTTTTGAAACAGCTGCAAACGAGAAGCAATCAGGCATTTTTTTTCCTCATGAGTTTTAGGCACAGATATTCACAGGAGGATGAATGGCATATTATATTATGAATTTAGATTCGACCTCATTTGAACGAAACTTTTTTGTGCGAATTCTTCGACAACACCCGCCAAAAAGTATCACGTAATATGAAGTCGCAGAGTATGAGAAACAAAATTTTTGATTGTCATCAGAATTTATGCCTTATTTTCATTGTACTAAAGTGAAATTGCCAATCCTATTGAGAAAAGCATGAAATCTCGGAAATAAGTAATTTTTCAGTTATAAAACTCTAGTTCGATTGATTTTTTACCCCCAAAAACCCCTATATTGAAAATTTCATCAAAAACTACAGCGCCTTTTTCTAGAACTCAAAACATATAGGTATCGTTACATACAAATATTCCTCGTTTAAATAGATAGCCGACGCGGGCTCTGGGGGCCCTGCGCACCTAATAGTGGATTTTGCGTTACTTATATGATATGAAGTTTTCCTCCCGAATTTGCAGCACTTTGCAGTTACTCAATAGTCCAGCAGGTGATTATAAAATCATGAGCTAGACCGCCGCAGTACCATCAAAACAATGTCGAGCTGCACGCACAGAATAATCACCTTGATAGTACGGTGTGAAACATAACCATAGACCCCTGGGTCATTACATATTCCTGCCCCCGGTCCGCCCTGCATGCTAATAGGGCTATGATCGACTCGTTTAGTATGTAACTGAATTTCAACATAGCACTGCTGTGTGTTATATCTACATAATCTATTGGCATGGGCTGATCAATGAAACTCTACTTTGCTCCTGCAAGGGCATGGGGGATGTCCCTTACATAAGCAGTTGCATAAAATGGAGTATTGAAGAGTGTTTTGCCGACCTGTGTTTGACGGTATGTATTATATAAATCAAGACTGTATGTATCATGTATTATATTTATATCTATAAGTCTGGTAGGTATGTATTGTTAAGTAGTTTATTGATTTAACTTACTTAATGTTGTGCACTTGGGTCTACCTGTTGTTCAATTATTTGCTGTCCATCCTAGGTTTGCTGGAAGAAATCTCTTAATGGAGATAAGCTCGCCTTTGTCATGTGTTGTCCACTTTCCATTGTAAAATGTTTTATTTTGTGCAATAAAGTATATGAGAATATTTCTTGCCGCGATTATCGTATTCTTATTTTAAGGATAGGCTGATGGTACCCTTAGCATCTGATACATACGACGACGAGGCACTAAGATGACCAAGCTACTGAATGACCTAAGAAATCAGAATCGCCTACCAAGCGAAAGTGTCAACATCCATGTCATCCTCTTCAGTTATTGTTCTGAGTCATCCTCTGTCTACGATGTCAAAACAGTTATCAACACGATGTTGACATAATTTTGGCATGTCTTGTGTAGAACTACAGTCTTCCAACGATCTTTTGGCTGATGAGTGACGTTTACAGTGGGGCGCCAGCTCTACGCAACTTAATGCAACGGATGTGTCATCAACACAGACCTTTCATTCCTCATTAACCTGTGTCATTAGCCGCTTCCCCACCGCGCGATCCAACGCGCTCCGGATGGCGCGCGGCAGGAGCAGTAGGTAGGTGTGGACGTGCCTCGCGCGATCCTAGCTCCACTTTGGATCGCGCGCTCCCCGCAGCGTGTGATCCAAAGTTGTCAGTTTTCAGGCGCTTGGCGGTCCACGGTCCATGCTCTGCGATCCTGGATCGACAAGCTCGCCTTTGTGTTTTTTTTCCAATATTAAGTGTCTGTTTTATGTTTTCTGTGCAATAAAGTATAAAGTTAAAGAAGTAAAGATAGATCGCCCGGTGGGGAAGTGGCTATTGGTCATCAAGCGTCAGTTCACCTGTCACCGCGCGCCATATGATCGTTGAAAAGCTGTACACAGTGAAAGTGAAAACAAAACACAGATCATCATCATCATCATCCTAATATTGTATCCAACCTTCAACAGTCTACAATTCCTATTCCGACTTCCTGATTAACCACAGCTTCTGACATCTCCGTTGTTTATTCTGAAATTAATAGATAGAATATTATTAGAAGACAGATGAGATGATGAGACCATGGCTGCGGTGACGGGGTAGCTCTTGACCCATCATCATCATTATCCTCAGCCAACATCGACCTACTGCTGGGCATAGGCCTCTTCTCTATAGCGCCAATCTTCCCGGTCCTGTGCCGATCGCACCCAGTGGGATCCCGACGACTTGACAATATCGTCGGAGCATCGGACCGGTGGTCTGCCCACTGGTGTTGTCGCTACCCGTGGCCACCACTCCGTGACTGCTTTGGTCCACCGTCCGTCGTCTCGTCTAGCCAAGTGCCCCGCCCACAAACACAGATGATTTGACATAATTTACTTTACTTTACTCTAGTAAATGAATTTACTTTAAATAAATAAATAAATAAATAAAATAATTTTGGCATGATCTAGGATCCATAGGTATTTGATTATAGTACCGTTCCGTACTCACATATGTCTGACAATGACTGTACCCACTGCTAAAATCAATAATCACTTTTTAGCGTGCGTTTTGGAAAAACTCTTGCAACAGTTAAACAATACACCTCTTACGGGAATCATGATTTTTAGGTATTCGATCCTTAAAAGAAAAAAAGGAACCCTTATAGTATCACTTTGTTGTCCGTCCGTCCGTCCGACCGTCTGTGTGTCAAGTCAAGACCTTCTACATCAAGAACGCATGAACGTATCAAGCTGAAATTTACATCAATTTATTAAAGTCTGTAGTCGCATATAGCTGTAAAGAAATCAACCTTCAAGGTCAACGCAATTGAAAGCTACGACCGTTTATGCTGTAAAATTCTTCTACTTCCTGTAGACTACAATCATGAAATTTGTCATAAAGCAAGGTCTTAGCACAATTAAAGGAAAAAATCTGAAAACTGCAAATTTTTGTCTTGTTACAAAAATATTCAATTTGGTTTATATGGATTACATTATATTTTAGTTATTTTTATATGGAAACCTAATTACACGTGTTACGAGGAGGTTACGAGTTAAAACAAAACGATAAATAAAACCAATTTTACAAATTAAGTTATAAAAATCTATAAATAGTAATAAATGCTGTTTCAGTGTATTAAGGAGTGAGAGGGACAGTGCTATTAGTGTATGTGAAGAGAGAGCGGGAAAACGGTAGTAGATTCACTGCTATTGCACGAGTGAGTGCATCGCATTTTGGAAGGTCGGCAGAACAATTCCGGAAAAATAATAAATCAACCATTCATTCCACTGTGCCTTTGATATCTCGTATGAGAAAAGGCGGGACGCTGTGTTGGTATATTGTTCGTGCACACTGTATTTTTTTAAATCACTTTTTCATAGATCTGATAAAAATACGCAGATTTTTTTATTTATTTATTTTATTTTATTTATTTTATTTTATTCAGGTAACAAACAGTCACTTACAAAACATGGTTGATTGGATAATTTACTTAAAGACCTGGAGTACCATTAATCAATACAATAAAGTGTTGTGAAAATATTCGAGCATGTTTGTATTTAAATTACCTACTTACTTAAAAAGAATTTCTTTTATTTGTCGTTTATAGCTAGGAAGTGAGTTTGCGAAGATATCTATATCTATCAGTCTTTTATTATAAGTTTCAAAGGACCGTCGAAAGAATGTGTTTTTTGCATAATTTGTGCTACATAGGGAAGAATAAAATGTTTTCTTTGAACGTGAGGAGAAGCGGTTAACAAACAGGTTTACCTTCTCAAGTAAACATGCCGAGTCTATGTGGTCATTCAATAATTTATAAAGAAATGAGGCATCTAAAAAAGTGCGTCTGCTTTCTAGGGAGGCAATATTGAATTTATCACACAACCTTTTATTATCATTATAGTTGGTGCCAATCCTGTAGTCTAATGATTTTAAAAATTTATTCTGAATCTTTTCAAGACGAGCAATGTGTACCGCATAGTGGGGATTCCACACTACACAACCAAATTCTAAAATACTACGCACATATGCATAGTATAGCGTTATAATCGTTTTCGCTCGCTTGAAGGGTTTTGAAAGACGCAGAATCAAACCAAGCTTTTGGTAGGCTCGAGCGATAATATGGTCGATATGTATATTGAAATGAAGTTTAGAATCCAGCATTACCCCTAGGTCCCTAATCTGCGTTACCCTTTTTATTTGAATACCATTGAGGCTGTAATCAGCCAATATAGGATTAAGTTTCCTGGTAAATGTTATTGTATAACATTTATCTACATTAAGTAATAACTGATTACGGGCACAATAAGTTATGAAATTGTTTAGATCAGATTGAAGTAAGGTACAGTCTTCTGGGGTTGAGACTACTTTAAAAATCTTAGTATCGTCCGCATAGACCAAATGACATGAGTCTGAGAAAATATTCATAATATCATTAATGTATAGGGTAAACAAAAATGGGCCCAAATGGGAACCCTGGGGCACGCCAGAGCCAATGGATAGAAAGTCAGATGTGTATCCTTTTAACGAGACAGCTTGACTCCTGTTGCTTATGTAGGACTTCAACCATCTAAACAGATCACCGTGTATACCGATCTTCAGAAGTTTGGAAAGGAGTGTATTATGATTAATTTTATCAAATGCTTTTGAAAAATCGGTATACACGGTATCAACCTGACATCCAGCGTCCATAGCATTAATTGCAAAATCTGTAAAAGTGACCAAGTTTGTGTCAACACTACGACCCTTAAAAAAACCATGTTGGAATTGAGAGATGTGACGTGACAGTGTTTGAGAGAGTTCTTGTGTTACAATTTTTTCAAATATTTTACCAAAAATACATAGTTTTGATATAGGCCTGTACTGTTTTACGTCGCACCTCTCACCCCCCTTATGTATAGGCGTTATTATTGCAGTTTTCCAAATATTTGGAAAACATCCCTCATTTAGTGACTTTTTAAAAATGATGGTAAGCGGTATGGAAAGTGAGGAGGAGCATTTCGAGATAAAAATGGGATGGATCCCATCGTGACCTGCTCCCTTATTAACATCTACTTTATCTAAATGTCTCAAGATTAGTTTACGGGTAATTCTTACTGAGAAAATGTCTATCGGGGTATTGGAAGAATTATAATCCAAATCAAAAGTGGGATCCATCGAATTGTCATTAGTATCCTTTACAAAGACAGAATTGAAATATTCATTAAATAAATTACTGATTGAATGGCAATCTGAAGAAGATTTACCATCATAAACCATACGCTCGGGTATAGCATTTGACGAAAATTTAGTTTTTATATAGCTCCAGAAGTATTTAGGGGAATGTTCAATTCGTTCTTCGGCTCTCCTCACAAACGATTCAAAACAAAGAGGTTCCAATTTCTTCTCCCTGCGTCTGAGTAATCTAAAAGCATCATAATCTAGAGGATTACGATAGATTTTCCATTTCTTGTGATATTTAAGTTTTTCACGTATTAATTTAATAAGGGAACTAGAGTACCATTGTGGGTATCCACTATTTGGGGTAGATGGTACCGACTGTTTGGGAACATGTTCGTTAATAACACAATTTAGCTGATTATAAAAAAGATTGGTGGCATCATCCGTATTCATATTATGTAGACTGTTCCAATTATAGTCGGATATTCGCTTATTGATCGCCACGTAGTCAGCATTATGATACATGAGTTTCAAACGAGGCTTTTGCTTATGTAAGAAAAGACCAGGAACATTAATATTGATCTCTAAAGATCTATGATGCGGGTCCTCAGGAACAAGGGGATGGGCGCACGGTACCACGGAACAAGCAGTGTTGCTCAAAACCAAATCAAGAATGTGGTGGTTAACGTTAGTACACCAGTTGTACTGTTTCAAACTAGTCAACATCATAAACTCCGAGAGTGAGGTTGCCACACTATTATTATTTGTATTAATATCAAGAAAGTTTGAACTATTAGTGCTGGCAATTTCCCAGGATGCATAAGATACATTAAAGTCCCCAAGAAATAAGAACAAATCGTTTGTACTGTTTAAAACATGGTCAGACGAGTAATCGAAGAAGTTTTGAAGTGATTCGTGGTGTTTGTTATTGTGAGGGTAGTAAGAATAAGAAGCCACTAAGTGCAGTTTAGAAAATGAATTATCACAGTTGACTCGGGAGTGCTTAGTGCCACCGCCGTCCAGGTCGATGGTAACCCATAGTTCCTCGGCAGTCGGCGTGCTCCGTAGCTCGTCACGTCGCCGCGCCAAGATTCCTCGGCGCACGGCAGTTTTGTTGACAAAATGGTGGTCCACAGACGAGAGGTTATTAAGCTTTGGTCACACACAGCGACTAATCGCTACGATTGGCAGCGACTAATCGCTGCCTGCCTATCACACACAGCGAGTTCTACACGAGAATTTTGACAGTCTGCGAGAGAGAGAGCGCGGAAGAGAGAGAGAGAGAGCAGAATAGCTATTCGCAGCGAGTACCCTGTCAAATCCAGAAACAGCTTCTTCACAAATTCCTCCGACCTTAGACAAAATTATCACCGAACAGACAACACGAAGACATAGACAAGAAACGAAAAAGTGTCAGAAGACACAGAATATAACAAGAAAGCAAGGCAAAAAGCAAAGCAAAGAATGCTTGTGTTCTTTTCTTTCCCGTTCTGATCCATGTCTTCCGACTCTATCTCCTCGTTATTTGTCTGCGTCATGTCTCCGACATGCAATCTTCACCTTATAGTGCCTCTCTACTACTGGAGGTAAGCGGTCACTTTTCCATTCTTATCTCAACTCAACTCAATATACTTTATTGCACTCAAATCTTGAACTCAAATAATGACAATTAAAAATGGAAATAACATGTACAAGGCGAGCTTATCTCTATCAAGAGATCATCTCTGTTCTTCACCAAGCGCATCAGCTGTTCTACGCTGGCCACTCTATGTACAAAGGCGTTTTTACTGTCACCAATCTCTCCATATCGGACCACTCCATCCACCTTCCCATGCGGACCGTACTGCCACACGTGTTCGCAAACGAGCCGAGCCTTATAATGAATAGCCGTCGCCTGCCGCCATATTTCAGGGCATTAACAAATGACTGGCTGTCAGTATGCGAGCGGCGCGCGATTTTTCTGCACACCGTACTGCCCTGATGGAGATGCGGTGGCGGTACCTGGCGTGAGTGTGGTAGTTAGTTGTGGGATTAATGAGTTTGGGTGTGTGTGTGTTGATAGTTTGTGTGGACTGGATGATTTGGCTTGGCTGATATTCGAAGGATCTAAGTTATAGAGTAGTTTATCCTTTATAGCGTGTTTATTGAGATTTTTAACCGACTTCCCAAAGGAGGAGGTTTACAATTCGTCCGGATGTTTGTTTTTTTTTTTTTTTTTATGTATGTGCCCCGATAGCGCCTAAACGGATGGACCGATTTGGAAAATTATTTTTTTGTTTGAAAGGGTTTACCTTCCCATTGGTCCCATTGACACCAGGTCAGGATCTGATGATGGGATCCTGGAGAAATCGAGGGAACTCTTCAAATATTATAGGCAGACCTATAGTGATTTTTGTGTTTTTCATAATAACTCATGCAAATGCACATGGTAAGCATAATATTGTGATGCGAAACTGCTGATGAAGACCACATATGGCCACCAGATCTGCTCAATACTAGGTACAAATACAATGCGTGGCTGACGGGCAGGCAACGCTGGACCTAGAGCCATGCAACTTTGTACAGAGGTTCCTTAGTAGCGTGGGGTAGCACTGAGATGGGATTTGACCAAATTAAGTCCCCAAGGGGGGGGGGGGGGATAGGGGGTTACAGTTTGTATTAAACTCAATCTAATCAAATAGGGTTTGTGGAAGTCGGTTTTTTCTAAAGTTTACTTTTTGTTTCAATTATTGTCAATTGTATTTCCCAGGTGGCAGAGGCACACTTTTACCAGTTATTCAGTGCTATATTTTGTGTGACGGGTCTAGCCCTCATGGGCTGCGGCCATCAGCTATGACAATGAAGGATTCCTCACGTTTAAAACTGTCTTTAAATTGGCAAATGGTGATTCTTAGCTTTATTTGAAAGCCGTATGAAGCCAAAATCAAACATTTCCACCAAAAACACAACAGTCAACAACAATATCTCCATACAAATTTACATATTTAGCAACTCACACACACAGCCGCGGGCGGTTCTCGTTACGACCCGGCAGGTTGGTCCCGCCCGCGATAATTGTCGCTGATTGTTATTGTTATGCCGATTTGAATATATTCTAAAGTCTAAATTGCCATGCATACTGATCAGTTGTTGAATAATTTCGCTGAGATCACGCTGTGTGTAGTTTCGGGTCCGATTGGTGGGGCGTATGTAATTGGAGTTCAAGCAAATGTATGAAATCCACGAGGCCTTGGGCTTATCTTTATTTAGTTCATTTATCATTATCATTAATGATGTGAGCGAGCGTAAAAAAATATTTTAATTTTCTTTGAGTGACACAACTTTTTTTTTTGGATTCATACATCCCATTGTTATGAATTATTCACCAGAAGCTGCAATGTGATATGCAATCCTTTGGCGGATTTATTTTATATTGAATAAGAGAATATTGAATAATGAGAACATGAATAAAAAGAGATTATTGAAAATATGAAAATATGAAAATTGAATATGAATATGAATTACTAGCTTAATATTACCTCAACTATGTGTAAAAAAGCGTGATTATGTAAAACAATATTTTAGACTGCCCAAGCAATTTGAAAGATCTTAAAACATAAACATAATTTAGGAAATTGTGTGAAAACTATATTCAGGAACACTCTTAACTAAAATATAAAACTGTATCCAGCTCTTGTCTCGCAGGATACTGATAAATAAAGGTTTTAGTTTGAAATCTAATTGTACCCCTCGAGTCCTGACGTCACCTGTCGGATGAGCTTTCAATACAGCATAGAACAACCGACATGGTATTATCCTTCGTTTCCCGTACAAATAATGTGAAGTCTCAAATGACTTCTGCATGACACTGCCTTTTTGAAGTAAAACTTCTTGGGGCACGGGGGTAAAATTTATTTAACCTCTCAACTGTGGGTTATTCATATATTTGCTTTTCAATCGCTACTAGCCGGGTGCTATCACGAGTGGCTAAGAAATGTAACGGAAATTGGAATCGGTGACGTCAGGGTCGGCTGAAGACTTTTAAAACCGCAACTATTTTCAATACGGTTTTTAACTAATCAGATAAGATAATAATACATTCGTACAATAAAGAATGTTAATTAGTGAGAGAAAAACCTGATGAAACGTTAACAAATAAAAATTATTTTAAGCATTCTTCCACGAGTTCTTGATTTCCGGTATGGCCAAGATGGCGCCGCCGCCGCCGCCTGACATGACTCAAACTACTTCGTTCAACCTCTTTGTTGGAACCGGAACTTATGTTTGACAGCTGTGCGATGCGATCCATACAGTTTGTAAGAAAAGAGTTTCATCAATGTCACACGGGTCGATATGGATTTCTAAAACAAGCAAAGCAATGCATACATTTGAGCGAGACGGCTTAAAGACGTGACGTCAGATGGTATATAATCTGAGCGAGATGCAAATAGTAGTGACGTAGTGACACTATTGAATGAGTTAAGTATATCACCACGAGCGCGACAAATTGTAGATAAGGAATGGTGGGAAATAAATGACATGACGTATTAAAAGTAGGTTCAAGTATAAAATAATTTCAAATAATCGGACGTCTGAAACTTAAAAGTAACTTGAAGCAGAGATTGGATCTCAAAATTGGAAATTTAAATCTCTTTTAGTATAGGTAGGTATAGGTGTATAGTATAGGTACCACTTAATGATCTAGCTACAGAAGTTTTACTTCTAACACGTGTACGGTGCTACAAGCGTTTTTTTTTACTTACAAGCTGTCCTGTCCTGCTTAGCTGGGAGCAATCTCATAACGATAACCTTGTCTTGGCGCATAAACAATTCATGTAATGTTTCCTATTATTTGAAATAAATATCCCACGGCTGGGCACAATAAAGTTTAATGTAAACTAATAAAGCCAAGAACCTAACTTTATATCTATCAAATCAGCATAACATTAAATAGCGTCACGATTTTTCCCATACGGGGTGGCAGAGGCGCAATTGTGCCTACTTTTTATTTCCTCACATCAACATCTTCATATATTTTTTTTTTGAGATCACAGGTTCCATGACGTGACTTGAGTTAACATATTTTTCATCACATCTATTCAAAAAGAGCTACTGTAGTCCCGGAAAACAGGGACTAAAGTAGGTCATTTAGTCCCTAGAGACTAAAAGTAACTTTTTATAATTTTGTTGCCAGTACAAAGGAAAAAAAATTGCTGTCACTAATCAGTTTCACTACCATTCAGGCTGACAGACCGAATTGTAAGAGAGATCGATTCTAAACGCAGCCAATAAAAAAAAAAGTTTGTACTAAAATACGTACTAGACACAGATTAGATAATCCGATCGACCGAATTGATTGACACCCATTGGTGACAACAGAGAAACAACTTTAAATAATTGATATCGAAACACGGACCAAATAATTAAAAAGTTGTGGAAAATTTGTAAACAAAGCGCGCCAAATCTGAATGCCTTAATTATTTCAATTTCGTTTGCGGATATGAGTGAAAGTAAGTGTCTGACTCCAGATGATATAACAACAAACGCGAATGGCAAATACAAGATCTGTTACCAATAAAATCACGAGGAATATAGGTAAGTATGTAAAATCTGTAATCCTGTGGAAAAATTCAAGAGGACAAAGTGGTTATCTGAAAATATTTTTTGAACCAATTTTCAAGATTTAGCCAATACTAAACAAGCTTTAACTATGTGGAGGACATATTCGTAATTTCTTATTGTACTAACACAAGAATGACATACAGAAAACTTATAAAGTTATAATATATAGACATACACATATGCAAAGGCGAGCTTATCTCTAACAAGAGATTTCTTCCAAAAAACCAATGCACACAAAATATCACGACAATTGTGTAAACAAGTACAGGGTGTAACAGAAAGGTGCGTAAAGCCGAAAAAAGGTTGTTAGGGACATCATGCTGGACAACTTTCACTATGGGACCGACTTGATCAGAGCAACATTATGTTTCACTCCACCATACAGATCAGCTGAGCGCTAGGCCCGAAATATACTGAGTTAATAAAAATAAAGTTGCTCTGATCAAGTCGTTCCCATTATGAAAGTTGTTAGAATGATGTCCCTCTTTCCGCTTGTACACCCCGTTCTGTTACACCCTGTGTAGGTACATGTATGTTATTTTATTGATTACTTACTACTTTTCTCATAGAGAATGATTCAAAGTAGAGTGTCCACCTCAGGAGTAAAAACTATTTTTGGCTCGAGTGATGTACTTTGAATCCCTCGCTCTCTCAGGATTCAAAAAACACTCGCCCTAAAAATTGTTCTTTACCCCCTTGGTAAACAATCTACTATTATGACTCTCTCCCATCTATTAACTATCTAGCTAGACCATACCTTGTTTTCCTTCCACCATTCCAATTTCTAGTTCAAAGTAGATTTTAGTTAGTGTATTAAACACTCAAAGTATTTTATCATTAACTGTTGTTTTTGATTGATCGAAAAATTCTCAATAAAAAATTACGCACTTTCAAAATAGAAAACCACTTAATAAATGTGAAATTAAAACCACTCACGTGCTCGCTGGAAACTTTTAATAACGCCCATTATTCACACGTCATCCTTCTAAATGACTAATAAAGTTCAATTAACCTCATTCAAGTCAAATATAACTTTATTGGTCAGTCATTTCAGACCCTCTTTTTGTCACAACCCTTTGCTGGGGTTGGCACAAAATGTAAGGGCTTTTCACAAATGGCCACGTGAAAGACGCGTGTCAGTTTAGTTGGCTATTATTTTCGTCTTTATGCCATCTAATTTGACATTTCCCATCTTGAATGGTGTTGTTGAAATAAAAAAGAGATTTCTATTCATTGGATGGCGGGGTAAGTTTTAGGATAGTTGTACGAATATACGGATGGAATTAAGTAAATAGATAAGGATACGATGATGGGATAGGAAAATACTATGATAAAGATCTTATTGAGTTGTTTACTTTTGTTGACTGATTTGTTGTTTTTTGATAAAACATCATTTTTGTCGTTATTATTTTCTTTTACTAGACTATTGTCATATTGTACCTATATTGGTATCACTGATTTCAGTGTTTAGTGTGTCATGCTGTATGTTTTATGATTTAAGTCGCTTTCACTGCGTCGGAATCGGAGCGTACTGGAGCAGATGGATTTGTTGCTTTGTATTGATTTCTATGGAAGTGCGTGCACTGGATCGGCATTTCTGCGCCGGAGAGCGATATTCCTTCTGATGACGCCATCCGCTTTGTACGGAGCGTACGCTCCGATTCATCTTTAATGTGTCGTTTCAATAAGGCCTATTAGCGTCACGCTTTTTCCCTAAGGTGGTATGATTAAGTGTATTAAATCAACATAACAATACACTTCAATTGTTTTTATTTGTTGTTGTTGTTTTTATTAGGCCAACATCAATAAGAGTAAACCATAAATATGTGTATTTTGCCAGCTCAGTACATTGTAGCATATACTGCGGTTATTTAGGAGATGGATAGACACCAAACATTACACCCCAGCTGCGTTCAAATATCATACCTACAACACAGATGAAATCACTGTTTTGTGTTTATGTTACTCTGATGTTACCTCAACTCAATGATTAAATCAAATAAAATGATTTAATTTAATTTAATTTATTCTTATTTTGCATCTTTACCTTCTCTTTACGTTAGTATGCATTTTAGGTCTTTTAGTTGATATCATTTAATGCAATATTTCTCATTGGTGCTGACTAAGAACCTTACATCGCGAGTGCGTTGGTAGGATCCCACATCGTCGTTGATAGCTTTAGAGTACTATTGCGGCCCGGCATTTTTTGCCACATTGATTGCACTCAAATCGTGAATCCGTTGGAGTTGATGAGGCACAGCGAAGCTTTTTCTGTTTAATATTCTCCAGACAGTCTTTGTCGTGCTTGGAAACTCCGATTTTGATGTCATGACGCCATTCAGGTGTCATTTCGGTGCGATTTTTCCAGCAGTTCGGTCGGGATTCCAAAGCTGATCATTTCCCGCTTACAAGAGTATTGAGAACCATTGACCTTAGATCGTTCCAAACATAAATTTATCGTGATTTTTTTTTTAATAAAAATGAAATGATTTTGGCTTATTCGAAAAGGTATTTTCACCCTCGAGAGATGCAATTCGGAACGCAGCCGCGGGACCGAGCGCGGAAGGATTAGCATACATTGCCTCGGGGCTTTTCACGCGTTGAATGTGAGAGGGTCCTACCAGTATGTACGTAGGTGGAACCAGTGCAGTCATTAATAGTTTGTCTGGGGTGTAAGTTTTATTTAGTAGATGCCAATGTCGAGAGATATTATAATAACATTCAATTATGGCCGCCCTACAACATTCAGCGTAAATAATGTAACGCTAAAGTATAGGATGTAACAGAAAGGGGTGTACCTACAAGCCGAAAGAGTGAGTGAAGTACTGTGTGACCTAATACATCCAAAACTATTTAATTCTGATATAAAATAATTTGTTACCTGGTCCTTTCGATGATGGGATTATGACGAGATGGGCATTTGACTACATGTTCGGTTCGCTCGCGTTAAGGAACACGCGGCGCGGGCTAAAATAACAATATGAACAATAGACGGGCGAGCGAGAGGGTTAAAGAAGAGCATTGTGGCGGCCATCCACCACGCCACGCATGATTCACAACACATAGTAACTGGTTCGCCGACAGCCATAGTTCGGTCGTTCGAGCGCTGTGCTTCTGAGAGTGAAGGGTTTAAATAAAATACATTATTATTTAGCATAATATACGGAATACAAAGAAGCTTCAAATTACAATTCACAGAAGAAAATCTTGCAGCTAAGGCCCATAATATACTCCAGAGAACATGTCGTCCCGGATCTCGTGCGGCTTGTCCGTACTTCGGTGGAGGTTGATGTTGAAGTAGAAGGGTCGGTCTGCCAATACCTCTCCCAGCTTGTAGCCGCTCCCAAGCGATGGGCCTGCGATCTCATCTGCAAGTACATGGGTTCAGTTAGGTTCATTCATCCATTCATCGGCAGCTGGTTTTCGCCCACTTCTGGTTATAAGCCTCCGTGCCAACTTATCCGGTCCTGTGCCAGCCGAGTCCAGGTCATCGTTAGTTAGGTTAGACGCTGGCAGAAGGAAAACAAGTGTTGGCTCCGCAACGTAAAATAAAAAATTGGTCAAGTGCGGGTCGGACTCGCACACGAAGACTTCCGCACTATCGTCGTCTGTGGCTAAAATGGCAATACCTGCAATCTCGTCGTCAGTCGTCTCTTGCTATTAAAAAATATCAGGCGCTATTGTATTGATATTGACATCATACCTACTTTTTCATTCTAAACACCCTTTTTTCGTGTATTTCAGTATTTTTTGTTGTTGCGGCAATATAAATACAAATTTTGTAAAACATTTCAACTCTCTAGCTATTACGGTTCGTGCTGTAGGACCCGATGACGGACAGACGGACGGACGGACAGACGGACAGCGGACACCCTTCGGGTACGGAACCCTAAAAATTGTTTTAGTTAAAATGAATGTTGGAAGACGCGAGCAGAAGGATGAGGTCGTGGTTCAGATACATCAGGGAATGGGAGGCAGTGGCCAGCGTGGCTGAAGAACTTGGCGAAGAACATAGAGTATGGAGAGATGAGCTGAAGACCTACCTTTGGTAATAAAGAGGTTCTCTAAGAAAAAGGTTAATGTCTGAAATGCTTAGATATTTTTTTCTTATTATGGAGGATTATACTGAATAGTGGTTTGATATGGAGTGTGTTTTTTTATTGCCGTAATACTTTAGTTTTTTTGCTCTATAAGTTGCCCTTTAAAGAAGATAATAAATATTGGAAGTAAATGGGGGTCCAGGCGAATCTGACTCATCATCTTCATGGTTGGTTATTACTAATCATCTTTAGGAAGACATCATTCACCTACGTTCTTTGCGACTCGCATACAGAACTTTCAGACTATCCTCGCTATGTTCTCAGATCATTCGGCAGAAGGTCTGCCAACCGGTCTTTAGACTCCTCTTGGCCCCCGCTGGATATTTTCGATTTCGAGTCTGAAGAAACTGACATAATTACTGTAAAAAAATCAGTGTTCTACCTGGTCTGAGGTTATTCTGTGGCCCCTCACTCAGTTGAACGAAACAGCGCTGTTTGATCAGATCAACATGGACGTCGGTACTGCGTTTCTTCAAAATATCCGATAATGCGTTTGGTTCGAAGATTTTTGTGATGCCAATCTTGAAAAGAAGCAAGAAGAAATTTCATCATCATCATCATCATCCATCATCATCATCGGTTTGGTATCAACTCGTATAAAACAGCTAAAACGCAACGCCTCTTGATAAAAAATAATCTAGCAACTAATCTGATGTGACATTTAGAATTTAACTAGAATGCAATCTTATTGAAATTCTACCTTATTCAAATACCCATCCCATCCAACATACGTCTTAATCTTAAACCGCGGTACATAGATCTTCACAAACGTGTATCTGTAGGTCTTCCGCAATTTCTCCATAAACTTGGGATCCTTCTCCATGGCGTGCAGAAGAGCTGGTAGTCCAGTGCTCCTGCTTGGTACTATTATCATGAGGTATGCGCCACTTATATACAGCTTTATTTCTACTGCCTGGGAATATAAAGATAAAGATAAAGATAAAGAATCATTTATTCAGGAACATAGGTAATATGCAGATCTTAGTCAATAACATTGTATGATAGGTCTCTATGTTCTGCCATGGGAGGGCATATGAATATTTATATTATTTTAACATTATACATTAGAATTATAACTTATAATGTAAGTAACTTAAAGGTAGAGCAGTCAGAGGTCAGTAAATAATAAATTGCCGTCAGCTTTATAAAACATCACGGAGGTATTCATCGACACTGTGATAAACTTTATTTGTTAGATCACCTTTTATTTTGTTATGTTAACATAAGTAAGTGATCCGGTTCGTGAATTGATTTTTACTTTATGAATTACTGATTCTCTCAATTTAAATAATTTCACAGAGTCAATTAAAGCTTTGGATTATTTTCTACGGACCGAATTTTTACGTGCTTCTTACCGGCTCTGGCTTACCTTAACATCATACTCTTTAAGTTCAAAGAAAGACTCGTCACTAAATCTGTTCATCATTGGAATCGTATAAAACGTGCCATTGAGACTCCGGAACGTCATGGGTTTTGTGTTTTTTTTATTAAATGATGTCTCAAATATGGTCTGAAAATTAGAATTTATTTTTTGCATTTACTTTTTAAATAGACTACAAAGCATTGATAAAAATTGCCAGGATTGAGAATAGATGGGTTGGGTTTATGTGAATTTTTTATTATATTAAGTTAGTTCTGCTGTTATTTTGATAAAAAATACTGCATTTACCTTCAAGGAAGCAGCATTTGTCAAGACCATTGTTGTATCCTTGGTTATATCTCCAGGATCCAGGATGTAAGGAATTCGTTGTAAGCTCAAATCTGAAACCTTATTGAAATCACTTAAGATTAGTTGTGTTATACTATACTATATGTGATATAGAAAGCTTGAACAGTGGGTGAATAAGTGTAAGTTAGTCAATATCGCTAAAGAT
Organism: Argyresthia albistria; assembly: GCA_963457715.1. Taxonomy (NCBI): domain Eukaryota; kingdom Metazoa; phylum Arthropoda; class Insecta; order Lepidoptera; family Argyresthiidae; genus Argyresthia; species Argyresthia albistria. Next base: position 457,490 of record OY735253.1, read on the forward strand.
GCGTGGATTACAACAATCTTTTAGTTGGTAGTTAAAATATAATTACCCATTTATTTATAAACCTCATAGCAGCTAACGGAAAATTGAAGCTGACTTTCGATACATCTACACCAAAATTTACATTTGTGGTCGACAGAAAATTATTGTCAATGTCGTTAGTGTAGTTTACAAAGATTCGGTTTAGCCAAATAACATCGTATGATCGTAATGTATCTATGGCGCCTCTTAGGTAATTGAAACATTGTTTGAGCTGAAAAAGAGCAATATATATTTCATATAGTGCCGATCTCTCATTCCTCAGATAGCGTTTATCTGTCTGTTTATCTGAGGCTTTTGACATTTCACACGTACATTGACTGTCAAAAAAGTTATCGAAATGTTTATCCGTCTCTTGAGAGACAGGCCCATAGTATAATTATTTTTATTCCTACATATAAATTGATAAGTACCTAATAATGCATACCTACTTAAGTTTATTCTGTAATTATTAAGACTGATCTGTTTAAAAGAGATCAAAACATGACTGGGAGTTTCTTTGCCCTTCTTCTCCCACACGACGTACAGAAGACGCAAAGAAAAAATGACGTGTTCTAAGTATATTTGTAATTAACTACATTAAAATGATTTTGGTTTGTCTAATAACTTGGTAAAATTCAGACGTCAAGACTGAGTTATAACTATAACGAAACGAGTAGCATGAAAAACGAGTGCTCTTTACAGATTTCCGTAGATTCTATTTTCAAACTCGACTTATTTTATATAGTGGTGCAGGGCCATGCTCATCAAAGAATAGCTATAGGTACCAAATAAAATAATTGAAACAAAAAGTTAAAAAAAAAACTATTTCCACAAACCCTACTTGATTTCAAGTGCTTTTCGAGTTTAATCCAAACTGTAACCCCCTATTCCCTCCCCCCCCTTGGGGAATAAACTCTCAGTGCTACCCTACGCTACATAAGGAACTCCTTACAAAGTTTCATGGCTCTAGGTCCACCGGTTTAGGCTATGCGTTGCCCGTCAGCCACGCATAGTAGATTGTATTTGTACCTAGTATTGAGCATTTCCGGTGGCCATGTGTGGTCTTCATCATCAGTTCCGCATCACAATATTATGAATACCATGAATAAATGCACGAGTTATTATGAAAAACACAAAAATCACTTTAGGTCTGCCTATAATATTTGAAGAGTTCCCTCGATTTCTCCAGGATCCCATCATCAGATCCTGACCTGGTGTCAATGAGACCAATTGGAAGGTAAACTCTTAAAAAAAATCAAATCGGTCGCTCTAGGCGCAATCGGTGTACATACATTAAAAATAAAACTCGACGAATTGTAAGCCTCCTCCTTTTGTGAAGTCGGTTAAAAATAAAAATATTCAATCTGATTTCATTCATTTCATTTAAGAATAAAATCCCTAGCTAGGCTAGTTAATATTGTTATATTTTATAGTTTTGTCTAGTTTGAAGGTATATTGGGATTTTTATGTCCTGAAATAAAGATTTATTGTATTGTATTTCTGATGCGCGATGGTTTGAGAGTGTAGTAATACATACCTCTCCAAGTTTCCGCATTCCTAGAGCGGAGAGTAATTCCCTCTTAGTAGGGTTGTTTTCGCCCTTCATCGCCGATGCCAAGGCACACAATGAGTGCCGTATGCCCAAAGGAGATACCACCAAGTTCCTATTCGCGTTCGTCTTGAATAACTCCTGAAAAATCAACCGTAGCCATCAAGGCATTTTCATAGTCAAACTGAAATCAGCCACTGTCAGGTGCCAACCGGACTGGGTAAATCTAGGTAGGCTGTGACCGTAGAGGCTTTTGCCTTGCAGTAAGAACACATAAAGCAATAAACTTAAAAGTAAAGTAAGGTAAAAAAAATAATTATTGCACTCGTTAAATACAGTAATGTTAACTGTGGCGATGACCCAATCCCCGGGTATTGTTACCCAAAATGAGGAATTACATTAACTGGGTAATTTTGTGGGCATCAATTGTGCCCCTTTCACTCCGTAAGGAAAATGGCGTGACGCTACGTTATGCTATGAAATGAAAAAGTTTATTTTTAGGGTTTCGTATCTCAGAAGAAACCCTTGTAGGATCACTCGTGCGTCTGTCCGTCCGTCCGTCCGTCCGTCACAGGCAATTTACTCAGAACATATTGGACCGATGCAGTTGAAAATTGGTACACATAATTATATCTGTGACCCAAAGAAAAAGGTACAATGTAAATATTTAAATATGGGGGGGGGCTACTTTTAAGGGGCCAAATAAGAAAATAAAATAAAATCAAAATATGCCGTGTGACATATCAAATGAAAGCGCATGGTGCGAGGATCTTAAATGTATTTTCATAATATTTTTTTTGACTAATTTTGAAAAAGTTGTGCTCAATAATATGACCGATTCGCATATCATCAAAACCTCCAGGGTACTTCCCGAAGTCCTAAAAATCTGGTATGCAAGTACATGTTGGCACCCATATCCCATAAACTTTCCGAAATCTACAACTTTAATCCACTAACCCCCTAAATTTGCGCAAAGTTTGTATGAAAAACTAAATTTTAGGGTTCTTTTAGGATATTTTGATATCCTAAAAGTACGTTGGTTGTACGAAACCCTCTCAACGGGAGTCCAACTCGCACTTGGCAGCTTATTTTTATAAATCTTACATCCTTTACAGCATGACTCTAACTCCTAAACTAGGGGAACCTGTATGTCAGGGAACTAGGGAAACAATTGGCATTTTTGATGAACAAACGACATTTGCTACATGTATATCACAGAATACATACGTACTAAAGCCATCTTCTTTCGTATGCTATCCGAAGGTTCGATGCCGTTTGTTAGTCGGCAATTAAAAGTTGTAAGAAACAGTAGCACTAAAAACAAATAGAAATCTGAGTTTGAATCCATGACAAAATATCTATTAGGAATTCGCTTTTTACGAAATTACTACATAAATCATCACAATAAAATGTAAACAAAAGTATGATGTTTCACAATTCATAATTGTCTATTGCACGGAAAACAATGTGATACATAGTCTTATATAACCGGCCAAGTGCGATTCGGACTCGCGCACGAAGGGTTCCGTACCATTATCTATAAAAAAAATGTATGTGATTTATAAAAAAAAACAACTCAATATATTGTAAACATTTTAAGCGTCTACCTGCTACCATTATCAATATCGAGCAAAATTAAGCAAAAAAATCACGTTTGTTGTATGGGAGCTCCCCTTAATATAAAATTTCTTTTGTTTTTTAGTATTTGTTGTTATAGCGGAAACAGAAATACATCATCTGTAAAAATTTCAGCTGTCTAGCTACCCCGGTTCATGAGGTACAGCCTGGTGACAGACAGACGGACAGACAGCGAAGTCTCAGTAATAGGGTCCCGTTTGGCACCCTCCGGGTACGGAACCCTAAAAACAAAGGCAAATAGGCAAAGGCGAGCTTATCTCTAAAAAGAGATTGCAAGAGATTGATATATTTGCAATACCTAAACCATTTTCTAAAATATTATGAAATCAACTAACATCCATAATATTTAAACGACAACGTACCTATGGTCTTTATCATTTTAAAGGTTTTTTTCTTGCAACTGTTTGCTAATACACATTAAAAAAATCTCTTTCTAATATCTTCATCTCAAATACTTATAATACACCTAGAACCTAATACTAGAAAAAATACGCACGTATCCTAGTGTTTATGACTTTCATGCATTTTGAATTTATTCGCCATAAACATTATGATGTGAATGGCTGTAAAATTTTATTTTTATGCAAGCATATCAGCCCAATTCCTGAGGCGTTACGTCTAAACACATCCGAAGGCATACGGTAGCTGGATAGCGAATTCGGTTGGAGGTCAGTTCAGTTCATTAGTTAAATAGTTCTTTAGAGTTAACTAACTGTGCCGCCTTTAGAATTGCAGCCGTTGCAGTATACTTTTTATTTTGCTCCTATTTTAAAACTTTGGTTGCCTCTTGATAAATTTCCTTTACCTTATCTCATCATCAAACTGCACACTAAGGGAATGACACACAGATCCCAAGTAATCGCATCACGGCAAAGGAAATAAATAGAAAAGACCCCCTTTAAAGAAGAGCTCAGTTGCAAGGAATAGTCTGGGTAATGCAGGCGGGTGCCCGTCCTCAGCTCCGCTTTGACGGGCCGAATCAAATAAGTCGAAGAGAGAATAGTAATAAAATTGCACCTACTCCCGGCCAGATGTAGCTGGTAGCTGCGGATTTATCGCTCGATACAGCTGAGAACACACTAAGAGGGAAAGCAATTCCTCAAGGAGTAAATACTTGAATCATGCAGCCTTTCACGTCCTAACTGGGTGCTCACGCACGAGCAACCAAATATGCCTCACCATGTGGTGATCTTATAAATTCGCAGTGCGCAGGCACCGGATACTATTCGAATCCGACAATTGTTGGGTCTAAAGTAGGCTTAGTGCTTCGGCTTTGGAAATAGTAGTTTGCTTTGAGTCACTTCTTGTGTTCTCAAAGGCCGCCACGCCACACACGGCGCTACGGGTCGGAACTCGTTTGTCGCTCGATTCGGTGGTTACCGGTTAGCAACCGGTATAGTTACTTTTCAGTAACTTCGTGTGACGGCCTCTGTGTCGTTGCGCTTCGAGGCTCTGCCTGCCAAGCAACAGGTCTCGGGTTCGATTTCCGGATGGTGAGGAATAAAATAAATCCCAAGTTTTGGATGTTACTAGGTGTGTGGCGTCGCTGTACCTAGTTCCCCATGACACAGAGTACCTTAGTATAGGGCCTGAAGTAATGTTTAGCTGTCCAACCTGTGTCCAACGATCTTTTGGCATGCGCAATTTTTGGCAGGATCATTGCATGAGTTTGCGTAGAAGTGACGCCCCCCTGTAAACGTCACTCACACACCAAAAGATCTTTGGACGAGTATAGGTGCCTCCATCCACGAAGACGCGTGACGTAGCTATTTGCATCTTTCTCTTTCATCGGGGCACTCTGCTGAAAGAAAAAGATGCAAATAGCTACGTCACGCGTCATCGTGGATGGCAGTACCTATATATACGTGCGTGCCTGTTTTTGACTGCCACTGCCACATTATTTGAGCACTGTGTACCACAAGGCTTGTTCAGTCGCCTCGCGCTCTCTTACACATTCGTCGAGCTGCATCCAATATGTTCCCCTGAATATTGTCTTTAACAGGACCATTATACTGCAGATAGATTGTAGGAACCACTGCTTGGGGAAGACTGCGTCTGTGCCGCGACCCGCGAGTGGGAGTGATCGGTTTTTGTAGGTGCATTTTGAAGACGTTTGGGTTTAGATGTGTTATACTGAAGACAATTGGTGATGTTTGTTAACTCGACGATTTATGTGGCCTTGCCCAAGCAGCACATTAGCGCATTTAGCAGCCAACTAAACATGGTTGGTGGCAAAAATCACTATAATGGGTCGCATATCAGTGCAGATTATAACGACTAGTTTTTAACTCAGCTCTAAGTTCTACAGGAGAACAAAATATTACTGATAATGGCATATTGGTGAATTTTGCCACCATTTAACAACTTGTAGTGCTTAATTGTCTAAATTCGAACTAACAGTGGCAAATAGGCTTTTATATTCACTGATATGACACCCATAGTCGCAAATGGGTTGTTAAAATTACTGTTATGCCTATTTGGCACTTTGAGATCCAAAGAATGGCATATTAGTGTATTTAATGACTTATAGTGGCAGCTATAAGCTTAGGTTGTTATATGCACTAAAATCCTACTTTGAGTTCTTTATGGGGGTCGCCAAGAAGCGAGAGTACCAATTTTCACTTATATAGAACGACAATGACACTTGAAGTTGTAAAACTAACTAAGATAGCTAAGTAGCCCCATAAATATTTACACAAAAACCGTTAAACATCAAACCGGCCAAGTGCGAGTCAGACTCGCGCACGAAGGGTTCCGTACCATTATCTATAAAAAATCGCAAAAAAACACGTTAATTGTATGGGAGCCCCCTTTATATTAAATTTATTTTGTTTTTTGTATTTGTTGTTATAGCGGGAACAGAAATACGTCATCTGTGAAAATATCAACTGTCTAGCTACCACGGTTCATGAGATACGGCCTGGTGACAGACAGACGGACGGACGGACGTGGCTGGCTTCGTGGGAACCAGAAACAGCGACAACACAAACATGTAAACATCCAAGACTTGGGGTATTTTTTTTGTCCTTAGCCGGGATTCGAACCCGGGACCTCTCGCATGGTAGGCAGACGTGCAACCGCTGCGCCACAGAGGTCGTCAATACAAATATCTTTTGTTGTAACGTTTTTCTCTAAAAGTAGGTACGTGAAATGTATTATTATTATTTAAAACAGTTAGAGTGTTTCTGCCATAGCGTAGAAAACTGTTTTAATGACTTACTCATCGTTCTTGGAATAATTTAAACAGTACCAGCAGCATTTAAAAAATACCGAAATTTCGGTATACTGGTATTTGAAATTTTCAATACAGCTAAGATGTATTACAGCGTAATTGTTCCTACCTTCGAAGTCCATCATCAGACCAGCTCGGTGGTACCATAAGAACATGCTCCAAGAAATCTACTTTCGAATAAAAAAAACTACATTCAAATTGGTTCACCCGTTTACGCTCCGCGAGCTGAGAGACAGAGACACAGATACACAGATACCCAGAGTGACACACGCGTTAAATAAAATCATAACACCCCTTTTCGAGCAGAGCCCATAAACCCTTCGATCGCGATCTCGCTTAGTAGTACATGCGATTCGCTTGCAGAATCTGGCCCCAAGTATTGTTTTGTTTTCTCACGGATCACCAATTGAAACCGAAAATAGTTACTACAGGGTCTAATATTCACTCATTTGATAAATTCGAAGGTGCATTTAGGTGATATTTGGATGTATAGGTGCCATTATGGAGTAAATAAGCTGATATTGCAACTGCAAGTAATTGGTTTGATCGCCATGATTAAAAGATGGCGAACGCAAATTGCAAATATTTTGAGACGATTAAGACAATAACAAGTTTACAACGTAAATTTGACGCGTATCTGATACATTCTAGCAACAAAATAATCGCATTCTGACCACCAGATTCCAGATTTTCAACAGAAAATGTAAAAGTGAGGTTATGTTACAATTAATTATTATATTTTTTTTGAGGAAATTTTCATCAGAACGATGGCGCATTAAAATCTTATAAGAAATATAATATGCACTTCACAATAAAATCAAAATTGCACCGGTTTTATCTGATCCTAAGACAGAACATGCGCATGTACCTAATTACGTAAATATGTTGTTGTTAGAGTGTAGAAGTCTAGCCATCACCATTCGTTAATAACGCACTTACCTTGTAGTTATATACGATGAAAATCTCTTCCAGTTCCAATATATAATCACTCAGTCTACTCACACAAACAAAACAAAGCAAAAACAATCCTGCTTGCCACTAATAGTACTACACTGATCTAATGAACGAACTGAATAGACTATCATTCGTTCAATCAGTCCAATTTGCACTTGAAGTTCCAATTTTCACCAACGGTAGCAATTTGAACGCGTTTAGACCTTATTAGATCTTTAAAATAGGCTGCTATTTTTCGCCTTTTGGTTGCATATAGGTGCTATATAGGTTCTAACCACCTATATAGCACCTACGTTAGATCCAAAAATCACCTTGCGTAGCAATTTGATATAATATGGAACTCCTATGCCACCAAATGTGCTGCTTGGGTGTGGTTTGAGGCTCTGCCTACTTAGTGAGAGATCTCGGGTTCGAAAGCTGAATCAATAAACGGTCAAGTGAGAGTAGGACTGACGCACCAAGGGTTCCGATCATACTTGTAGATTGTTACCTCTTAAATGGTATGTAATTAGGTATTTGCATGGATAAAAATAAAGTATGATGTCATCCATATTTAAAATCAGATTACATATTTTTGCAGAAAGGCTGTTTACAGTGTTCAAATTGAAGGGTCGGCAGACTAAAGTACATAAGTAAAAAAAGTGAACTTTACAGGAGAAGGAAAAAACTAAATAAAAACTATGTGGGTGTTGTTTGTATATTTTATGCATGTGTAATTACAGTATTATTTTACCAAACTATACAAACATTACATGCGTAAAAAATACATACAACACACATAGTTTTTTATTCAGTTTTTTCCTTCTCCTGTAAAGTTCACTTTTTGACTTATGTACTTTAGTCTGCCGACCCTTCAATTTTTCCCCTTCCTGTAACACCTTCCTGTACGGTCAACGGGATGTACCCCATAGGTTTTAAGTCCTTTGCGATTACTATATACACAATCGCCCGTCTCAAGTCCACCGCCCGCGATTTAACCTCCCCGCATCGAGATAAAGTGCAAAACCTATGAAAAAACAAAACAAAATATATGGATCCTTTGGGGTCGTTGGACGCTCGAACAGTTATGATATGACAATCCAAATTTCACAGTATACGGCCAGCGTTTGATGCGTTGATTCCAGACGGTAAATTTTTTGACCAATGGTTGGTCAATGTGTTTACGCAGCTATGGCTAGATGGCATTGCCTGTACTCTGCCTCGCGCTATCGAGATTTTTATGTGTTAGGATAAGTACCATTGGATGATTTGATTAAATTAGTTCTTCAATACCATACGAATAAGAGTGTTTAATTTCAGTGCAGTGGTCAGTCAGTGGTAGGTAGACATTTTGGGCCTTAACGAGCCGGATTGAGTGAAAAGTGACAAGTGCGAGTGCGTTTCATTGGATTGCAGTGCTTACGGATTTCAGTGTGACGGAATGGTAAATTGCGGAAGACTGTAAGTACGGAACTCATTACTAGGGCAGACAGACACTTAGAAGAAATCATCAGTGTGTTCATAGTGGAAAAACTTAGAAAATTCAGTGAAGTTTTAGTGACTTAGAAAAATTCTGGTGCAGTTTTGTATGAAAAAGGAACTTAGAAAAATTTCGAGAAATTCTCTATAGAAAAAAGACTTAGAAAAATTTCTAGAAATTCTCTATAGAAAAAAGACTTAGAATAATTTGTGAAAATTTTGAATGGAAAAAAGACTTGTAAAATTTTAAACTATGTCTTTACAAGAGTTAGTCAGTTCACAGGAAGAAGTGGGAAAGCAGATAAGCCGAGCCCTCAGTAATTACAAAAAGTCAAAGAGTAGGGTTACAATAAGTTACATTGAAACAAGATTAGAGTTACTAGAGTCGAACTGGGAAACATACAAACAAACAAACCTAGAGATTAGTAAAATTGCTACCACAGAGTTGAGAAAAACAGAGAGGTATTTCACTGAAGACACATTCTACACCTGCGAAGATGATTATTTGGAGTTAAAAACACTGATGAAGGAGCACTTAGCAGAAATAAGTTTGCCCAAGATAAGCACAAGCACAGTAAAGGAAGCCACACACCAAACAGAGACACAAAAGTTGACAAAACTGCCTCCGATCAAAATACCTACATTCTCGGGGAATTACACAGAATGGCCGAGTTTTTACGACCTCTTCAAGTCGTTGATTCATACGAATTCAACGTTGAGCAATATTCAAAAATACCACTATTTGAAGAGTAGTTTAACTGGTGAGGCAGAAGGATTATTGAGGCAGTTTCCACTGACTGATGCAAACTATGAGAAGGCACTGACACTTTTACAAAGTCGATATGATAACAAGAGGTTGATAGTTCACGCACACATTACACGACTGATGAACCAAAAGAAACTATCTACAGAGACAGCAAGAGGGATTCGCGATATTTTGGACACAACAAACGAGTGCTTGAGCGCACTAAACACAATCGGCGTACACACGAAGAGCTGGAATGCAATAGTCACACACATCATTGTAGCGAAGCTAGATAACGAGAGTCACAGGTTATGGGAACAAAAACTGGGAGCGTCTCGTGACATTCCAACAACAGAGGAACTATTGGAGTTTATGGAGGTTCGCTTTCGTTCACTAGAAGCCCTGAATGTCACTCAGACGAAGGAACATAATACACGCACATCACAACGACCCCAGCCGATAAAGACGTTCGCAACAAATTCTGAGCTAACAACACAAGCTTCAGTTGGTAAACCAAGCTACCAGGAGAACAAACCCAGCTGCGTGTTATGTTCTGGAGATCACTATGTGTACCACTGTCAAGGGTTCATTAAAATGACATCTGAACAAAGAAGAGATTTGGCGCAAGAAAAACAACTCTGTTTTAATTGCCTTGTACCAAAACACCCGGTGCCATTCTGTAGACAGAGAACTACTTGCAGAATATGCAGTCGAAGACACCACACTCTTCTTCACACCTCGAATGAACCCACAACTACAAAACAGTGCTCACACACACAAGAGGAACCGGAAGAAGAAACAACACCAATAGCTGTTCACAAAGTTGAGTCGACTAAGAGCCAAGTTCTGCTAGCCACTGCCTTAGTGCGAGTAATGGATCGTGATGGACAAAAACATATACTGCGTGCGCTGATCGATCAAGGTTCTCAGGCATCCTTCATAACGGAATCAGCAGCGCAAAGACTGGGCTTACGCAGGATTGGAGTATGCAGCAAGATTACTGGAGTAGATTCTACTATGGCTACAGTGTCGAAAGCGCAGATAGAACTCGCACTGTTTTCACTAAGTTCAGAAGAGTCGGTAGCAGAAGTGAAAGCACACATCCTCAAATCGCTACAATCTATACTACCTAGCAGGGAATTCACAACAGAACCGGGATCAGGGATTCGAGAGTTGACACTAGCGGATCCTGGTTTCTGTAAGCCTGGTGGTATAGACATGTTATTGGGAGCTGAGATATACGCACAGATTTTGCTGGATGGCTTAAGGAAATTTGACACACTATTGGCACAGAACTCACGACTCGGATGGATAGTCTCAGGGGCAGTACAAGGGATTAACACACCAGTAGAAGATATAGTGGTGATGCACAACAAACTAGAGGTCGATGACCTATTACAGAAGTTTTGGGAGTCTGAGGAGTTACACACAGAAAAACGCACAATGACAACAGACGAAAAACAGTGTGAGAAGATTTACGAAGAGACACATTCTCGCACATCCTCAGGACGTTACAAAGTAGCCTTACCATTCGTAGACGAGAAAGGAGCACAACTAGGAGAATCGAGAGAAGTTGCTGTCAAACGTTTGATGAACATGGAGCGCCGCTTCCAAAGGGATGGAGAGTTTCAGCAACGATACATCGGATTCATGAAGGAGTATGAGGACTTAGGGCACATGGAGAAAGTGCCTAGGGATGAAATACACAAGCCCAAGACATACTACCTCCCACACCATGGCGTACTGCGAGAAGAGAGTACTACAACCAAGTTGAGAGTCGTGTTTGACGGTTCTGCAAAGACGAGTACAGGGACATCACTAAACGAACAACTTTTGATTGGTCCATCACTACAACATGACATCCGTGACATCTTCTTGCGTTGGCGAAAACGCAACATTTGTTTAGTGGCCGATGTACAACGGATGTACAGACAGATCCTCGTGAGAGAAGACGACGTGGACTATCAAAGGATCGTATGGCGGAGTAAGCCAGAGGACCCCATACAGGATTATCGCCTACTCACCGTAACTTACGGGACCTCTTGTGCGCCATACCTTGCTATCAAAACATTGAGACAGTTAGCTAGTGATGAAAGTGATAAGTTCCCTAAAGCTGCTAGTGTTTTACAAAGTGATTGTTATATGGATGACATTTTATGTGGATGTGATACTGTCGATGAAGCTATTCAATTGTCAGGGGAGCTTATTGATCTGTCAAACAAGGGGGGGTTCGTGTTACATAAATGGAATTCAAATTCTGTTAAAGTATTAGAGAGTTTGCCTACAGAAAACAACCAGACACGAGAAACTATTGACATAAAGATGGATAAAACTGTAAAAACATTGGGTGTCAGATGGAACCCAAGTAGTGATTGTTTTGAATTGAACATGAAGCTTCCATCTGTCTCCCCAAAGGTAACAAAGAGAAGTGTATTGTCTGATGTTGCGACAATATATGATCCTCTGGGCTGGTTGTCTCCTGTAGTCATAGTTGCTAAAATGTTTCTACAAAAGCTTTGGCTGCTTGGTCTTGGTTGGGATGACGAACTTCCAAATAATGTCAAAACAGAATGGTTGACATATCGAGAGGAAATTAACACAATGTCAACTATTTACTTGCCCCGTTGGATCGGTATGTCCAGAACCATAAAACGAGTAGAATTGCATGGGTTTAGTGACGCATCTATAACTGCATTTGGAGGCGTAGTTTTTGTACGCATTACTCGGAAAGATGATACGGTAGAAGTTAAAATGGTATCAGCCAAGACCAAGGTAGCACCGGTAAAACAAGTTACGTTGCCACGTTTAGAGTTGTGTGGGGCTGTATTGACAGCAAAACTGTTACACAAAGTTAAAGTCTGTTTAGATATACCCGATGATCAAATGTATGGCTGGACGGACTCGACCATAGTTCTTGCTTGGCTTCAGAAACATCCAAATTCTTGGAAAACTTTCGTGGGTAATAGAGTCGCGGAGATTTTGAATGTCACAAAGCCAGGACAGTGGCACCACGTTAGTTCAAAGGACAACCCTGCGGATTGTGCTTCAAGAGGTTTGTCACCAGCACAATTAGCCGAACATGAACTATGGTGGACCGGACCACAATGGTTGAATTCACCACATCCTATTTCATGTGTTAGTAGGATACATGAGACTGATTTAGAAGAGAAGATTGTTGTACATATGGCTGTAAATGATGTAGATGAAGAGTTTCTTCTGCACAAATATTCTAACTTGATGAAACTGAAACGTGTGATAGGATATTGTTTTAGATTTGTACATAATTGCAAGAGAAAGGCACAACAGAAAAACATCGATTCCGCTGACGATAGACTAGAAGAAATGCCAAGGTTTCTAGTAACAAGAGAGTTGAAGAGGGCAATGAACGCATGTATAAAGATTTCACAGAATCGATATTTTTCAGATGCGTTGCATGACTTATCACATGGACAAACTGTAAATAAGAAAAGTCCGTTATACTTTCTTCATCCATTCTTGGATACTGATGAGATAATTAGAGTTGGTGGACGTCTTAAGAACGCTCCACTTCCATATGATACTAAACATCCTGTAGTAGTGTCTGGTAAATCGAAGTTAGCGTCTTTAATTGTTGATCAGACTCACAAAAACACATTGCATGGCGGACCTTTACTAATGTTAAATGTCATAAGAAGTAACTACTGGATTACGAATTTAAAATCTATTGCTAAATTTCATGTTCGCAAATGGGTATTTCTTAAGAAAACTTCAAAAAATAAAAAAAAATAAAAAATAGTAATTATTAGGTTTTACCTAAGGAGTTCGAAAGTGTATCCAAAATCGTTATTTTCACTAGATGTGGTTACGCTTAATTACGCTTGCAAGGGGTTAAAAATGGGGTGCAAAAGCATGGCTGTGACATTAGGCAGCATGGCTGTGACCGTTGATGACATGGCTGTGATAATGTGTGTCATGGGTGTGACAATACTATTATTAGGCAATAATCTTGGTAGCATGGGTGTGACAGGTGAGGCATGGGACTGACGAAATTAAAACAATAAGGTTAAATAATCAACATTTTAATCAGTCTTCTGTGAGTGTTAGGTACATCTTTAATTATAATTAACAAGCTTAACTTGGTCTATTTTTAAAATTATAATATCAGCAGTCTTACAAATGAATATTAGTAAAATAGGCATAATTATAGATGCGGCAATAGTACCATTTTTTGCGGCAATATTGCAATTTTTGTATGGGGCATTGCCGCAAAAAATGGCAACATTGCCGGCTCGGCACATGCACACATTATCACAGCCATGTCATCAACGGTCACAGCCATGCTGCCTAATGTCACAGCCATGTTTTTCCAACCCATTTTTAACCCTTTGCAAACGTATTAAGCGTAACCACATCTAGTGAAAATAATGATTTTGGATACACTTTCGAACTGCTTTAGTTTTACTATAATTAAATAATTTTTAGCTTTTTATTTTTTCATAAGGAATACCCATATATAGTCACAACCATGCATTGCAATGTCACAACCATGGCATCAGAAAACCATGGTTGTGAATGCTATGGCTGTGACATTTTCGAGCCATGTCCGGCATAACCTCAAAACTAAACAAGTTCTTTGCAATGTCTTACTTTTCACAGATACCTACGTCATTTAGCTTACAATCATAAAAACAATGGACTCATAACAATAGCACTTACCTTTTAAAACTCGCACACGGTCCGGACAGGTTAGATAGTCACTTTTTCGAATTAAATACAAAATCAAAATGTTGTTTTGCTCTACGCCATTCACGCTGACGAGAAAAGGGAAGATGATGCAGTGTTGCCGTAGCAGAAAAATATATATTGATACCAGATCTCTGTCTCTAATATCTAACTTTTTGGAAGAATTTTAAGGTCGTGCCATGGTTGTGACAAAAAAACTTCGGACAAACTTTACCGAACATTTATATTGTTTACATCTTACCAAAGCTAATCAAAAAATATGTATGATGTAAAGTTCAACGTTCATGATATTAATGAGAATGTATTTTTGTCTAATAAATCGATAGTTATTACAAGAAAAAACTATTTGTTACACATTTCGGTGAGCGGACACAGCATGGCTGTGACATTTTTGTTATTGTCATGTGTCTAAAAGTAACAGCTATTCATTTTATAGAGGAATTAACTCGCCGATGAAGTAAACAAGCTTAAATACTATTATAATTTGTATCATAAACAACCATTAGTGCCCCCAGCTAACCTATTCTTACGAAAGACACTTTTTTTTGTAAGAATAAGAATACCCCAAATGTATACAATGTATCAGACAAGCTCCAAGGTTTGCTTCACAAATCATGGGAAACTTGCCAGCAGCCAGGGTGACAGTTTCCAACCTTTTTCAAGTAGTGGTGTTGACTTTGCAGGGCCTATATTGCTTAAAACCTCGAGACTTCGAAATGCACAAACAACGAAAGCCTACATTGCTGTTTTCATTTGCACCGCTACAAAGGCTATTCACTTGGAGCTGGTTTCAGATTTGACAACCGAAGCCTTTATAGCTTCCTATAAAAGATTTACCTCACGGCGTGGTCATTGCGCGCAACTATATTCAGACTGTGGATCCAACTTCATTGGAGCCAACTTCGAACTAAAGAAAATGCTCAATAAAGCTAAATCGGAGCTGCCAGAGGACCTGTCAGAAATATTGTCCTCTGAGGGTACAGAATGGCATTTTATACCTCCAGGATCGCCACACTTTGGAGGATTATGGGAATCCGGTGTGAGATCTACGAAGCACCATATCAAACGTGTTCTCGGTGACACAAAACTAACATTCGAAGAATATGCTACGTTGTTAGCGCAGATCGAGTCTTGTTTAAATTCACGTCCGATTTCACCCATGAGCGATTCAGTTGATGATCTCACTGCTCTGACACCTGGTCATTTTCTAGTATTGGGACCACCAGTTGTAGTTCCTCAGCAAAATGTCTTGGATGTTCCCGTCAATAGACTAATTCGATGGCAACATCTGGAACATATGTTACAATCATTCTGGCAAAGATGGAAGTCTGAATACTTGACGACCTTACAAAACCGTTATAAATGGTCGTCCCAGAAACCATCTATTAAAATAAATGATTTAGTTATCATTAAGGACGATCGAGTTCCTCCATCTAAATGGCCTCTTGCTAGAGTCATTGATACTCATCCAGGCAATGATGGATTAATTCGAGTAGTCTCATTGAAATGTCTTCAAAAAGTTATTAAGCGACCTATTACTAAGTTATGTGTTCTACCTTTTATACAGTCCACAGAGATTTAAAGGACTATATCGTCCTTGGCTGGCGGCATGTTTACGCAGCTATGGCTAGATGGCATTGCCTGTACTCTGCCTCGCGCTATCGAGATTTTTATGTGTTAGGATAAGTACCATTGGATGATTTGATTAAATTAGTTCTTCAATACCATACGAATAAGAGTGTTTAATTTCAGTGCAGTGGTCAGTCAGTGGTAGGTAGACACAATGTCCATTTTGTCGTTGAAACTCATTGCTTTCCTGCGTTTATACTTATTCGTATTTCGTATAAATTTATTGCACATAAAGACAAAAAAAATACAGAGAAGGAATTTTATAGCCGTTCCAAGAACGCATTGAAAAAATATTACAGCATGATTTGTTGATAACCAAAAAGTAATTCAGCAACCGGTAGCAAACAAAGAAAATAAAAGCCGGAGCCGCTAAAATTGTACGCTAATATAGACGTTTCATAAAGAAAACCACGCCGGCACATAATTGGATGAATATTCAAATCCTTAATCAATAGACGTATTACCACCAAGCCTTCCAGAGCCAGCGGCCTGTGAAATTGAACGAAGTAGACGGATATAGCTAGGTATGTGAGGGAGCGAGATGACGATATGGGTGCATGTTCGCTTTTAAAAATCATTGCTAGGGTCCTGTAGGAAGTGGGAACAGATAAAAACAGCTTTGTAAAACCGTCATTTTCGGGCGGAATATAAAAGACAAATGATGATGGTGACGTCCAGTCGCATCACGTGACCTTATACTAAAGCACAGAAGAGATAATAGTACTCCGTACAGAACGGCCACTCCCTTCCCCGCGCTGATTCAGATACCGCACCCCACCCCTGGCGTCAAAAGATTGGTTAAAGAATCAATAGACAGGGCTGAACGCCGGACGAGTGACGACGCGTATACTTTAAAATCGCTGCATTTGCCGCGCCACCAGCCCTAGCAAAGTTTACGCACACATATGCACGTATACAAATATCTTTTTTATGTAGTAGTAATAGGTGATTATTTTACGAGCGTTCTATGGAGTGTCCGAGGTGTGACTAAAGTCCAATCTAATAAATTAAAGAATAACTAAGAAAATATTTATAATTGTTAGCTTAGACAAATCCTTAATATTATTATTAATTATCAGTTTAATTTACTACATGTTTTGTTTGGTTTATATAAGTGGTTTCATGTTAAATAGATAAATAAATGTAAAACATGATTTTGAGGCGCCCTCCAGCGGGCGGTGGGTGTACCAGAGTTGGCGCGCTCGCCGGCCATTCGAGAACAATGTTGTGAGGCAGGAGATGCGTTGGGTCATTATTTTGGTATTTAGTCCTGTATACTAGTGTGGAAATCGAAAATAAAACATATAATTGTGGAAGATATAAGCTGAGTATTCTTTGTGGAGTCGGTGGATCGGCGTCTTGGTTGGTAATGTTAATATTTCAGAAGTTACGGATCAACGTCCATGGTATGTAATTTTTATGTATTCTACATTTTCTTACTCTTTGCAATTATTGGTAAAAATAAGTGATTAGGTGATTTTGAAATAAATATTTATAAAATGAACAAGAATAAAAATGTAAACATTGCAGTAGATTTGTGATTTTTCTAAATCTGGGTCAAGGTCACGCTATTGTTCAGTTCGTCCGGCTAGCGCCTAGCTCTGTTTTGCACAATATGTAATGAAATGAAATAAGGCATAACTAAGAAATTCACGACAAATATGCTTTCTGGATCTACCTACGTACCTACCTATTTTAAAAAGTAAAGTAAAAGTAAAAATCATTTACTTGCCTTCGAAGTATCTACACAAGTTAATACATAAAGAAAGAAACAGGCTTAGAATTTTAGTATTTAGACCTACCTATTTTGTTTCATTATTTATCTTTGTATAGCTTGGTACTAACTGTCAATATGAGATAAGTATAATTATCAATTATGTACGAGTTACCTAAGTACCTATTTATGGGAAAGGGATAGACATAGAGGATTACTGGAAGCTTCGAGCAACGGTAGGAAAGGTCGCGTTCCTCCAAGACTGGAAGAGATAGAAACTGTACGATTACCGAAACAAAATGAATAGGATTTCACCGTGTATAGTCCACTCACGAGATCCAAACATTTGCTTACTTACACCAAATAGAAGCCCTATAGGCGATGCTTACAATATCAATAAACTGGTTCGCCGACACATCTTATATAGCAATGGTTCGCCATTGTTCGGTCGTTCGAGCGGTGTGCTTCTGAGGGTGAAGGGGTTATATGTCCTTTCTTGCTTAATAGTCCTCTTGAGATATAGTTTGATTATGTAAGCCGGGCGAGTGATATTTTTAAAATGTACTTACTAGTATACTCGCCACGCATAACAAGTACCTAGCTACCCAAAAAATAAATTCAGCAACAACATTCTGTTGTAAGTGAATATAAATTGTAAATGAAACTAATGTTTGTATTCTACTTCTTTTCAATCCTTTACCTTTACTAAATCCTCACAATATAATATGTACCTATATTTTATTTACACACTCATCTCACATAATAATATTTAGTAGAATCAAAATGTCCGACTCTGAATCTAGTAGAGTCACACCACCGATAGTTGACACTACTCGCACTAGAAAACGTAAAACTACTAGTCCAGTTTCACGTCCAAACAAGAGACATCGCAGCAGCTCGACTGTTGCTCGTATGCGATCAAGATCTAGGGGCAGGTTTCCAGAACAAAATAAACACGTAACCGCATACACAATCGGTCGCGAACTAGGACTCGCCATGGGAACAGACGAACAGGTAGAAGCCGATCTCGTTCTGGACATAAGCGACGATCTCGCAAAAGACGAACCACGAACTGATCAAGGTCATCTACTTATAACAGCTTAGAGGAAAACCCAACATTTAATTAAATAAAAGTAAAACGGTTAATACACCTAAGATTGGATTAGTGAAACAGCCAGGGTGCAAATTATTATTGCTAAAACAGTTATGATGATATTTACAATAAAACGGTAAAATAAATGGCAAAACAAAAACCACTTTCGTAGACTTTGGAAGCCAATGTACTTATAAAAACGAGCTTAGTTACTGATGTAGTTCAATACGAGCCTATCGTCAAAGGCTTCGCTTTTGGCACTATGCATCCGACGGGAACAGTAAGGATAGATTTAACCCTAGATTTTGTCATGTTAATGTAGAAGCACTTGTGGTACCGGAGAATTTACCGGATAGATATTTGGGCAACTTACTCATAGGACAAAACGTCACCGAACTTTCGGAGGTCATCGTTTGTAAAAATCATTCTACTTTAAGATAAGATAAGATAAGATAATTTATTGATAATTGTACATATCAGTACATGTCAGTCTTGAATAAAAATAAATCATAATCATAAAATATCAATGTCAAATTATAAGTTATTAATCACAAGATTAATAAAATAATAATAATAATTCATTAGATTAAAAACTTAAAACAATGTCATCTTAACGCTTCAATCAAATCGGAAAACAATAAAATATCAATATTTGTAGAAGCAAAGGATGTAGTTATTAACAACATGGCCGCAGCTGCAATACGCTGTGGTGTTAAGTATACAGGATAACTATACACACCTGGCAACACATCATACAAACCAAATGAGGAAATAATAACACTGCCAGGTACGGATTTCATAAAAGATGGTATAAACCATATACCGGTCATAAGTTTTGCTGGTAAGTTTAGAGTAAGTCAAACTTTAGAGAAAGCCTGTGGTTGCTTCTTACCCTAAAATACATTCGCACCAATCAAACTACCCGAAGAATTTGAAGTTAACAAAACAACCTTTGGTTAATACTGACATAGATAACCGGCTTATCACTTTAGACATACTTAACGTAGGTGAGAATTTGAATCAGGAACAGAGAGACTCGTTATAAGACTTATTGAACGAGTTCAGAGACTGTTTCACACTAGATTTGCGAGTTAGGAACGACGGTTACAGGATGACTCCCTTGTATCGTATAAACCTTACCGTCTCTCTCATAAAGAGAGAAAGGTGGTTAGAGACTGGTGAATGAGTTACTCGAAACCAAAATAATCCAATAATCTGATTCACTATACACAAGTCCGATTGTACTGGTGAAGTGAAAAAATAAAAAATAAATAACGAATACCGATAAGGTGTTGATTACCGAGCCCTGAATAAGAAACTTATCCAATGCCGGTCATAGACGATCAACTGGATCGTCTGAGTGGCATGGCTTATTTCACCAGTCATGATCTGAAATCTAGATATATTATCAAATACCAGTGACAGAAGGGTCAACTCATATTAGTGCCTTTGTAACGCCCGACGGGCATTTCGAATACACGCGGATGAAGGATCGATACGACCTATTCTCGCTCTCTATAACCACAGGGTGCTCATTTCATAGAGCTTAGAATTAGTAACTTTTCCTAATAAATAGATTCATAATTCATAATTTCTTTATTGCACGCAATTAATTGCTATGACAAAAAGTAAATAAAAACAGTGTACAAAGGCGAGCTTATCTCTAAAAAGAGATTTCTTGCAGCAAATCAAGTTCCGATGAAAGAGTTTGATATATCAGCAAGGGTAAACCTTTGTGTACAACAATATACCTAGGAGTACCTACAAAGCTAGAATAACCTTTGTGTACAACAATATACCTAGGAGTACCTACAAAGCTAGAATATACTTACGTCCAAATACATCCTAAAATTAAATACCAAAATATTAAAGATATAATACTATTAATACACTATTATATATATAGAAATATTTACATACACATACATACACTAATAAATAGATGGTATTACTAGTAAAATTTGTATCTACGTTAAACATGGTTTCAGTTAACATACTTCTAGGAGGCGCTAATCTAAGAATAAATCCTATATATCTTAGCGCCATCTCGTGGTATTTGCAATATTTCGACGGTGCCAAGCACCAAGCGATACAGGCCTCGAACTAAAGATGCTTCCGTAGCAGCTCATTTTAGGCCGATTACATATTTTGTTCTACGTGGTCTATCTGTATTAGTATAATATTAATATAGTATCTGTGCTATAATAACCCTTATTATCTGACAGAGGTGCATTGTGACGCCATTAAACTAGGGTTGAGTGGTATGTTATGTATGCTATTACAACGATCACATACTACAGCAACCAAAACCGCGAAAGAAGAAGGAACATTTACCCTCAAACGAATTAGAGACACTCGCCGTCGTCTCTTCATTGAGAAAGTTCCCTACGCATCTAATAGGAATCCCGATTAAAGTTTTCACTGATTGTAGAACATTACTTTGAACAACTGCTTTGAATACAAAATTTTGTATTTACCTAGGTACTTACTAAGAAATATATATCATTCAATTAAAATACAATTTTATTACTTTGTAAGGTTATTAATAATATCTTTAAATATCAGTACTTACTAAGCTTATAAAATATCGTTGTAGGATTAGAAAACTAAAACCTCTCTTCTAATCTCGTTCTAAATGTATGGGAGTGTTTAATGTTAATATTTTGGATATTTCTCGTTTTATTTTAACTAGCGACCGGGTGCAATGCACGGTGCACTATATTATGCATGTATTATATAAACCTTCCTCTTTAATCACTCTATCTACATAAAAAAGCGCATCAAAATCCGTTGCGTAGTTTTAAAGATCTAAGCATACATAGGGACAGAGAGCGGGGAGCGACTTTATTTTATACTAAGTACGTAGTGACAAGTTATTGATGTCATTTTACTCATTAGGTAACGTACTTTTAATATCCGTTTAAAGTTCTTTGATATCTGTAATGAATACTGAAAAATCGCCTGGACACACTTAACGACAAACTATCAGGGTGGAACATATTTTAAATTTGGTGGCAACACCACGCGGAAAAGGTCAAATTGAGCGGTATAACTTGGAATCGTTAGCTGCATCTAATCACGGAATGGACGAGCGCGAATGGGACAGTCATATCGGAAAAGCCCAATGGAATCTTAACAATACCATAAATAAGGGCAAGAAAACATGCCCATCAGAAGTTGTGTTGATCATGAACGCCATCCAAGGTACTTTGGAAATGGCAGATAATGTGGAACAGGATGGTACGAACATTATAAAAAGGCCCGAACAAAATTCTTCGATATAGGTAGGTTGTCATGATTCCAAATTAACATCTCCCGGCTACTGGTAAAAGTAAGAAGTTATTACCAAAGTATCCAGGGCCTTTCAAAATAAGCGCTGTTCTTTGTTTCTGAAATTACCAGCATTATTGAGGAAGTATAAAAGCAGTTACCCAGCTGACTCACTGGAAAAGTGGGTAACTTTTACAGCATATGACAATAATGATTGTGATGATAATAATATTACGGAGAGTACTAGTAAATCTGGTGCTACATGATTTAAAATGTTGTTAAATGATCATTATTAAACAAATTATAAGTATTTACAACAAACCATACAAATAAATGATAATAATTTACTAATTTTCCTTTATAAATTATATTATATTACAATCAGAATAATTACTACAATTAGAATACATACTCGGGATTATTGGTTCCAACCACCTTCCCTATCACTAAATGTTTCAGACTATGATCAAAAATTCACACTCTTCCGCTGATGGAGTGCTTCCTACTGTTTGATGGTTTATTGAGTGTAAGATGTCCTTGTTCTGGACTTCACTTTAACGATAAAGTTGGTCTAGTGAGACATGCTGCTATAATGCGGTGATCACTATAATATCTTTGAGGAACATGCTGCCAAGATGCAGTGACCATTACTAATAGTTGTGAGATATGCTGCTATAATGCGGTGATCACTACAATATTTTGAGGAACATGCTGACATGATGCAGTGACCATTACTAATAGTTGTGAGATATGCTGCTATACTGCGGTGATCACTACAATATTTTTGAGGAACATGCTGACATGATGCAGTGACCATTACTAATAGTTGTGAGATATGCTGCTATAATGCGGTGATCACTACAATATTTTGAGGAACATGCTGACATGATGCAGTGACCATTACTAATAGTTGTGAGATATGCTGCTATACTGCGGTGATCACTACAATATTTTTAAGGAACATGCTGACATGATGCAGTGACCATTACTAATAGTTGTAAGATATGCTGCTATACTGCGGTGATCACTACAATATTTTTGAGGAACATGCTGACATGATGCAGTGACCATTACTAATAGTTGTGAGATATGCTGCTATACTGCGGTGATCACTACAATATTTTTAAGGAACATGCTGACATGATGCAGTGACCATTACTAATAGTTGTAAGATATGCTGCTATACTGCGGTGATCACTACAATATTTTTGAGGAACATGCTGACATGATGCAGTGACCATTACTAATAGTTGTAAGATATGCTGCTATACTGCGGTGATCACTACAATATTTTTGAGGAACATGCTGACATGATTCAGTGACCATTACTACGTGTGAGATATTCTGCTACTGCAGTGATTACTACAATCTATTTCGAGGAAAATTCTGGCAGGCTGCAGTGACCATTAACAGTAATTGTATGTAGTAGTGAGATATGCTATGTATTGCGGTGATGATCACAACATATTTTTTCAGTACATATTTATTTGAAATGTCTTATGGCATTGATTATTGCCATCATCATTATAACTTATGATATGAGAAATGCTGTATCGCTATGATCTATGATTAAATATTATATTTTACTACCAATACCTACAGTGATCAGTAGAAAAATACCCGCTAAGCACGTTTTATGTGCCGAAATTGTACAGTGATTCATATAGAATAATAATGAAAACCTATTTAATTACTTACTTACTTTACAAATGATGGTAAACAATAACCAGAGATTTGGTCCTATAATTTTATGTGTATTATACAGGGTGTCTCATTTAAATCGACATCGAAGAATCAACAAACAAGTTCATCTACAACAGATTGATTATTTTTTTTGAAGCATCTGACCACCTAATTTTCAGTTTAGTGAACTGCATTAATTTAGGAACAAATACTTGTTATTATTTTATATTTTATGGTCAAATAATTTATTTGATTTTTTATTATGACTGAGCAAGTTTGTTAACAAATAATTTATTTTATTAATTTTTCAGTATTATTTTAATGAAATAACTTTTGTGAACTAGATATAATTTTGTGAACCTTAAATATTTGTATGAGGGCATACAAACTCGAATGGCCGCAACGGAATGGGGTCATTCCGACTACAGGACGGCCGTCTGTTAGCTTAGACAAATCCTTAATATTATTATTAATTATCAGTTTAATTTACTACATGTTTTGTTTGGTTTATATAAGTGGTTTCATGTTAAATAGATAAATAAATGTAAAACATGATTTTGAGGCGCCCTCCAGCGGGCGGTGGGTGTACCAGAGTTGGCGCGCTCGCCGGCCATTCGAGAACAATGTTGTGAGGCAGGAGATGCGTTGGGTCATTATTTTGGTATTTAGTCCTGTATACTAGTGTGGAAATCGAAAATAAAACATATAATTGTGGAAGATATAAGCTGAGTATTCTTTGTGGAGTCGGTGGATCGGCGTCTTGGTTGGTAATGTTAATATAATCCCGAATGACCTCACTATAAGAAACTCCTAAGGACATAGTCACACATTAATAAATCACGAATGAACCCCATCAATATATCGCTCTTTGAAATATCGTACAACATTGTTTGGGATCACAATATCCAACACGAACATCATCATAATTTTGCATTAATTTACAAGTTACCTGTACAGTCCTCTTCAATGTGAAGGCGCGCTCTTTGATAAATTTAGCGGCTTCTGTATAATGTTGTGTATGTGTAATAGTTTTATCATCAATTAAGGTGTAACAGGCCTTATGGATGACGATAATTTTATGTCAAGACGAGAAAATCTCGCCCAATTAAAAAATAAACAATCGTTTTAACAGAATCTTTCATAGATTTTCATGGATGGAGGGAGGATGTCCTAAAGGCAGTAGGGTCTATTTGTTTTCCAAATAGCATGTTTCACAGGCACAAACATGCCATGTTAAAAGAAAGAATGTGGTCTTCGTAGACGGAACCAGTGTTCTTCTAACCGTCTCCTCCCCACATGAGAATAACGCTGACTCGCATTCATTGCTCTCCGGGTGCGGTTAATCAATTATTCTAATGTTGTAGACGTGGTGGTGGAATGTGAGCATGTTATTTTATTACAAAAAAGAAACCACGGAGCGCTTTGGAGATTGCCGGCTTTTTATGCTGACGTCGAATGTGATTATGTTTGAAGCATATTCTAGAATGAAACTGAATAATATCTTCCTCTATCCCTCTGATATTTTATCATCCAGTTATCCTACGACTTTTCGTGCTTTGCTTAACTTTGTTCCGACTCTGAACTTCAGATTATATTGGTCTCTCTTCGATTAATGGCTTTACTTCTGACAGCCCATAACCCATACATTTATGCATTTGACATTTATGTAATGAAAAAGTATAATTTATCATTAGCAATAATGAAAACTTACAAGTAGAATAAAAGCTTGAACAAAGTATTTTGCTCGACTCGAAGTTTACACCATCCTATACCCTACAGTTTTTCATGCCAGAGACCAACTTTGACCAAAACTTCTGAACAAAATTTTAAAATCGTTTAGATCAACGGCCACTCTCCATCATCAATTTCCACAAGATCTCTCCATCAACCTCACAATCTTGGCCCAATGATCCCCTCTTTACAGCCAAAGTTCAGCAAGTCACGGCCTCATTTCCACTTCCTAGGTTAATCCTTCCGCGCGATAGAAACAAAAATGAGTCATAGGCCGGGCAATCAATCCGTGAACCCAATCAGGCCCGTCACAGCCCGAGCCGATCTCGGTGGAAAAAAGTAAAGAAAATTCCTGATAACGTCCCCGATGCAATGGCCAGGTGATGGGGTAAGGGCAGATGAGACAGTTGGTAGAAGATGGTGCTCTTTAGGAACTAGCTTTGCTGTTTTTCTCCGTTCCGGTTACTTTTGATATAATGATAATATCTATTTTTTTGTTGACACATTACAATTTGTTACATAGAGGTTTTACTTGGTTTTATATGTGGTAGTAATGGTGGTAAAACTCTAACCAGAGTGTGATGGAGTATGGCTCAATCTTACTCCTATTTGTGTAAAGGCCTGTGTTCTCGGTGGGGACGTTAATGGTTTTTAAAATTAATAAACTGCATAAAGTAAGGTCTTGTGGGTTTGAGACGGTATAGAATGTGTTAATGACAGTGGTTAAATTATTTGTTTCCTTTCCACGCTAACCTACAGTCTTTTAAACCAAGTAAAGTGATCGTGATCTCACGTATATACAATATTACCTACTACGTTTACGAATCTTTGAACTTTAGCCATCAGCTAATAAGTTTGCTCACTCTTGCATGACGAAAGCGGAATTGCTCCAATTCGACTCTTAAAATTCGCATTCGTGATCCGCGATCGGGCAAGTTCGGCAACTTTCGGATTTCCATCGCTTCGGGGAGGCGGTTGATTTTATCACCTTTCTGGTAGCTTAGTGCGGTGATTGGGGCTGATATTGGCGGTCGATCAGAAAATAAGAAAAATGAAGTAGCTACCCAATCGAAAAAAACCGGTCAAGTGCGAACCGGACTCGCGGACCGAGGGTTCCGACCAAAATCTTATTTTATTTGTGAAGAAACTACAAAGATGGTTTTCGGATTTTTTCTTTTACTTGAGACCTTGCTTCGTCTTATCTTTTAAGGATTGCGACCCTAAAAAACATTGTATGCTTTTCCCAAATATGGTGCAGTGTAGGTAGAAGTTCCCAAATATAGTTTAGCCAACCAACAGATATTGAATTACTTCACCTTTTACTTGCCCATCGCTGACGTACATAGAGCGTACTCTTAGCTATGCCTATACTATGTATTTTGTTCTCGACTGTACAAGTAGATGTATGTATGCAAACGCTGTATAAATGCTTGTCCATCGAGAGCCATTGCCCTAGTTTCATTTGTTTTTTTAACACTTCAATTCCCTTGGCTATGGATTTTTAATAGAGTTTACTGCGGATGCCACTCAATATAGCAGGTTTGCAGTGAACATAGATATAACCAACAGCACAATACAGAAAGTAAGATATGCTAAATGCCAGTTTGATTATTTACAACATAAAATCGTCGTGATCGTGAGAAAATAATGCGAGCAAAGTTGCGTAGGTACAGGCCGAAAATAGCACGAGAAAAAAAACGAGCGAACAGCGAATATTTAAATTAGGAATTTGGAGACCGGCTCGGAAACTCCTAAGTCCTTATTGATATACTCTAGAAACAGCGAGAAGCTTTATCTCTGGCCAGTCCACGGCAGGGGGATTCCAAATTTGAATACATCCATTTCAAATTCATTCATTTCCAAGTTCAGTTTTGGGAACTCGACGGACGGAACTCAGGATTTGCTAAATCAAATGCTAATATGAAACTAGAAGAAGTGTCCAAATATTTGACGTCAAATATTTTATTTATTGTGTATCATAAGCATGTTCGTCCGCTTCCAACGGAGACGTTTGTTTTACCGAGCGTCCCATATCATTATTTACACAAACTGTAGTAAGCAAAAGAGAGCGTTTTCCCGGCATTTTCCCTAGCATGTGAGAATCTCGAGACAATAAATCTATTGGCATCGAAGGGGCTTCCTGGGCTCCCAAGCCTCTGCTTTGACAATTTCTTGTATCTCTTCGGTTCGAGTTTATCTCGGCTCGGTCTCTATTGACCGGTGCAATGGAGGGTGATATCTGCTTGTGACTTAGGAAAAAGGCTCTTTGTATCTTTGGATATGTAGTAAGTGACTTTGGTGTACGATTGCTGTAATTTGCGGCGCGCAGTCGACCGAGCGAGGGGTAGCGTCTTTTGAAATTTTGGAGGGCAATGCGTAAACACTACAATTTACACTTGTATATAGTTATTCATATTTAAATACTAGTTCTTTTCATCTAAGGCATCATAAGGCATGAGTCGATGAATTCTTGGTCTACGAAACTTACCTACTAAAATGTCTACAGCTTGATTATACACATAAATACTATCTCTGTACTTATCGAATTGTAGAAAACAAACACTTGTATAAAACATTGAATAGCTGCCTAAACGTAAAGAACTGTCTGGTGGCATAGGTACAATCGGCCCATACTAACTCTGCCACCTTGCAAGCCAAAAGACCTGGCTATATTTTTAATACACTGACATAAAAGTGTACTCAGTAGAAAACTGCAAGTAAAATTTCATATTTATACACGATGACTTTTAATACTACTAATCTGTAACTGTGAGCTTACAACCTCTTTCGTAATTTAACGGCAATGACAATTTATGTCGAGTGACGTAGAATTCGTATTAGGATGACCATGTATCTAAGTAGATAGATACATGATAAGGTGGGACGCTCGCAGGTAGGATGTAAGAAATTACTGTAATACGCTTTATTGTCATTTAATTAATTAACCATGTCAATAGTTATACATAATAGGTTTATAAAAAATACCTTAATATTTTGTTACCCTATGCCTGTCAAACCCAGGATTTACCATTTATACTGGGTGTTTTGCTACTACATTGTATTGTTGATTAATAAAGACCATTTAAAAACAAAACAAAACAATAATGTGTCTAAGTTTTTTTTTTTTTGAATCAACTTTTGATCAATTAAACAGTAAAGGTAATTGCGTGAGACCTCGCCAATTAAGTATAATTTTAGCTAGATATTAATATTTTTCTACGGCTGATCACTTATTAAAAGTCACCGTGTTATAGTATATAGTATATATATATTATAGTTAAGTCACGTGTGTCCTTTTAGTCCATTTCAGTTCGAAGAACAGTCTAACCCAGTATGATGTTCTGTGATAATGGAACGCCAATGTATATAATACAGTTGTTCATGTTCCTTCGGAGAGAAAAGTTCCCTCGATAGGTTTTTAAAACTTTCCCCA
This sequence comes from Argyresthia albistria, assembly GCA_963457715.1. Taxonomy (NCBI): domain Eukaryota; kingdom Metazoa; phylum Arthropoda; class Insecta; order Lepidoptera; family Argyresthiidae; genus Argyresthia; species Argyresthia albistria. The sequence continues at coordinate 486,359 of OY735253.1, forward strand.
TACGCAGCGTCTGAAAACAAAGGGTTCCCTACCACTACCTTTTTAACCGACTTCCCAAAGGAGGAGGGTTACAATTAGTCCGGTTTTTTTTTTATGTATATGCCCTGATAGCGCCTAAACGGATGAACCGATTTAGAAAATTATTTTTTTGTTTGAAAGGGTTTACCTTCCCATTGGTCCCATTGACACCAGGTCAGGATCTGATGATGGGATCCTCGAGAAATCGAGGGAACTCTTCAAATATTATAGGCAGACCTATAGTGATTTTTGTGTTTTTCATAATAACTCATGCAAATGCACATGGTAAGCATAATATTGTGATGCGGAACTGCTGATGAAGACCACATATGGCCACCAGATCTGCTCAATACTAGGTACAAATACAATGCGTGGCTGACGGGCAGGCAACGCATAGCCTAAACCGGTGCACCTAGAGCCATGAAACTTTGTACAGGGGTTCCTTAGTAGCGTGGGGTAGCACTGATATGGGATTTGACAAAATTAATTCCCCAAGGGGGGGGGGGATAAGGGGTTACAGTTTGTATTAAACTCAATCTAATCAAAGAGGGTTTGTAGAAGTCGGTTTTATCTAAAGTTTACTTTTTGTTTCAATTATTAACGTTTCAGATTACGTACCTAATCTGATCTGAAAAAATATTTTAAGGGACGCTTGCTAGAAAATCCGCTGAATTCTGATTAAATCGTATTTTACTAATTTGAATTAACTCCCATGTCACAATTAGTTTAAACGTGATCGTACGATATGCTGATGATAAAAAAAGTATTCTCGGACATAAGTCAATTCAGGACTGCATTAACTTCCAAGAGGATCTAAACCGCTTAACGGCTTATTATGTACGTAACAGGATAAACGTGAAAGTTGCTAAATGTAATATAATAAGCTTTACAAGAATAAAGCCGATTTTACACGGATACACCCTAAATGACTCATATATTTTAAGGGTACACTCAATACGTGATCTGGGCGTTATCTTAGACTCTAAGCTTACTTTTCAAATAAGGCTTTTGGAAACCTTGGTTTTATTTTAAGAGTCAGTAGACCATTCACCGATATTAACTGTGTTCGTTTTCTGTATTTTGCATACGTCAGAAGTATCCTCGAATATTGCTGTACCATCTGGAACCCTCAGTATACAGTGTACATAAACATGGTCGAAAGATTACAGAAAAAGTTTCTAAAACATCTAAGTTTCCGTGACGGATTTCACTCCGACGATTATGGATAGGAATGCCGTCATCATAACACCCTCAACCTCGAATACCGTCGACTCATGTTGGATACGCAAAACTCTTGTATAACCTATGTCATGGTGTTGTTGATTGCCCAAATCTAGTCGATTCTCTGCTCAGGCTAAATGCTCCGTCTACCCGTACTCGTCACACCACACTCTTCAACGTACCTTTGGCTCGTACAAACTATGCTGCTAACTCCATCGGCCACCTCCTGCCACGCACTCACAACAAATTGTTTTCTGATTTGGACATCTTCCACCAATCACCGGGTTCGTTTAAAAGGCTCATGAAGAAAATGTCGACAGAAACAACCTATAATTTTAACAGTGTATGTAATTTGAAAGATTAGAAATCTAAACATTTATTACATTAACATTTGCAAGGCAAGGCACACACATTGCTTCTGGTCCCACAGTAGGAAACCCTATGTCGTGGGTACCAGAAACATCGACGTCACAAACATGTAAACGTCTTAGCCAACCTGGTATTTTTTCCTCCCCAGCCGGATTTCGAACCGGGACCTCTCGCTTGAGAACCTCGTTGAGAGCACATCACAACGCTGACAACGCCACAGAGGCCGGCATACGACGTTGTGGTACCGGCCCGACCATGTCTCGCGCTCGCCCATTCGTCACGGAATATCTTGAATAACTGTCACACGAAACACGGGAATACTTTTATAGTTTGACAAACTTGCTTAGTCGGCCATCACGGTGAAACAGCTCATAAATCAGCGTGTTAGGAATAAAGTACGCGCAGAACTAGAAATGTGCTGAAACAGAGTGTATTGTCTCAAAGTACTGTTTATGAAGACGTTTACTGTCATTTCAGTGATGCCAAACATCGTGAAGAACCTAACTAAGACAGGAATAATATTTTCTTGTTAGATTTTTTTTTAATCAAAATTACGTGTGTATGTGGTAGTCCTGTGTTCTGAAGGCTGAAAACCAGCGCTGAGCTGAGACCGCCTCAGCTCGGCATTGCTGAGCCGGGTCCTATTAGCACTCATTATGACGCTGTAATCTATTAATGTGTGCTAATAAAGTCTTTTTCAATTTCAATTTCAAGAAATCTTTTATCTCCATAGCTGTGACGAGCCTCACGCAAAATGGAGTATTGATTATGGGCTAAATGTGGGAAAAATTGCGCCTCTGCCACTACGAACGGAACACGTTCGAACGTGCTCAGTTTATATCGCAAATTGATACGACGACGATACGTCAATTTGATAAATAAATCGAATAAATCTAATAATTCATCTTATTTTTTATCTATTGTCAAGCAGCAAGATCTGCTCAATTTAAAAGAACTCACACACGCATACACCCATGTACACACCCTCACACACACATACACCCTCATATACACCGACACCGTAATAAGGTATAATAGGACATATGTAATAAGGTATAATCATTATTCAATGCTTTTATTGTTTTTAAATCCCATTCAAAATTTCTAATGGATATGTTTCGTAACTGGCACTACCTGTTTACTGTTATTTTTTGAAGTAAAACTTCTTAGGGCACGGGGGTAAAATTTATTTAATCTCTTAACTGTGGGTTATTCATATATTTGCTTTTCAATTGCTACTAGCCGGGTGCTATCACGAGTGGCTAAGAAATGTAACGGAAATTGGAATCGGTGACGTCAGGGTCGGCTGAAGACTTTTAAAACCGCAACTATTTTCAATACGGTTTTTAACTAATCAGATAAGATAATAATACATTCGTACAATAAAGAATGTTAATTAGTGAGAGAAAAACCTGATGAAACGATAACAAATAAAAATTATTTTAAGCATTCTTCCACGAGTTCTTGATTTCCGGTATGGCCAAGATGGCGCCGCCGCCGCCGCCGCCGCTGGCTGGGACCTCAGAACAATAACAAACAAAACCAACTAGCATGACTCAAACTACTTCGTTAAACCTCTTTGTTGGAACCGGAACTTATGTTTGACAGCTGTGCGATGCGATCCATACAGTTTGTAAGAAAAGAGTTTCATCAATGTCACACGGGTCGATACGGATTTCTAAAACAAGCAAAGCAATGCATACATTTGAGCGAGACGGCTTAAAGACGTGACGTCAGATGGTATATAATCTGAGCGAGATGCAAATAGTAGTGACACTATTGAATGAGTTAAGTATATCACCACGAGCGCGACAAATTGTAGATAAGGAATGGTGGGAAATAAATGACATGACGTATTAAAAGTAAGTACAAGTATAAAATAATTTCAAATAATCGGACGTCTGAAACTTAAAAGTAACTTGAAGCAGAGATTGGATCTCAAAATTGGAAATTTAAATCTCTTTTAGTATAGGTAGGTATATGTGTATGGTATAGGTACCACTTAATGATCTAGCTACAGAAGTTTTACTTCTAACACGTGTACGGTGCTACACGCGTATTTTTTTTATTGTATTAATTACATGGTGTGAAACATCAACAAATCAAAATAAATAAATAAATAAATAAAATAAAATAAAAAAGATTTGTTTTTGTAAAGTAGGTACTTCAAACTTTGCATATTACTTTATCATGTCCACGCCACCATGGCACAGATGAGAGTTGAAAGGGCGAAAGGGTTAAAAAGTGTTATTGTCAAAACTGATATGACAATCATGAAACGCGCGTTTCCTCCTATACGGGAAGGCACAGGCTGTTTAGATCGGTCCTTTTATTACATTTCTGAGGAGAAAGCTCCTTTTACCGAACTGATATACCACGAACAGAAAACCCACACAACTCATTCCCCTCCAAAAGCAACATTTCAATAAAACCCATGTAAAAAGCTGTTCTCGTACTAAAGGCAGTCCATTACAACTATTAGCTCTCATTCGGTCTATTGATGGCCTACCCGCCATGATTCCAGCCATTGAGTGGTGCCTATTCAGCTCTTAGATGCGATTATTTTCTTTTTAATTTATTTCTGAGAGCAGATGGGTATTAGATATTGAATGGTGGTAATCTATATTGATACGTGAAATAACCACGTACTTTTAATCTCCTTTCATATATAGATTGGAGAGATGTGTGTGGATTGGAGAGAATTATAATCCAGATTCTACTAATTTCCAAAGGTTCCTTCATACTTTGAATCGTGACGTAACAACAAGACCTTCTAAATATTATAATACCGCTTTCTTCTTTGGATCTCTTAAGACAGTCGACAGAAATATATCTCCTAAGATTCGATTTATGACATGACGTCAGAATGAAGATTATGATTAGCTCAAGGAAATGAGGTAGGTGGATGACTTTTTCCTCTTGTTCACATTGTCATGATTTTTCTCATTCGTGCAAGGGGTTGGAGACTTCTCCCGTAGCATGCCACGTGCGACTCATGTTTTATCACGTCTCTGTGTTACATTTGTGTACTTTTCAGGGTTCCGTACCCGAAGGGTCTGTCTGTCTGTCTGTCTGTCTGTCTGTCTGTCTGTCTGTCTGTCTGTCTGTCTGTCTGTCTGTCTGTCTGTCTGTCTGTCTGTCTGTCTGTCTGTCCGTCCGTCCGTCCGTCCGTCCGTCCGTCCGTAACGGCTCAGGGACACCTCGGTGGTCTGTTGAACGGCTCAGGGACACCTCGGTGGTCTGTTGGATTCGTGGAAAACGAAACAGACGCCACAAGCATGAAACACTCAACTAAGTTACACAAACTCAACCACATACTTTTTTGTTGGACCTGTCTATCTCCTCCTGTCTATATCCTCTCAGATTATCTCCCATGTATGCATATGACACAAATAAAATATGATGTACTTATCTCTGAGGCGCAGCGGTTGCGCATCTGCCTACCATGCGAGAGGTCCCGGGTTCAAATCCCTGCTGGCGACAAAAAAAAACCCATGTCTTGGATGTTTACATGTTTGTAATGTCGCTGTTTCTGGTTCCCACGACACAGGGTATCCTAGTGTGGGGCCAGCCAGAAGCCCAGAAGCAATGTATGTGCCTTTATGTAAATATTTTAAATGTTTAAAACAACTTGGACAAAGAAGAATCAAGTAGGTAATAGTGTAATGATAACATGTTAAATGTAAATTTTGTGCTAAATCAAGCTCAGCTTATTTTTGAGAGATGATACATAATTTAGTGACGTACCTAACCTACCTATTATAATCCCTTATTCCTTCGACCCAAAGGATATCACAGTGCGAACACGCAAAACACTAGTGAATTATTGTACTCATCTAATCGGATTATATCTCCTATTATTGATGTTGCGTGTAAAAAGCACTCGTCGACGAAATTTGATTCCAAGATAGCAAGAATTAATCTCGGAAAAGAATAAGTATCCTTCTAGTAATAAATGAGACGTTTCAAAGGTACATTTGAATGTTAATTTTCGGAAAAAGAATATTATAATCTTACCGTCTTTCCCGATTAAGGTATTAAGTAAAATTAAAAAGTTTTTTCCGCCTGTAAAGATTTTAATGCAGGACTGTTTCGGTTTTTAAAAACGTTGCGGTGATTTGCGTTATGAATAATAAATGAATTGTTTGATGAATAAAGTACCAAGAAACGCTTTTAGAAATATCGAGTTTGTGTGGGTTTTTTAAAGAAGTCCCAAGTGCTAAGGGATTTGTATTACAGATAAAACATGTATTTTGTATGTACAGCGGCAAAAAAATCTGTCAAATATAGTTTATGAGGGCTTCTGAAACAGCCCACAAAAATAATCTGTATGTTTTTTGGAACTCTCTTATTTAATTATTATTATAGCAGATTGTCACGCCTTTTCCTATATCGGGTGGCAAAAGCACAATCTATAGTCTTCGTGTTACTTTGACATTTATAACAAAAAAAACATCACGCAGTGCTTAATAAAAATGCTTTTAAAAAGACATGTTTTCATTTTAACCAGCCATATCATGATATGGCCAAATTCACACACGCATAATACACACTCCAAACACTGTTTCACTCTTCTGTTTCGAAAAATACTTAGGTAAGTACGTCTTTACTTCTGCAATTTAATGTTGATTTCCTCCCTTTGAAATTTTCTGTCGATGTACCCATGTTTTCTTCAGTGAATAAACGTATGTCAATGTCTATGTTTCTGAGAGGAAAGAAATCACATTCTTAATCTTCTGTTGTTTGCTGTGATGTGGCTGGCGAATACAAACTTGTTTTTAAATATCTTGTTGCACGAGGCACAGTAAAGTTGCCCCGAGTCATCGTAAGTATAGGTGTATGACGGCTCAGTTTTTCTCCAAGCATATTAATATGAAGCAAATAAATATTTATCAAGTTCAAGTTGGTATCACAAACAAAGGGTTTTGCACCAACGTAAAAGAAAAAGTGCATAAAACACTCGTCTCTTGTAGTGGGTGGGACTCCCCTTATTTTCTAAGAACACGACATGTGAGATGCACATTCCGGGACAATTTGATACCTCTACCTTATAGATCATGGCTACAGCACGCTGAAATCGGACTGACGGACAGACAGACCGTGGATGCTTTGTCGTTACGGGCACGGAAACCTAAATATGTTCAGGAATTGCGACAGCAGGTATGTTTAGAAGTATTTTATATTTGTAATGGAAAACGGAAATCACGGCAACGTCAATATCCGATCTCCAACGGAAATGGTGGCGCCGCCAACCTGAGAGCATGACGCTACGTTTTATAGTTTTATTTCTTGAGATTGCTCTGTAGTAATTGTGAATAGCTCCGTAGTCTAGTGTGTTTCCAACCTGCTTCTCACTCTAGAGTTGCAGATTCGAATCTGGATGATGTACCAACGAGATATGTAATGTATAATAAGTACATAATTCGGATGTTCTAACTCCCGAATCCCCCATTACTTCTCAGTTGCGGCGCATGAAGTATTTAATTACTGGCTGAAAAGGCCACAATTGTGCCTCCTGTATGCGGAAGACGCTATGATAAATTGTAAAAATAATACACCCTATCCATTTAATGCACCCTCTATATCCGCTGACAATCATTTATGATTCTCCGCCACATCTTATTATTATGTAGATCAGTTTGCAAATCGGCGACCGGAGCGTAATCACCGTCGTCGGCTCAAGACGAAGCTTCTGATTGAGATAATAAAGGTATCTGTCGGACGATTTGTCGGAGATTTGGCATTTTGACAGATGACTTATTTATAAGTCAGTACTCGTTTGATGCATACTTGAATATTTGATGCTGTGCACACACACAGCGGATAGTCGAAGGTAAGTTAGATATGTTGATAATTGGAAACTTAGTAAGTTAATTGAGAAATATGCAATAAATATGCAGTAAAAAATAAAAGTTGTTTTATTTCATAAAAACTGTTACAAAACCCATAACAAGACTTCTCAGTGAGTAATTACAATACTTGTAATAACCTTATGTGTGACAATTTTCATTAATGGAGGGAATTATCAACCAAATAACAGCTTGGTAAAAAAGTAAATCACCGACTGCTAATTTTCGGTTAAGGGCGGGCCCTAGGCAATCAGAACTTGGAATTTCATCCTTGACTTATTTTTAGAGGAAATGAAATAAAAAATAAAAAAGGTTAAAGCCAAGCTAAGCAAGTATAATTATTAGATAAATAACAATGACACAAATTCAGATGCGGTGCGAAATTGTGAAATTAAACATTGTGACAGCCAGATTTTCTGGCAACTTCGGGAGACTTTTATATCGAGCAAAATTATTAAAATTTCGTTTATGGGAAAGCGAAGTCACGCTGACACTCGTGATAAACAAGCTAGTGAAGTAACGTACAGCAATAATAAATCATAATTCCGAGCGATTTGTGTTTTGCTGAAGGCTGTTTTTGCCTCAGGCGCCGTTTTAAAGTGGTAACTAACAATACAATCAAATATAACATGCAGCAGCAGCATGACTGTTCTTTCTATATTTGAATTATTTGACATTTTAAAATTGGAATTTAATTATTATTTTAATTTAATGTCTGTGTCCCTAATAGTCTGCAATGAAATAGAATTGTATTATCTGAATGATTAATTATTGTAATAAGTAATTAAATATAATGTTTGTATCGCTCTAGTTAGCTGTAATGGCACAAATACTTTTTGATAATAAATAAATAAATAAATAAGTATACGTTTAGTTCTTTTATTGTTTTAGCTTCTGGCCCCACCCCACATGAACATTTATCTAATAAGCCCAATCACGAAGTTAATGTTTTAAAACAAACTAGCGGTAATTTTAATAAAATTGTATCGCCCGGAAACAGCCAATAATAATAATAATAAAACTTCACCGGCTTGCGATAATGATGTCGGCACACATACACATATACACACGTGTACATTAAACACACAAACATACAACTCACAGACAGACTTTGCAATACAAATGTTGGTAATGCAACTTGCAATTGCACCGCCGGTTAACTTTGACATTTTGAGAACGAATTTTACTAACGAAAGAGTAACTTTTACTCAAGAGTATCTTCTACTTTTTCATAGATACCAGATCAGATCACCTCATTTTGAACAGTCATTGTCATACAAATTAACCCAAAAAGTTATTCTCGTATAACTATTTGTTGGTAAAATACACCCTCACTAGAATGCATTAACTTTGACGTTTTGACTAGAGTACTACTGTTTACACAAAATAGGTACTTATGCAACATACGTGTTATTGGAAGTTTAAGTATGTGTTTTGAATCAGATTTTTTATGTCAGTGACCTGTCAAAAATTGTCTGAAACAAATATGTTCAATGGAATTTTATAAATCACAACGGCGCCGGCGGTCTTTCAAAATACCTAATGACAGTGCTTGACCAAGCAAACAAGTCCCTAACTACGCCGCAGCGGCTACGACGCTACGCCGCTGCGGCTACGACGCTACGCTGCTGCGGCGTAGTCGTTCCCCTTTAATTTACTATGCAAATATGCCTTTTGTGACGGACCCCGGCTGCGTGGGGAGAGTGGAGCCATTCTATGAATTTGTTCAACAAATTGTGCAGTTCAGGATGCAATTTTGTGCAATCACTTGATGATACCATTGAGTGGTCGGACGGTGGAATGGGAGATCCGTATTGGGGAAAAAGTTTATAATAACGAACTACTAGTGTAATAGTTCGTGGTAACTACATTTAAAAAGATATTCTAGAAATAGGCTCGCCTTAATGGTTCTACAGCCGATTTTTTTATCTTCAATACGTTTAACAGTCTATTTATTAAAGGAATTAGACATCTTACACATACATAAAATGTGAATGGCTGGCTGGGAACAACACGGTCGAGAGAATGGATAATTAATATTGTATGAGATGGCGTTATCGATATTAACAAATATTTACATACAATAAGCACATACTTTACTTTTGGTCACATACAACAAAGGTATAATATTATACAATACATTGCTTTTGGTCACACACTAGAATATATTTGTCACACATCCTAAAGCTGGGAATATTAATGTCGGCGGCCGATCGTAGAATTGGGCACATCATGATGTGCCCAAACGTGAAATATTGCGGTAGCTTAGGTGAAGACTAAAGGGGGCGAGCGCAGCGAAGCCCCCGAATAGTCCTCGTGTTCGTTTGACATGTAAAACACAAAAAAAAAACATCACGTAGTGTTGAATAAAAATGCTTTTAAAAAGACATGTTTTCGTTAAAACCCGCCACATCATGATGTGCCCAGTAATTGCTTGGGCATATCATGAAATGGCGGGGAACATGACGGCACATCATGATGTGCCCGATTCTACGATCGGCCACCGACATTAATATTATCTTCCTCCCAACTCCGGGCTCCGATATTAGCATTATTATTTGATGCTTGATTACTGTCTATGTACATACGTAATAGATGTTACTAGTGATGATGATGTGAACTGACCGATTTCGGTCACGGCGACCGCTTCAACTTGTCGTCTGTAGACGTCGCTCGTGAGCTCGCATGTGGCTTATGTTACTAGTATTGCATATACATAGCAATCAATTTGAATGATGACGGATGAGGTCTAACGATGTCGGGATAATTGGCTGCTATTATTGAGATCCAATGTAGAGTAGTCTGTGAATTAATAATATTGTAAATTTGGACTATTGTATAGGTGATCGAACGTGGGCAATACTGTGCCCTTGCCGTTCATATGGGAAAAATTGTGTCGCTTTATCTTCCTGGAATTTAAATGGACATACAATTAACGGAAACAAACCATGAATATGAGGGTTTCCTTACCATGAGTCCCCGCGCTAAGGGTTATGAATTACTCTGGTTCAGCGTCCAGCGTCCACCAAAGACCATGATCTTTGGTTCTGTTTTTCATAAGTTTTGAACTTTAACACGATGTGATTTGCAAATGAAAGCGGGCCGTTGTTTATGGACAGGCGAGCTAGTAACTCATTGGTCAGTATCGGATTGACACCCGCAACTCCTATGTGAAGAGCGAACGGAGTATTTAGGCCCGTATTATGAAACCATTCTTAGCTCTGAGATCGGTCTCGAGCGCTTTAAAATTACATACTTCCTCTGGCGAAACCGTAATTATGACATAGTTGAGGCAACTCTCATAGCTCAGAGCAGTTTATTATAATGGGCTGAAATTCCCACACTAACCGTTTACTAAATATTCACATGATTTAACTTGATTCACTGCCGGTGATAAGCACATTACTCTCCTGAGCTCAGTTAGTTAGGTAACAGGTCGTTATCAGCTTGTAAATTTTGCGAAAATGTTTGAACAAAATATTCTGGAAATGTATGCCATAGGGGTTTCAGTGCAATTCAAGTTTTGTGCTCTGTAATTTGCAACGCAAAAGCACACCTAAAGCCCCGGAGATTCAGAGAAGATAACATACAACCACATAACATAGCGTCTCTCCTTTTCCTCTATACGATGTGGCAGACGATCAGACGATCAACTATATCGTCGCACGGTGAGTCGCCTAGAACATGCTAGCTGGACAAAAACAACATTAAGACGCTTATATTTTGCCAGGGGCAATAATTGATGATGGACTCCTTAGGGAGTAGAGTAAAAGGCTTGCGATGTGCGCAGATACTAACTGGTTTTATTAGGAGTAATACTAGCTTATATATTTGTTAAATTAATAAAATAAAAAAATAACAAAAATGTCGACCGGCACATATGTACCTCAAATGCCCATCTATAAAAAGTTATTCCAGCAGAATGAGACACTTCCTAAATCCAAAAAAAAGTTAATCCAAATAAAACCTCTTGGCTAAAAATTTTGAGTTTGAAAACATCATAATATAATGCCATTGGAAACTATATGAAAAAAAAATAATCTAATAGTTGTTTTTTACTTAGAACATTCCAGGAGTTCTACAAGGAACGCTGGTACGGTTTGTACATGTCTAAAAATTGGTAATCAAAATATTTAAAAAAATTGTGTTTATCATTTAAGAAATCATCAGCGGTTTTTGTGTAATTTGCAAAAAACACACTTTTTTTGCACTTTTCGCATTTTTTTGCACTGCCGTAAGTGTCGCGCTGAAGTTTACGCCATTATGATGTCCTCCTCGTCGAATCCTTCTCCGTCCTCATCATAAAAAATGGGAGGTAGGTGGGGTCATTTGTTACCTACCCAGGCTAAAAGATTTGGCCTAGGTCCCAATGTTTTATTTTCATACTTATGTTTTTTTTGGAATTTTGGGTGGGGGTTTCGAACACCAGCAACGCTTAGCCAGTTTTTCAATATCGATTTTGTGTGACAAAGGGCTAGCTAATCGCTGCAGAATTGTGAATTCCAAGGTTTCCTCTCAATGATTTTCATCACCAGATTCATTCTATTGAAGAATTGAGGAATAATATTAATTTTTCTCTAGGATCTTCTTTAGTTTTAAGTAAAGTATATGAAATAACTCATTGAGGACTCACTCACCTTGAGAATTGGCGCGATAAAGAGAAATTTGTTTTTCTGAAATTGGAATAGGCCTTCTATCTTCTATCGGAAATCTCTTTGTCACGAAACGCCGTATAGGGTTCCTTTTAGGGTTCCGTACCCGAAGGGTGCCAAACGGGACCCTATTACTGAGACTTCGCTGTCTGTCCGTCCGTCCGTCCGTCCGTCCGTCCGTCCGTCCGTCTGTCACCAGGCTGTAACTCATGAACCGTGGTAGCTAGACAGTTGAAATTTTAACAGATGATGTATTTCTGTTGCCACTATGACAAAAAATACTAAAAATCAAAAGAAATTTAATATTAAGGGGGGCTCCCATACAACAATGGTGATTTTTTTGCTCATTTTTGCTCGATATTGATAATGGTAGCAGGTAGACGCTTAAAATGTTCACAATATATTGAGTATATTATTTACATAAAAAATAAATAATTAAATTAAAATTAAATTAATATTCAGGGGGGGCTCTCATACATTTTTTTATAGATAATGGTACGGAACCCTTCGTGCGCGAGTCCGACTCGCACTTGGCCGTTTTTTTTTATACTTAGCGCCAATTCCCAATTACCAGACGCATCTAGAGCGAACCTGGTGACTTGTTGATATATTCAGACCACCGATTCGCGGTCTGTCCAATGGCCATGCCAATCCACTTGGCCACCACTGTGAAAAAATTACAGCAAAATAAATTGTCCCTTATTCGAAATATTTTAATACAGAAATAGTTCATTTAAAATTTACTTCGTGTAAATAAATTAACGCAAAATGAGGAACTACTTTGTTAGGAACATCATTCTGAGCAACCTTTCATTATGAAACCGATTTGATCAGAGGAACTGTATTTTTAACCGACTTCCCAAAGGAGGAGGTTTACAATTCGTCCGGATGTTTTTTTTTTTTTTGTATGTGCCCCGATAGCGCCTAAACGAATGGACCGATTTGGAAATTATTTTTTTTTGTTTGAAAGGGTTTACCTTCCCATTGGTCCCATTGACACCAGGTCAGGATTTGATGATGGGATCCTGGAGAAATCAAGGGACCTCTTCAAATATTATAGGCAGACCTATAGTGATTTTTGTGTTTTTCATTATAACTCGTGCAAATGCACATGGTAAGCACAATATTGTGATGCGGAACTGCTGATGAAGACCACATATGGCCACCAGATCTGCTCAATACTAGGTACAAATAGTTTATACTTTATTGCACACAAAAAATACATTATGATAATTAAAAATGGAAATGACATGTACAAAGGCGAGCTTATCTATATCGAGAGATTTCTTCCAGCAAACCCAGGAAGGAAAGGATAAATAAATCAACAATAGGTAGATCCAAGTGTACAACATCAAATACTTAAGTAAAAAAATAAATAATATAAAAAAAAAAAAAAAATATAAACTACATACAAATACGTACATATATACCAGAATTTATGGATATAAATAGGAAATAAAACATACATAAATACAAATACTTAAATTTAATATGGAAGAGAAAGGTAGTGTTCTTTCAACCGACTTTTAAATATTCCGAGTGACGGACTGTCTCTAATGGCACTTGGCAGCTTGTTCCAGAGTCTGATAGCGCTTAGTCGGAAACCATGTTCATAGGCGGCAGTGTTGTGTTGCGGAGTTATAAGTAGCGACCGAGCGTGTAATCTCCGTGGCCTATCCGAGGACACAAATTCAAAACGATCCCGCAGGAAGCCAGGGTAGCGAGGATTAAATAATATGTTGAAAAGGCAGGTGAGGATATGAGAATCCCGGCGAAGACGAATTGGGAGCCATTTCAGCCTCCTGCGATACTCCGAGACGTGGTCAAACTTGCGTAGACCGAAAACAAACCGAATCCCGAGGTTTTGAAGTCGCTCGAGTTTGTTCAGTTGCTCTTCGTTCACGCTCGCCCAGCAGACATCAGCGTAATCAATAAGGGGGAGGAGGAGAGACTGAGCAAGTGTGATCTTTGTCTGATGAGGAAGAAAGCTTTGAAGACGCCTGAGAGAGTGGAAACTGGCAAAGACTCGCCGACTAACCTCGCTGACATGCACTGACCAGGACAGCTGGTTATCGAAGTAAACGCCTAGATTTTTGGCCTTTGTACTATAAGAGATTATGGTTCCATCATAGGCTACGGGAGCAATGGACAAATGCTGTAATAAGTTAAGGGAGAACCTGGAACCAATAATCATGGCCTGAGACTTACTAGGGTTCACCAGCAATCCATAAGACGAGGCCCAGTCCCTGATTTTTTCGAGATCGGCATTTAACAATTCTACTGCTGACGCCGACTCAGAGGGAGAAAAATGGCGGTAAACCTGTAGATCGTCGGCGTAAAGATGATAAGACGAGGAGAGAACATCCGAGATGGAGTTTATGAAGATAGAGAAAAGAAGGGGAGAGAGTATACCACCCTGGGGCACTCCCGCAAAGAGGTCACACCACTCCGTCGAAATTGCCTCCGATTTGACACGCTGCTGTCGCCCTCTCAGGTACGAATCGAACCAGCAAGCAGAATCGGAGGACACATTCAGGGACTTCAGTAACTCAACGAGGATGTCAAAATCGACGCAGTTAAAGGCGCTGCTAAAGTCTAGTTCAGTTCAGTTCAGTTCAAAATTTTTATTGACCATAAAATCATACATATTACTTAGTCAACGTCAATATAATATTAATATTTTTGTATACTACCGCCCGTTCGGAAGTTGTGGGCTTAGGGATGGAGCAAAGAAGGGCAAGAAACCTCCCCCGTACCTCTTTTTAAAATATCAGAGCCTTAAAAATACAATGTTATGTATTTCTACTTAAGTCTAAGGAAATACACCGAGGAGAGACGTACTGACTCAGTCCATCGCCCCTCTTTGGATTTCTGTGCGCTGAGATGGTAAAGACCATGCAGTTTTGTCATCTAAATATTCTTTTACACTGTAATAAGACTTCTTCAATAGGTCGTTTTTGACATAGTTTTTGAACCTCCTTTCTGGTAGGTCCGTTGCTTCATTAGGTATTTTATTATAAAAACTAACACATACTCCCATAAAAGAGTGAGCAACCTTACTGAGTCTGAACGCGGGCATAGCAATCTTATTTCTATTTCTAGTGCTAATACTATGTTTATGACCTAAAGTCTTAAATAAACCTATGTTTTTTCTGGTATACATGATATTTTCATAAATGTATTGACAGGTAACAGTAAGTATATTGATATTTTTGAATTTGTCCCTTAGTGATTGCCTAGCATCTAGTTGATAGATAGCCCGAATGGCCCTTTTTTGTAAGACAAATATTGTGTTTATATCTGCCGCTCTCCCCCAAAGCAGTATTCCGTAAGACATAATACTATGGAAATAACTAAAGTGCTATCACCGAGAGCTGTTTCTCATCCATCGCATGCTGAATGTCATCGGTGACTTTGAGTAAGGCCGTAACGGTACTGTGACCCGGCCTAAATCCGGACTGGAATTGATTCAGCAAGTTGTTGGAGGATAGGTAAGAGGAGAGCTGAGAGTGGACGATGGATTCGAGGACTTTGGAGAGGATTGGCAGGATGGAAATAGGACGAAACTCTTTAAAGGAGGTGGGATTGGATGTTTTGGGTAAAGGGATGACTAAAGCTTTTTTCCATACAATAGGGAAGGTGCTACTGGAGAGAGAGTGATTTACAATGTGTGTGATAGCCGGTAGAAGCTCTTCGAGTACAGTACTGATCATTTTTGTACAGATATTATCATCGCCTACAGCTTTGGAGGAGATGGCGAGCACAGCCCTTTTAACTGCATCGACTTCGACAAGTCTGAAGACAAATGGAGTGGAGGTAGAAGTGGACCTCGTGCGCAAGTGACTAAGAGTGGCATCCTTCACAGAAGGATTCATGACGACTGGGGCGGCTGATAGGAATTTGTTAAGACCGTTGAGATCAACACTACCAACCAACTGATCCTGAGACTTTCCGACACCAAGCGTTTTGAGGAATTTCCACACTTGGCCTGGACTATTAACTCTCGATGCACTTGGAAGATATGGCGACGCTTGGCGTCACGACACATGCGGTTGCACCGGTTTCGAAGGCATTTGAAGATAGCAAAATTTTCGGTTGTAGGCTCCTTTTTGTAGTGGCATTTGGCTTTGTTGCGTTTAGTCATTAGGCGTTTGATAGCATCAGTGAGCCATGGAGCAGGAAGGTGTTTCACCTTGACCTTCTTGACCGGTGCATGCTTGTCGAAGAGTCCCAGAACAATTGAATTGAAGTGATGGATCTTATCATCAACAGACTCACTGGAGACCAGTCAATGGACGCGGCATCAGATTTAAGGGATGCAGGATCGATACCCTTGAAGCTACGAATATGGATGAATTTAGTTCTGCTCTTGGGGGATTTAACCTTATAAGAGAGTTAAATGAGGTCATGATAGGAAAATGGTGAGTTAAACTGCCCATGAGCCGCAACCTTTTCCAAATTAGAAACTACCATGAGATCAAGGAGAGACGGACTGCAGTGTAGTTGAAAATGAGTAGCGTTGAGCGGAAGAATGTGTAAATTGAAAGAATTAACAATAGACTGAAGTTTGGCAGAGCGGGAATCGTTTTTGAGAAGACATGTATTAAAGTCGCCGAGAATGAGAGTATCATTATAAAGAGGAGTTAGCTCATTGAGCAAAGACTCGAACGAGTCGAAGTAATCAATACGAAGTGAAGGACTATAGAGAACACCGAGCAGAACTTTATTATGGTGAAGACAAATTTCAAGGAAGAGATGTTCTGCGGATTCGGAGTACTCACTCGGTGAAGCACTTACAACTCTGCACGGGATGTCCGAACGAAGGTAAAGAGCCACGCCGCCGTCAGCCTTGCTAACTCGGTCATTCCGAATGAGCTGGTACCCTGGTAGCGAGTACATAGTGGATGGTAAGGTCGGTTTAAGAAAAGATTCAGAAACAAGTATACCATCCACATACAATGCGTGGCTGACGGGCAGGCAACGCATAGTCTAAACCGGTGGACCTAGAGCCATGAAACTTTGTACAGGGGTTCCTTAGTAGCGTGGGGTAGCACTGATATGGGATTTGACAAAATTAATTCCCCAAGGGGGGGGGGGGGGGATAAGGGGTAACAGTTTGTATTAAACTCAATCTAATCAAATAGGGTTTGTGGAAGTCGGTTTTTTCTAAAGTTTACTTTTTGTTTCAATTATTTACTTCCAAGTACATTTTGGCCTGAGTGAGACAGCTGTTTTGTATGGAAAACTGAATAATAAAGTTGCTCTCATCAAATCGGTTTCATAACAGAAGTTGCTCCGAATGATGTCCCTATAACAAAGTAGTTTCTCATTTACGTTAATTCATTTACACCTTGTATGTATGAAAAATATAATCGAGATCAATAGCATGATTTATCCAAATCGCAGTCCCAACAGTACAATAAAACAATAATCACCAGCGTGGAATATTGCCACAGTAATGGACGAGCAATCATGGAACCAATGATTCCATCATAGGCCAATCAAAACGGCAGGTGAATGATAATCGTTTACGAGCTTCGGCTTCTGAGCCTTGACCAGTTCAATATGGAAATTGGGGTGAGCCTTGCGTTGTGGGGTGGAGGTTAGTTACTGCATGCACAGTATACCTTATGTAAGTATAAGCGGTAGGGTCTAAAAGTGAAATAGCTTGTGTGTCATCGAAGTCATGGAAGTTTCAGTAGGTAAAAGTCTTTTCATCTATGTACATAGTTACTCCATACAATAGGCTTGCGTCCAAGGTAATCCAATAAATATAGGAACAAGTCATATGTACAAAATGGCTTCTCAGAGTTGTATATTTCCAGCAGATATAATTTATAAGGTCAATTTTGTGCAAAAAAACACAGACTTTTACATGACGTCACTCTGTGCTTATTTCATAGAACTCAGGAACATTAGTTCCGTTTTGACAGCTCATAAAAACTATCTACTTTTTATGCCACAAGCCTATTTCTCCAAAATTGATCCAATAATGAAAACGCTCAAACAAATACAGTTGGCAGAAATATACCTATAGAATAGAAGCTAAGCACAGAAAATTTTCTCGATAAGCCTCGAAATAAAATCCTAAAGGGCATTGCAGACGTCCTACCACCAGGAGTTGCCCCTGCATTACATAACCGCTCGCACCAGTGCCTCCGGAATACCTACTCCGGTCCGGCCCGGACGATATCAGCCGGATAACTCCTTAATCCCGGGCAGTAAAATCTAACTGTAACGAGGTAGATAGCTGCGCCCGGAATCTGTTCACAAAACGGCGACAGTGGTAAAACATATCAATATCAGGCACATTTCTTCCGGCCCCAAGAAACAGCAACGTCACAAACAAATATGAATCCAAGGCCTTGATCAATACTATCAACTTTAGGTTCAATATTAGGAAAATCTTTTTAGGCTTTTATTAGTAGGATTAAAAGTAAAATATTTCTCAAATCAATGAGGGCTACCGTTTTACCGAGGCTGCTCTAGCGAGTAATATTCTGAAATATGAAGTAGCTAGCAGATTATTATTTTTTATATAAAGGGTTCCCAAAGTTGTCTGTCGTGATCGCGTCATTGAGTCTTCATTTTGCTAGCGGAATCAGGCTGTGGTAGGCAGGTGTGCAGTGGCCTTATCAGCACTGTTTTAAGTTTAGTGCTGATAGAGGATTATAGTGCGTTTTGTGGGAGATAATTGGATGGGCTGGAGTAGTGATTGTCGTACTGTGGTAGAGTAACTTTGCCTTCCGCCTGTAAAAGATACCGGCCGGGACTTTGCCTGTACCATGCCATGTATGTGAAAGCTGTCATATAGCTCGTACTACCTACTGCAATAAGTTTAATCTCATGTCAAGGCTTACTACACTTTTCAACTGCTACAAACAAACATAACTTCATGTCTTTTCCCAGGAGCGGCAGAGTCTTGTAGCCAATATTTCCATACAACCATGTCATACTATACAGAAGGTTGACTCAAGGTTGGTGCTCGCTCACCTAGCTAGTACGTCTGTATATAGAACCAGCATCTTTGGGTAAGCAATCGGTGTTACCACTAGACCATTTACGATAAGAAATACTTAAAACAAACATGCGTTAAAGGTCGATTCACACATATCAGTGAAAAATATCATTTCATACATTCTCTATGAGAGTAGTCATACTTGTCAGTATCCATACGGCACAGGTCCGTGTCAGTGAAAAATATACTTATAATTTATTAAGCATATTATATTTTCGAACCCAAACCCTCAACAGCTACATTTAAATCATTTTCCCAAATCACTCCCATCCCAGCACATGCGACACCAAGTCCTAAAGACTTCCAAACTCACCTGAACTAAATGCAGCCAGTTTCCACCGTCCATTCAGCAAAATGCACAATTTCACGCGGAATTATCCGCGCGACAGAGTCCCAACTCTGTCCGGCAGAGGTATCCGACATTACCATATCTAATTAAATTGCGAACAAACTAACTTAGCACCTGTGGCAAACAGTCGTGGATCCGGGAGGGGGGAGGGGTGAAGTTGCCGGGTGCTTTTGGTTGTAGGTAATGCGTTTCCGGTCTGTCTAAATACCGGATCTTTGCTTGATATACCAGATTTAGGTGTTGTCTAGATCTTTGCACAGAAAGGTGTAGTCATATTGTTAGTATATGTTTATTAAACTTTGTTTAAAGTGACTATCTTTCATCTGTAATGTTACTTTGGTGAATTCACTTTTTGTAGGTAAATGTGGGTTAGGTTTTTTCATTTTCATGTGAGGTTGCTGGGTAATTCATTCTGAACAACAACTTGGAGAGCATTACACGTGTAATTAGGTTTCCACATAAAAAATCTAAAGTTTGATGTCATCCAAGTATACCGAATTGAATATTTTTGCAGAAAGACAGATTTTAGCAGTTTTCAGATTTTTTCCTTTACTTAATATATATAAGTATATATAAGTCCTTGCTTTGTGCCTTTCATGATTGTATTTCTTTCCTACAGGAAGTACCCTATAGGTTTTGGGTCCATTGCGATTACTATGAAAATCCAACAATTTTACAGCATAAACAGTCGTATCGTTCGATTGCGTAGACCTAGAAGGTTGATTTTTTCACAGCTACATGCGACCACAGACCTTAACAGTTGATATATTTCGGTCTGATACGTCCACGTGTTCTTGATATAAAAGTAATGACACAGGGACAGACAGACAGACGTGACAACAAAGTGATCCTACAAGAGTTCCTTTTTTCCTTTTAAGAATTGGAACCCTAAAAATTTAAAAAAGTTTGAATAGTTGCTTTGATGAAATCGGTTTCGACGTCTCTGCCCCCTAAAATAAGTCTACATGATTTATGATAAACTGCATATTAAACATTCGTTATGTTTACTCTCGCTTTCTAATAAGATCAATGTTTATCATAAGTTTTGACATATTATGCATGCATAACACCAATTTTATTTAAAACCAAACCATAGTTATACAGCCAAACATGGAGTCGTAAACAATCACAGTGCCCTTACAAGATTAAACTACGAATTGTGGTCTAAACCAACAAATCATTTGTCTCACAACTCCCAAAACGCCACTTAAGCGACAGTCTACATTGCGGCGTCCCCTAACACCGTGACAAACAAAGCAAAACAAAATACGCAGTGGTTTATGCACAAAAATTGCCCAGGGAGCATTCAGCCAGGCTCATACTCGAGCGAGCAATTTAATAGGCAAATCTACATAGTTTGTATTGCAGCCATGCGAATTAGTTGTTATGCTATAATGTTATGCGTCTTTTGAATAACATTGGAGAGATTGAAGGTGAAGTTATGCTTTTAAAGCAATTTCAGTTATCTACACACACAAACAAGCCGTCATGCCTTTTTCTCTTCAGGGTGGCAGAGGCACACCTGTGGTTTAGACAGTTAATATCTAGTTACACCGAACTTCGCTCGGCGGTTGGTGGTACAAACACAATAAATCATTATATTCAATTGCAATTCAATTTATTATATAAATCATATCATCAGACTGCATTAACATCGATTAATATGCTGATCTGTTTTTGAACAGCTGCAAACGTTATTGTTCTGAGTGCAAACGAGAAGCCTCCGAGAAGCAAACAGGCACTTTGTTTTCCTCGTGAGTGTTAGGCACAGAATGCAATCTTTCAGCCTACATGTAGTGCAAGTAGTAAGCTTAGTAGCAAGCTAAAAGGTTGAATAGGAGATGATGAACTTAGATTCGACCTTATTTGAACGCAACCTTTTTGTGTGAATTTTCCGAAGACGCGCCAAAAAGTGGCACTGAGGTCGCAATGAGTTAACTTCCTTTTTGATTGCCATTGGAATTTATGCCTTATTTTCATTGTGCTAAAGTGTCAAATCTATTGCGCGGCAATGAGAAAAACATGAAAAATCTGAAATCCGCGATTTTTCAGTTATGAGACCTAGCTCAAACGATTTTTTACCCCCAAAAACCCCTATGTTTAAAATTTCATCGAAAACTACAATGCCATTTTCTAGAACACAAAACATAATATCGTTACATAAAAATATTCCTCGTATAGAGGGTATAGGGTGGGTACATAGCTCGGCTCGGCGGACACCAATTGTGGATGTCAATTTTGCGTGATAGGGGGCTAGCCATCGCTGCCGTTATGGTGACTATGGTAACAAGCAGACTAGCTGCCACTGGCATCGGTTGATACCGTAAACTCGGTACATTTTACATACGCAGTGATGAATAAACACGAGTTAACCCTTTCAGTACTGTTGGTATATATATGTCCCAGTCTACGTAGGTACCGTTGGGACAATGCGTCCCATGGACGTTCAACCAAAGCCTGAATCTCTGTTTTTGCTTTAAATTTGGGACAAGTAGTCCCAAACGGTCCGTACACTCATCCTTACTCTGTCGAATTGAACAAGTTGCGACTGGCACATCACTAGTTGCTTCAGTCTTGACAAAACTAACTACGGGTGTGATTACGTCTGCAAATAATAATTAAAAGAAGTGGTTTAAAGTGCGTTAAACAGGTGAGTTTTGTTTGTATGAGTTAATTGATTGATATATTGTTACATAGATCATAACTTATTCTAGAAATGTCTTTTATTTTCTTGTAGATGTTAATCTTGGGACAATATGTACCATTAGACCTTAGAATATATATATGTACCTAACTGTGAAATAGAAAAATTGTTGATTACTTTCACAGTGTACAATTTTTGTATAAAAATACGTGATAGACTATAATGTGTATTTCTTGTTGTATTGCAGGATGTCAAAGCCGACGCGAAAGCGGACGGAACGAAGAAAATGAAACATAGTGAAGGCAATACAGCTGTCGCTGGAGGAGTAGTTGGGGACTATTTGCCAGTTCCAATACCGAGTAGACGCAGGTGCGTCTTCTGCACACAGAAAAATAAAAGACACGCAGACATACACAATATGCAAAGCGTGCAAAAGATATTTATGCAAGAAGAATCACCCCGTGGCATGTATAATTAAAATAAAAACATTCTATTGTCTGTACATCAATGTTTCATTTTGTTGAACTTTAAGGTCTGATGGGACATATCGTCCCATCCTGAAAAACGTAGATTACACTTCTGAAAACAAATTCTAAGACTATTTTCCGATTACATAAACCTTTTTTAGTAGAGCAGTGATTATTATATACGAATTTCAACAACTTTAGTTTTTAGACCTGGGCGGGTATATATATGCCGTCTCGAAAGGGTTAAGTAACAGTAGCTTAATACAGTTCGTAAAGTTCTTCAAGTTTATTTTCAGCTTGTGTAAATCTGTAACTATGAATGCACCGCGCTGCAAGCCAGACGCGACGCTTCCTCAATCAGCCACCGAGTAAGCGGTCCCGATTTCCGCCGAGAGATGGCGCTGCTGCGCTACCAAATTCAGCTGCAATCACGTCTTTGTCCGCCTATTGTGTGGAAAATTTCGAAACGCTCCCGCCCGCCCGCTTCCGGCCTTTATTTCGAAGCAAAACGTTTCACTTTGAGCGCGAATCGTCGAAATTCGTAAATTTCTTTGGGCAGCGGCGCAGAAGGCAATAATGGCCGAACTTTGATTCCGACTACTTCTGTAGGGCCTACGTAGGTGTCACGGTGGGCTGCCTCTACAAATTGGCCTGTGATCGAAACGACTTTATTTCTACGTGACTTGATGGAATGCGCTACAAAGAGTCCGAATGACTATTTCCTTTTTTAGCACTCAACAAATTTCGCTTTTTGTTTCTGATTTTTTCATTTCATTTATCAATGCTACACTTACTCTAGCTACAATTTAAATCAAAAGCATTATCACAAGAAAATATAAGTTGCGTTAATGAGTAAGTTGTAAGTAATTCTACTTAGTTGTAATATTCAGCTAAAATACATTTTGTTTAAGACAGGATATAATAAGCATGCCGGTCGCCAGAAAAAATTGCCAGCTTGCTTTCTATTATAGACTGTAAACAAATTCATAAAACTGTTTTCATAATGCATATCAAGCCACAGAAAGCCAACCTTTACGCCAAAACACGCCTATTACCCCGCTCCGTAATGAAAACACACTGCGAACGCAAAAGGAAACGAGCTCCTTCCATCCACTGTAAGTAATTTTTCCCACTCCAAGCCTCGTAGGTACAGACTCAGGCCTAGGCATATGTGCACCTAGGTATAGGCTGTCTGTGCCTAGATCTAGACCTACCGTATCAGCCGTTACAGTGTCTGATAGTCGGCGCTCAGTGCCACACCGCCCACGAGACAAGCAGCACGCTGCCCCAATACGAACGATATCTGAAAAAGTTGCTGAAAAGTTTTATGTTTATAAAATACAGTAAAGACGAATTTTGAACGCAGGAACGCGACGCGCTTTTCTAAATTCCAGTTTCGAATGACGCGCACTCACTTGCATTTTTGAATTTCGAACTTTTTCTACTATTTCGTATATTGCGCCAGGATTTTGGACATATTTACGTATTTATAATAGTTTTCGAATTGTAAGGGAATAACACCAAATAATTTTAGGTTAGACGTAAAAGCTAACTCAGTTGGTTGTGAGAAATATAGTTTAGAAATTGCATGTTTAGTCGTACTTACTATAATAATCACATGTTGTAGCCGCTTAATATAAAAGTAGTTGATCATATTCTTATCCGTGAGTAGTGTAGATCTATATATAGCTCAGTACATAAATAAGTGAAAATAAATAGCTCAAGAACTTTTAAAGTAACTTTCCGTAAACTTTTACGGTGTCCGGTTTCGTAGCTGACGTCATCTACGGGGTAAGTGTTCTCTCTTTTTAAATATTTATGAAAGTAAATAGACAGGCCTATGGTCTACTTTTAAATTCCGCGGACTTGTTTGACAAATATAGTGATACCCTATTCAATAAAATTTTAATAGTGATGGGGTCAATATCGACATGTTGATCAATAAAAGGCATCACACACGTTTTGATGAATAAATATTAATAAATTTCGATCCTACGATTTTGTGTTTGATTTTTGTGGTAATTGCTATGAAATCATTTAACAGTGTTTTGCAAAAGAAAATATCAGTGGTTTGTTTACATCTAGTTTGTGACAGCCTCATGACAGACAGCTGTGCTATTTAATTCAAGATGTCTTTGTCCTCTTACGAACTAAGCCATTAGCTAGGGCATCCATCTAGTCAAGCAAAGAGGTTGAGGTTTTCTTATGAATTTGAGTATTTACTGGTCGTCAATATGCACAGTACTGTGCAAGTTCTAGCAACATTTGTGTGCTTTGAGTTGTCAATCAAGTCCGCGGGATTAAAAACTAGACCATAGCGGCTTCAGGACAAAAATGTCCAAGACTTTGACAGTGAGTACCAAGACGTCAAATAATGTCTATTGCAAGGGAATGAAAAGATAACTCCCCTTAATTTTAATATCAAATATTTTTCTCTTTCGGCAAGGAAAAGAACAATCTCTGCGGTGTTATCGTAAAATGAATACAGAACATTCAAGCATAGAAAATCAGTTTCGTCTATGGCAGAAGAATGTATTATAAATAACGAAACATTTAATTTATATAAAATATCGCATATGGCTATTGCAAAGGTAATTGCTTATCTCCGAGCTTACAAACTTTCAACATTTTCGCCGTATCTCGTAGCATGTAAAGTGCGCACCGCTACGAGGCGGACGTCGTAGCGCGTAGACGGCTGCGTAGCACGTAGCAAAAACTTACATAGCGTCACGCCTTTTCTCATATGGTTTAGCAGAAGCTTTGTGCCCACGTTAAGCAGAAGCTTTGTGCCCACGTTAAGTCAGTAATGATTGCCCATTTGGCATGACAGGGGTTTATTAGCCTGTATATGAAAGTTTCCTGACGATTCTTTTTGAAATCGTAGGAACCTTATTGTACACAAGACGAATTCTTAAAGTATTGGTAACAATGCTAAAAATGTCCTATTTTTTTTAGTTATGAATAAAAATTACGGACAACTAGTTTAACAGGTTTTCATCCTAAAAATTATGAACCACCTGCTTTCAATATTCCTTGAACCTCGTCCATTATCTTATTTTCAAATCGAAGTATTTGTTCAAAAACAGTCGTATATTCTCGACGACTATCCTAAATGAAAGAAAGGTTATAAATAAGTCAAGATTTGCCGCATTGCCTCCGGGGCCACCTTAAGAGATATTGTTTAAATTTTCATAAATTACTCATTCATTCATTCACTTCATTCCATCACCCCCTCCCTTGCCCACGTTTGTGATAGTTCAGACTTGGAGAGTGGATTTTGAAATTAATTACCTACTCAGTTTCACAAAAATAATAGGAAACGTGAACCCCTATACCCCTGATCGGAAATTCGAGTCCACGACATGACAGTTGCAGATAAAGTCATTGGGGTGACCACATTAAATAGTGATGTTAAACAATCGATCGATTTACAAACGTAATCATAATTTTTTATAATGCGAAATAAGTCGAAATGTCAGGTCAGCTGTTACAAGTGAAATATTGTTGCTATTAGGCGTTTTTCCATACGTCGCCGCCGGCCCGGCACCGGTTTAGTGAGTAAGTGAGGGACAGAGCTATAGTTCTATCCCTTACTTACTCACTAAACCGGCCCGTGCCGGCGTATGGAAAACGCCTATTTTCTGAATCATAGTGATTGTGTATTTTTGAAACTAATAGGCGTTTTCCATACGGCGCACCGGCCCGGCACCGGGTGCCGGTTTTTTTATTTACTTTTATGTCGTAAAGTTCAAATTATAAACTTCAAAACCCTAGTAAGAACCCTACACGTTTTGATGACATGCGAATCTTTTTAAAATAAATTTTAAAAATATTATAAAAATACTATTATGATCCTAACATTCATTTGATATGTCACACGGCATAGTTTTTTTTCTCATTTGCCCTCCCAAAAGTGGCCCCCATATTCCCTATTTATAATATTTAAATTGTAATTTTGTCTTCGGGTCAATATGTGTACCAATTTTAAACTTCCCTTAAAACCATAAATATTAGGTTTTTGAGATAATTCAGTGTAAATAGTGACAATAAATTACGAAACTACTGCAAACTGAATTATCTCGGAAAGCCTAACTATTTACGACATTTTGTTAAAGAATATTTCTTATTTGCAATCAAATTCCCTATCGATGGACACATGTTTTATAGGTGTAGGATGTTATATTATTTTGATAAACTACTTTATGACTTAAAAAATACACAATAAAAAAAGTCGATTGTGTCACATCACTATTTAGTGAAGACAAGAAAGTGGTAACACTGTTAATGTCATGTCGTGGACTCGATGGGTTTAGTTTTATTTTAGCTTTCATTTTCACGGATATCATGCAGCGTACCTACATCGTACGCTCGACTACAAGCATAAATAAATTGTTTATTTTTTTAATCACAATGTGCGGGTTAAAACTGACAAATGATAGTTAGGCGCAAGAGGGACATAAACATTCCGATGACATAATTATGCTCCGGAAGTAAGGGTAAGGAACAGAGCTATGCGTCTACGACGCGTTTTTAACTACTACAACTATCTTTCCAACTTCGTTAAGAACAAAAGCTCAACTCCTGCGTCATATCTGGCCTGCTACTTCTTTTAATCGGCGGCGATTGGTTAGCCGCCTCGCACTTTTAATGGAATAGGATAGGATTCACTAGCTTAACTCGGGCACAGCTTAACTCGGGCACAGCTTAACTCGGGCACAGCTTAACTCGGGCACAGCTCTGTCTCTGCCACACCGCATGAGAAAAGGCGAACGCAGAGCTTTTTCCAGTTTTAAGTAATTTTCAATTTCAAATAGGTACCTACGCAAACTCACGATCAACTCAGCGCAGCGGCGTATTTACAATCCCCTAATGAATATTGACATTGATTGAAATGCAAATCCGCGATGCATTCGTTTCCACTGCACATTTTGAGAACAGCTAATTGTACTAATGAATTTTAAGTGCGCTTCTATTCACGCATTGCGTATTGTAATGTGGTACTTATAAATAGTTCATGGTGTATAAAGGTGGTAAACATCTTGCACAGGAAGGATTAGTGGTTAAGGATTTGATAACATTTTCACTAAGCCATAAACCTCTCAGTCCTTATTGCTTGAGAGGGGGCTATCGATCGTATTTCCACCACTCAGGGAAACACACGAGATTTGTACTCAATTATGCCAAAAGATAGAGAAACAAGCTACTGATTACATAATAAACCAATTCTCGCTTCCGTGAAAAGTTAAAGCAAATATAATTAAATAAAACCCAGACCAATCTCAAATTGGTACCGCAATGATAAAACTCTATAGACTTTTACTATAAAAAAATGGCTGCTCAAACAATCGCCTAAGAATACCATTAATGGCTTTGTTTAAATCATTACTTGCCCGAGATCGAAAGCTGAGTCAATAGATCCTCCTTATTACGGGAGGCAGTCGGCAGACTGTTTCATATAAAAATATTTGCGCTGCTTTTACAATAATTACATCATGAGGTAACTGTTTGCCCAGTCTTGCGAAAGTGGTAGGAATTATTATTGTAAGAAGTGTTTTATGTAATGCACCCTATAGAAATGACATGTTTATAATAGTAGTTTATGAAACTGTTGCATAATGAGAGGTATTAAAACCCGAACGGTTTTTAATAGTATCCACCGAGAGTTTTAATACCTAGTTTCATACACTACTTTATCTACTTTCATAATTAAGTGTCTCTCTTACAAAAATCAAAGTTAAAACACAACAATATTTCCACATAAATCAGTGCTTAGACACTTGGACGAACATCCAAGCTTAGACACAACCAACAAAACGTTGTCACGTCACGTTGACGTTTTGTTGCCGCCAAAACCCATCATATAAATCACAGCGCATGCGCGGAGCATGGGCCACAGAATCAAACCTCAGATTAATGAACCTCTTTGTTTAAATCTTCCTGCCTCCAATTACTTATCAAACACTGAGTGGCTGTTTGGTTGTGTATCTGTATCTGTTGCGGCTAATGTTAGAAATAATATTAGTTTTTTCTATTGTTACATGGGCGCAGAGGAGGCTCAGGGTAGGTGAAGGTAGTTCATGTTACTTTGACATGTAAGAACAAATTAAACGTAAATTAGCCAGCTAAACTTAGGTTTAGCCGCTCTCCTAAAATATCGATGAAAACTAGAAACAGTGACGTCACGCACATGTTCAGCTTTCCAACGATCCTTTGGCTTACGGTGACAGGTGGAACTGACGCTTTTTGACAGGTTCGTTGTAACGCAAAGGCCTCGTCTGCGATACACCGGGCTAAATATACATAAATCAAGGAAGAAGGATGAAAGGACAGGTACCTCGTGTTCTCGTTTCGCCTGGACTTCTTTCATTTGACTTTAAGAGGCCTCCCAATCCGCAAATTGCACCAACCGATTGTACAACACCAGTAGGATCACCCTTTCAGTTTATAGATATAATATTTCTAACCGAAATAACCGTAAATCCGAGTATATGAATTATTTTTCATAAAAATCCGTTCCTACACCGCGCGCGAGTGGAAACAAAAGAGAGAGAGTGAAGTTTGCAACGAAACGAATAAACTGCGCGGCGAATTGTACGAAGTTCAAGCCCCTGAACCAAGCATTCGTTGTATTAAATAGCGTAGAAGTGGCGCTCCCCTGTAAATATCACTGACGCGCCAAAAGTTCTTTGAAAGACCATAGGCATCCAAGACGAAGAGTTTTTTTTTCTGTCTACTCAGTAAGGATAGAACCTGAGACTTAATACATTTTATACATTACTGACTGCCGCTCTGGCCACCTTGCATAAGAAATACACATTTCCACCACTTTTTTGCCACGAAATCCTGCTTACGTACAATCGCGCCATCATGATGTTGCGTCACTCTCGTCTCCAGTGTAGCACCATCCCTGTCTGCCTGAAGTGCCCTGAAGAGGACGGTTGCGTCGGGAATACTGCGAAATGTGAAAAAAGCGCGCGAAACTAATGAGCTGCAAGAGTGGGAGAAAATTACGCGTATCTGGTTACTGGTGGTACAATTTTAAGGGTTCTGTACGCAAATGGACTGAAATATAAGATGGTTAGGTTGGCTTTGCGTGATGCCACAAAGCCTGGGCTAATGAGATAGCTTGTTTATTTACAAATTTTACATTTTACATAAGTATTACTAAATTAGCGAGTCCATTAAAATTCATTCATTTATTCGCTGTGTGGAGCGCAATAATCGATAAGACCACTGAAATGCCATAACATAATATAGCGTCACGCCTTTTCCCATACGGGGTGGCAGAGGCACAACTGAGCCCACTTTCAGCCAGTGATTCAATATTCCATTTTGCGTGACAGGGGGCAAGCCCATCACCGCAGCTATACAGTAATGAAGGTTTCCCTACAATGTCTTCCTTCACCGTTAGAACATCCGTTTAATGTAATTAAGATAAATGATTTATCTCAGTGATACATGGCCAGCATTGGGATTTGAACCTGCATCTCCTGCGTGAGAAGCAAGCATCAAACCCACTAGACCACGAAAAAATTAAATGAATGAAATGCCATGGGCGGTCTATGCTATATTTTCATCCCTGATTTTAGAACAATTTCACACCCCCATAAGATAAACAACTGATACCAATTAACAAATTATCTTCGCCCAAGACCGGCCAAAACCGACATATAATAGTCAAGTTTAAATTAAATTAAAACAATAAATTTAGTTCGGGCAACAACTGTCGTCCATGAAAGTGTCAACTAGACAAGATACGGGTTTGCTTATTATTCAGAAGGTATTCAACATTAGATATGTTACGGGCGGCAACTATTTTAAACGGGGGTTGCTATGAACGATAATAAATTTAAACTTAATTTGTTGGCTAGGGACACAGCGTTTGGCTATTGCAGTTTCAGCATACGAAACATTGTGAAAATGACAGATGTTATCATTATCAAATTATAATTATTAGCACAGATCTTCTTATACCATATTATAGTAGGTATGTATCTGTGCTTATACGTATTTGGTTTTCTTCAGTCTCTGCCTACCGCTCTTCCTGGAAAAGGCGTGAGCATATGTATGTATGTACTTGGTTTGGTAAAAAGCTTCACGGTATGTATAGGTTTGCTGGAAGAGATCTCTCATGTTTTTTTTCTTCATTATAGTGTCTGTATTCTGTTTTTGTGCAATAAAGTATAAAGGTATAAAGTAAAGTATAGTGTTACAGTACAAAAATGACAACCCTTGACTGAGATTATTGTTAATTGTTTATCCTATTGTTCGCTCCGATTCTCGGTTAGTTGTGTTGTGCTTACTAGGTATGTTTAAAAAAATTCGCAGCAAAAGCATCAAGTTATAGCCAATTATTTCCATATTTCATTTATTTTAAGGCATTCTGTTTTCAAAAATAGTTGAAAACTGTTTTGGGTGTACGCCCAGCAGTTTTTTAAAACTAAATACGAGAACTAGAAATGGAGCAGCTTTTATTGCTTCAAAAGAGGCTGTAAAATTTTGTTCACTCCTAAATGAAATTATGTTCCGGTTTCGTTAGCTCGTAAAAATATTTCAATTAGTTCCTTAACTCTACGGCGGCGGTGAAATTTCAGTTTAACGATTCTAAGATTGAATAATAAAAACAACAAAAGTTTGTGCGAACAAGTTTTTCACTGGCTATAAAGTAAGCGTCGACTTTTTGAAACTGGGACGAATGCAAAACTTCTGCAAATCGTAAAAAAGTCCCTTTTAGTAATGAGCAAGATTTAAACCATTAACTTCAACAGGAGGCCCCTTTACTTGACAAGAGTTTGGTGACTGCAAAAAAATCGGTCAAGTGTGAGTCGGAAACGCACAATAAGGGTACCGTATTATCTTAAGCACTCAAAACAAAAAAACAAAAGAAAAAAGAAAATTCAAAACACGTCTCTTGTGTGGGGACCCTCTTTAATTTGTATCTCTCGTATTTCAGTATTTATTGTTGTTGCGGCAACAGATACACATTCTGTGAAAATTTCAACTTTCCAGTTATTACGGTTAGTGCTCTAGGTCCCACTGACGGACGGACGGTTGGACGGACGGACGGACAGACGGACAGCGGAGCCTTAGTAATGGGGTACCATTTGGCACCCTTCGAATACGGTACCCTAAAAATGGAGTGACTATGTTCTCACGTTTTCAAACTTCGATTTTTAAAACAATTTAAAAATAATTTATTAACATCAAGCAACCCTCGAACTTTCATTGATTAAAAATAGGTACTCGCGATTTCCGCTGCCCCATCATGAAGGGCTCTAATAAGAACATAACCCTAACTATAGAAACTAGTACGAAACACCGTTACCACGCCATAGCCACAAAAACTGACACAGACGGCCGGAGGGCTATAAATTGGAAGCTTCTTGTGTAGTCTAGGGCTTCGTTGTCTGCGGAATGTGTGTATTGTTGTGTAAAAGGGTGTTTATGGCTGTGGCTCATTTGCATGGTATTTTTTATGATAGGTGAGTGTGGCGCCTTTACACTCTTGATAGGAGGATCAAAGGGGGTTGGTTTTGTTATGCTGGAATCAGTTGAAGTCAGACGGTGCAGATAGTAACTTCTTTATTCCTATGGCTATGGGTTATGTAACGTTTCTCGATAGCAGTACTGTTATAAATACCGACGTTTCTCGATAGCAGTACTCTTATAAATACCGACGTTTCTCGATAGCAGTACTCTTATAAATACCGACGTTTCTCGATAGCAGTACTCTTATAAATACCGACGTTTCTCGATAGCAGTACTCTTATAAATACCGACGTTTCTCGATAGCAGTACTCTTATAAATACCGACGTTTCTCGATAGCAGTACTCTTATAAATACCAAAATCACAAAACTACTATCAATTGCAGCAATAACAAGATATCACAATCAATTTGTCTCTTCCGAAAACAGAAACCAAACGCAGGATCCAATAAAAGGAAATTATTCGGCTAGACTCACAGATAGATCGGTTTGGTGAATTACGTTTTTTTCGCCTTTATCCGTATTTCTTTAGCCGTTCGGGTTTAACTGTTTTCTTACGGTGGCAAATTTATAGAGGTTCGCAGAGAATTATGGCGGGCAGGTGCGAACTACGGTCCTGGAGTCTGTTTCTATTTATAAATGCTTCTTAGCTAACCTAAGTTTTTGTTCATACATACGTACGGATGTATTTGAGTTAAACCAGATCTCCTGAAAAAAATGAAATGAAATGAAATTACGCGCCTTGTACTACTTTTGACAAACTTTCAATAAATTCACCCAGACCAACGGGCACTGAGCGGTGTCAGCCGCCCCGGTTATTTCCTATTGCTAGCAAGTTGAGTAAAGAAAACCCCATAAAACCAACTCATAGGCCCATAAAACCAGCTCATTTTTTAACCGTCGAGTTGCATATGTAATTACCTAGGTATCCTATGCTAGTAACTCGACTTATTTAGTAGTAAGTAGGTACGTGTGATGAAACAAGAATGTGGACTGTTACAAAGCCCGCACAATAATAAATATCTATACTCTGGTAGGAGGTAAGCAATTACTAAAGCATTATATTCATTGTCTCCGTATATTCCATTATGCCAACAGTTTTAATAGGTAAATAAGTAACTACCTGAAAATATTTTTATTTATAATGTCTGTTTAGCCTAGGATCTATAATGTACACTGGGTGTTTAACTAATGTAATGTAATATGTAATTGTGTTAATAAATAACTTTGAAAAACAAAACAAACAACTCGGAGGGCGGCGTCAGCCACCCCGGAAATGTTTCATTACTAGCAACTTAGTAGGTACTTTGATGCCATTAGCTGCCTAACTAACGACACGACATACAAATAGTAAGTCACCGTGCGATTACCGTTGACACGTGCGAGCCGTGAGCCCGCATCGCATCACATCAATCTCGATTCGACATCGACTCGATTGATGAATTGCGACATTTGCGATGTCTTGTTTGTGTTTGTGTTGTAGATAGGTCAGTGAAGTCAACAGTGTAATAATAACATAGTGTCCGTCCACCCACGCATGTATAGACAGATTTGTTGTAACGGTTGTGATTAGCCTAGCGAGAGAAAGAGTGAGATAACATATTTACAGATTTATAGATTTATTTACAGAAAGAGCGGCTAGGTCGTGTGTTTGAACTCTGTTTACAACGTTTTTACGCGTCCAGTTAAGGGGGAAGTCGTTGGCATAGTCGCGGTTATCTTTCTACGTTACTCCAATGACTGTATTTCTCTCCAGGGTTCTTCTCCTTCTCCTTCTCCTTCTCCTGCTCCTCGACCTTCAACGCTTCTTCCTACTGACACCTGGCCTGCACCACACTACTGCAATCTATCCTAGCGACTGCTGTTCCTGACCCGGCATTCCCGACCGTCTTCGCCAGCCGCATCTGCATTTCCCGGCCAGCAAAACTGAGTTCAAACCCACGACCTAGCCGCTCTTTCTGTAAATAAATCTGTAAATATGTAATCTCACTCTTTCTCTGGTAAGGCTAATCACAATCTCATAGTAATATGACGTAGAATCGAGAATCCACTATCACGATTCACAATACAAAGTATGAACATATTAATACACCTATCTCCCCCCTTTCCCATTCCTGTTAAATCCCATACCACTTTACACCATGAACACTATCTACTTTCTCTTTATGTTTCATTGTTATCTTTTGTTTTATTTTTTATTTTATTTTTTGTAAACTAACATCTCCATTAAAAAGTAGTAGTTAATTAGCATATCCTTAAATCTGGAAGAGCACTGACCCCTGAAATACAGGTGATAAACCTAGCTCAGGGGTCGAGGATCCCTATTATTATGTAACTACATATGTTGGTGTCAAATAAATAAATGTTTACGTGTAACCCATTATAGTTTTATAAGCATAGCATAGTGTCACGCCTGTTCACTTAGAGGCAGAGGCACAATTTGTTTAGTCAGTTTCAGTACAAATGGCTCCAGATTATTAACCCCTTAATGCATTTAAATATGTTTCCTTGAATTTCCTGTTGGGTACAACATGCCGTGCAAATGTGACTTTTTTAGATCAGAGTCACATGTCTCTACGACGTAAATGGACCCCAGCAAAATGCCCATCTTTAAAAAGTAATTCCAGCAGTTTGAGATATTTCTTGAATCCACAAAAAATAGATCTTATTAAACCTTTCCTTCGCAAAAAAAATGTATTTGAAAACATCATAAAATATGATAAAAAAATCTAATAGTTGTTTTTACCTAAAACGAGTTATTCCAGGAGTTCTACAAAGAACGCTGGTATGGTTGTTATGTCGGTAATCAAAATATCTAAAAAAATTGTGTTTAACATTTTAGAAATCATCAGCGGTTTTTGTGTAATTTGCAAAAAATACACTTTATTGCACTTTTCGCACTTTTTGCGCGGACGTAAGTGTCGCGCTGCAGTGTACGCCATTATATACTTTATTTTATCATTTATCTTTTATAATTTGTGAACATTCCCACCACCCAGTTGCTAATTTTAGCGTTACCAGGCGCCTAAACAAAAAAACAACGTTGTCACGCGCGCGGCATATTTTCCGGCACATCGAATATTGATGCAAACTCCATTCAAACTGAACTGACGCAAAACACACACCGGCCGGCAATCTTCCCGCGCCATTTAGATAAATAATCTCAGATATCCTTTTTTGTTAGATTTATTCTTGCCCCCGCGGAATACGGCGTGTGTAGTAGAGCGAACTGGCAAATCGGTAGTTTCAGGCATGAGTGCGCATTGGTGACAAACGGGAGGTCTGCCCGCCCAGCTCCCAGATATGATAGCTTTGTGATAAAACTCGAGAGCGTATCTGAGATTCATAGATTTAAACGGCAAATGGATCTCTGGTAGACGAGATTGAATGGCGGATGAAGTGAGTCGCGAGTAGATGTTTTCTGGGTGGCTTCGCTGGAAAGAGTTTTCCCGGTCCAAAGGGGTTTGATCTGGATTTCGGTACCCTATTTTAATACAATTTGTTTGTATTGTATTATATTTGTTTGTAGAGCATAGCATTACGCCTTTTAGAATACGGCGTGGCCTCTGCCACAATGACACAATGGTGCACAAGTTGAGCCAGTTAT
Organism: Argyresthia albistria; assembly: GCA_963457715.1. Lineage (NCBI taxonomy): Eukaryota > Metazoa > Arthropoda > Insecta > Lepidoptera > Argyresthiidae > Argyresthia > Argyresthia albistria. The sequence continues at coordinate 522,040 of OY735253.1, forward strand.
TTGATACTCTATTTAGCATGATGGGGGCTAACCCTTTGCCGCAGCTAAGGAGATTATTTTAATGCTTTGCATATAATCTCAAGCCTTAATGTTTGACAAGTCTCACGAAAATAATTAACGTCACGCCTTATCCCGTTCGGGGTGGCACAGACACGGTTGTTATTCAACACGCCATCCAACACACAACAGTGTCTCAGTAATCCTATATAACCCTGCCCTACGCAATAGTATTGATATGGTAATGATCATGAAAATAATAACAGTGGTTTTAACTATTACTGTTAGAAGTACATGTAGGGATACAATATTTATTAAGACAAATGAACGTGGAAAATGTACCCTAGAACAGAACATGCAAGTCGTTTATCAAACATGTAGCAATTATTCTGTTATTTATGCAGCAGGGGTCGCGATACGATGATATTTATTATTATTATCTTACAGCACTGACAACATATCTGTCCGATCTTGCGTAGAAAAGTTTCTTATATCAAATCTGTTATATATAACCGGCCAAGTGCGAGTGGGACTCGCGCACGAAGGGTTCCGTACCATTAGTTCAGTTCAGTCGTTTATTGCCATAAATTACACGTTTATCTATAAAAAACCGCAAAAAAAAATATGGGAGCCCCCTACATATTAATTTAGTTATTTATTTTTTGAGTAAATAATATACTCGATATATCGTGAACATTTTAAGCGTCTACCTGCTACCATTATCAATATCGAGCAAAGATGAGCAAAAAAAATCACGTTTGTTGTATGGGAGCCCCCCTTAATATTAAATTTCTTTTGATTTTTAGTATCTGTTGTTATAGCGGCAAGAGAAATACATCATCTGTGAAAATTTCAACTGTCTAGCTACCACGGTTCATGAGATACAGCCTGGTGACAGACAGACGGACGGACGGACGGACGGACGGACAGACAGCGAAGTCTCAGTAATAGGGTCCCGTTTGGCACCCTTCGGGTACGGAACCCTAAAAATATGGACTGAGTAAGCAATTAAAATGTTATTATCAGTTAATACGTCTAATCAAACAAATCAAAATCATTACACATTACGGTGGAATGGGCCACCTACCACGCAATAAACTTACACAAGTAGCAGATGCCATCCCATGTGCCATCCCATGTGCCATCCCATGTGAGAAACGGCGTGCATTTATACCTAACTCGTGCAAGTTCCTGCCGAAAATGAAACTCTTCTCTAACTCTCCCGGGCATGAATAAAATATTCGCTTACCCGCAAATTTGAATGTATAAACAATCGCTTTCACCAACTCCGATAAACTAAGATTAATAACTCAAAAACCCGCATTGATTCTGTGCGTTGGAATGTGGCACATTCTTACTCGAAAAGCCTGTGCCCCTCGGAGGTGATATTAATAGGCAATTTTTTATTCATTAAAAACTGGTGAAGACATGGGTTAAGTTAAAAGATATGCGATTTCCAGACCTACAGAATCATATAGACAGGCTTGTCCCAAATCTCGGTTTTATTTAATATCTTAAATTAAAGTGTTATGTTTAATATCTTTATCTTTATCTCAAAGTTAAATCGATATTAGTTCTAACCCCGCTGTTGTTAAACGGACCTTCTTGTATGGTTTACTACAAATAAGTTGAAATTAAAACGCTAACAAAAGCTTATATTAATCGTCACTTTTAAATTTTTCAGATTTATCTGCAAGCAGAGGTAAGTGATTGCATATGCATTTAGAGAGTTAAACATAAAATAAATAAACTGTCAAGTGCGAGTGGGACTCGCGCACCAATGGTTCCGATCAAACTTACACATATTAATGTGTAATTAGGTTTTCACATAAAAAACTAAAGTATGATGTCATCCATGACGACCTCTGTGGCGTAGCGGTTGTGCATCTGCCTACCATGCGAGAGGTCCCGGGTTCGAATCCCGGCTGGGGACAAAAAAAAAAGCCCGCAGGTCTTGGATGTTTACATGTTTGTGATGTCGCTGTTTCTAGTTCCCACGACACAGGGTATCCTAGTGTGGGGCCAGAAGCAATGTATGTGCCTGTATGTAAATATTTATGTTTATGTAAATAAAATTGAATATTTTTGTAGAAAAACAGCAGTTTTCAGATTTTTCCCTTTATTTGTGCTATTAGACCTTGTTTTGTGCCTTTCATGATCGTAAGTACCCTATAGGTTTTGGGTCCATTGCGATTACTATGAAAATCCAAAAAAAAATACAGCATAATCAGTCGTAGAGTTCGATTGCGTTAACCTAGAAGCTTGATTTTTTCACAGCTTTAAAGCACCACCGACCTGAGTAAATAATATCAATTTCAACTTGAACCCTCAATGCGTTCCCGATTCCGATCCCGACACACGGACAGACAGACAAACAGACAGACAGACGGACAGACGGACGGACGGACAACGAAGTGATCCTAAGGGTTCCTTTTTTCCTTTTAAGGCACGGAACCCTAAAAATAACAACCTGCATGTAACTTGCTTGACACACACCCGTGTGGTCTTCCATCCAACCCATCCGACTTTCAGCAAGTAAAGTAATACAGCCTGCCGAAATAATATTTTGATCATGCAGGGAGTCGATGTAACATGATAGGACTTACTATGGTATGACAGGATGGGTGGAATTAATGTGAATTATTGTGAAGTCCAAACAGTTTTCTATTACCCCATGGTGTACGCTACAAAAGTACAAACTTTTCCCGCGGCTCCGCTCGAATTACAATGGCGTTTTACAGCCAAAGCATAAAATTGCGACGGGACTCAAACTCCGTACCACTCGTTACTAACTTTCGCCGTGAACTTCCATAAAACAATTTTATTGTGAGGCTAAAGGGTTGCGCGTAGTTTTTCAGAGTTTAGTTCTATTAGTGTTTTGTAAGCAGTTGTACGGTGCACTGCCACCGTAGAACTAGGTAGTTATAATTGAGGTCACACGGGTTGCCTGCTTTACCTATCAATCATAAATAATAATTATTACCCGTTCATGTAGGGACAGCAAGCACACCTTGTGGCTCATATCAATATCATTTTATCATATTAATTATTCGTGTGTTAAATAATAGTTCTTTATCAATACAAGACTTTTAAACATAATTATCGATTTTATCATTTATCAATCAATATCAAGAGTACACGGCCCGAAGCCGTACAGCAGTTATTTAAACAGCAGCAGCTTACCTTTTAAGTCCGTAATGGCGAAGGGATAATTTTAAGTCCGTAATGGCGGAGGGACAATGACTGCTGTGTAAGTAAAGGTAAAGTCCAACAAGTCAAGTATATTTTTTTTATTGACTATAAAATCATACAGATTGCTTAGTCAACGTCAATATAATATTAATATTTTTGTATACTTCCGCCCGTTCGGAAGTTGTGGGCTTAGGGATGGAGCAAAGAAGGGCAAGAAAGGGGCAACTTAAAAACCTTCATATCATTTCCCTGTTATTTTCATGACAGCGTCACTTTGAGACTGCCAAATTTTTGGTTGGCCGAATTCTCAATCTTTATCCAAGTGTTCAATCAACGTGAGTTGAGGAGACCTTCATTACTTCATAGCTGTGGCGATGGGCTAGCTCCGTGTCACGCATAATGGATTAATGAATAACTGGTCAAAAGTGGGCACCATTGTGCCTCTGCCTTCCCTATGGGAAAAGGCGTGGCACAATGTAATGTGTTATCAAAAAAACCGGCTACGTGCGAGTCGGACTCTCGCACGAAGGGTTCCGTACCATTATCTATAAAAACAAAAAAAAATGTATGTGAGCGACCCCTAAATATTAATTTAATTTAAATAAATATAATATATACTCAATATATTGTGAACATTTTAAGCGTCTAACTGCTACCATCGAGCAAAAATAAGCAAAAAAATCACGTTTGTTGTATGACAGCCCCCCTTAATATTAAATTTCTTTTGGTTTTTAGTATTTGTTGTTATAGCGGCAACAGAAATATATCATCTGTGAAGATTTCAGCTGTCTAGCTACCACGGTACATGAGATACTGCCTGGTGACAGACAAACGGATGGACGGACGGACAGCGAAGTCTCAGTAATAGGGTCCCGTTTGGCACCCTTCGGGTACGGAACCCTATAAATGATAAGACATTTTATAATACCCTATCACTTTTCAAACGAATCATCTGGTTGGCTCAACAGTGAATTTTATCTTACTACGGTACAGTGCCACAACGGCATTTATGTAGATATTTGTGTTTTTCATATTTTCCAGACAGTAAACCTCTCACCTTTTAAACTACTCTATTTTAAAATCCGGTCAAGTGCGATACGAATTTGGAACCTGGAAGATGATGAAGAATAACATTTGTAGTATATTCACTGGGAAAGTCTGCTGATCATTCGTGTTAAAAATTAATGAGATCAGACGAAATAGTCTGATCTCATTAATCGAGTAGGGCCGTAAAATCCAATTAAAAAAAACAAGGACGCCAGTGCCATCAAGCGGAAACAAAAGTGGACAGACCCTGCCATAGATGTAGTTTGTATATTTATGTCTTAATTCAGGGCAGCTTCAGTAAAACGAGGCTCTACCACTTAGTAAGTTGAGCTCGTTATAAAAGATAGTCTTTTGCTAAGGCGCAAACCCTAATTCACACAGGCTCAATTCAGTCTCGTAAACTGCGGAACTCCAAAAAACAGACGAAAACTTTGCATAAACAAACGGTAGCTAAGATTTGTCGCATTTTCTCCTGTCCTCATTCATTTCCCGCTCTTAGGATTATAAAATGCATACACCGCGCAAATACACTGCCTTTGAACAAGCTTTTCCATTTCTCCCGACGCAAAAAACACTGTATTCTCCTTCGAATATGGTCTAAATTTGATTGGTGATTTTAACGGCTGTTAAGTGGTTTTGGTCGAGACTGGAGTGACATAAATTACGTCCAGTAAGTATCGTTTAAAAGTGGAGTGAAAGAGAAGTGATAGCGGCAGTGGTTTACACTATTTCCATCTGCAGTCTGCAGTCTGCAATGCGAGCATCGAAATATGCTGCTCTTCGAATTTTCTCTCCGAGTTTACAGGAAAGATATACCTACTAGTACTAGTGAAGACCTTGCGGGGTTTTGGTGCAACACTAAATAATACTACATACTAGCTTAGTAACATAATATAATAAATAAATAGAATCTGACAATAATATATAATAACACTGATAGACCATTATATAAATATTTATTTATTCCAAGAACTTAATATAATTTAATACGGGTTATAATACTATAGTGTCGTCCTCTCTCATATTGTTGTGCCTGAACAAGGTCCATGATGTTGTAACTTTATATTATAACAGCTATGGAATGCAATTAATAAACTTAAACATATATTTACTTTAACTATTGAAACTATCCTCCATATGTTCTAAAACTCTGAACATGAACGTTACAAGCTTACGTCTGTGAACTCTTTTTCTTCCAAAACACTATAAAATGCACGAACCTCACACTCATGGAGCCGAGAGCATTATTATCTCTTCTGTGTCGAGAGTTCAAATGGAACCCAACCTTAACTACTACCATTGACAAATATTTGTCTATGCTACTACCAAAGTTACAAGTTTATTGCTAAACGGAACCCCCTAACGTCCGTTTGCAATAACCTATCTATCCTCAATCCAAAGACTTAAGTTCCATAGCGCAACTGTCAAATCTAACTCTAGTAATGTGAAAACCATGGATAGATAGATTATTGCAAATGGACGTAAGTTGCTGATAGGCTACACCAAAAATATCTTAATTTTCAGGTGAACTTGAAACTGATACGAGTATACCTACTAGCTACGTCTTTTTTTAAGTTCACAAAAATAGCACGGCAGCTGTCGAGCCAGCCTATTTGCCCCACGACGGACCATACCCGAATTTATCTATTCACAAACATATTTTCCAACCTGCATTATTTCGTTAGTCTCTCTAAAGCAAAAAGCTACTTCACGACTTGATTTTAAAGTGAGTTTTAGGTTGTGTTTCGGAGGTTTTCAAGGTTGTTTATTAGCGATATATTACGAGTAGTGCATGCACTTTATGGCCTCGGGAGACGTGAGTGTTGCGGTACACAAATCTTTTTGCGGTCCATATTTACTATTTTTGCTGTCGTTTTTTTGCGCTCAACTGCGCAGGTTTAAGTGCTGGTTGAATTAGTTTTATGTTGACAATCAAGGGCTGGTTTTCTGTGGTGTTATCTGGCACAGGACACGGAGGAGTTATAATGCTGTTTTGTTTTGAGAATATAGTTCGCAAAGATAATTTGAACGAACTGTGTAAAATCTGAGCGGTATTTTTTTAAACCAAGTCAAGATGATGATTGTGATGTTTTGGACAACCTACATTAATCTTTTAATTTTATAAAATGTTGTACCACCACCACTATATATAAAAAGGCGTGTTTGTTCATTTTCATGTTCCAATCCTTAAAAGGAAAAAAAAGAAACTTACTTTGTTATCCGTCCGTGCGTCCGTCCGTCCGTCCGTCGGTCCGTCTGTCTGTCTGTCCGTGTGTCACAACCTTTGTATCAAGAACGCATAGACGTATAAAGCTGAAATTTATATCAATTGTTGAAGTCTGTGGTCGCATATAGCTTTGAAAAAATCAACCTTCTTGCTCAACGAAATCGAACGCTACGACCGCTTATGCTGTAAAATTGTTGGATTTTCATAGTAATCGCAATGGACCCAAAACTTATAGGGTACTTCCCGTAGGCCTACAACCATAAAATTTGGCACAAAGCAAGGTCTTATAGCACAAGTAAAGGGAAAAATCAGAAAACTGCAAATTTATATCTTTCTGCAAAACTATTTAATTTGGTTTACATGGCTGACTAATACTTTAGTTTTTTTTAATGTGCAAACCTAATTATTAGTAATTACACATGTTGCACTCTCCTAGTGTGAACGGAACCCTTGGTGCGCGAGTACTACTCGCACTTGACCGTTTATTCTTTTATATACTTCAACGGATACCTGCGTATTTTACTTTTACAAAAATGTGCAACATTGTTGTTATTGGTAAGTTCACTAATTATCACATAAACCAACTCCTGCCAAGGAAACCGGCGCGCTCTTAGACCGTCTACCTCAGGAGTTAGTGGAGTGCAAATCGACAGTCATAAATGTTTTACAGCATCGTAAAGCTTCTCATAATTTGCCCCTTTCCTTGCCTCGAATTGAACAATTTGGTACACATCTTTGTGGATTGTGTATGTTGTTGTCTGTTGTGTCTTGTTGTCATTATTTTGTATTTGTTTGTCGCAGTTGTGCCAATTTGGGTCAAATAAGATGATTGGAGTTGCGTCAGCTTAGTCTCAGCTCACTTCGGGATTTGCGTTTTTTTTTGTTCTGTTGTTACCGTTATATTTATGGGAACAATTAATTCCGTATCAAGAAAATTATCAACCATCGAAAGGAAATGCTTATTTTTAACCGACTTCAAAACAGGAGAGGTTCTCAATTTTATTCGCATCTAAGTAATATTATCAGAAATGCAAAATATTCACACATGTTAGTATTTTAGGGCTTCCAACGAGTTTACGAAATTTCATGGGTATATATGTATGTTTGTATGTATGTATGTATATATGTTTGTCTTCGTGTTTCTCCGTTACCATGAATCGAATTTGACCATTGTTTTTTATTAGCTTACATTTACTCAAACTTAGGGTATAGTGTAAGTTTCATCAAAATCCGTTCAGCCTTTCAAAAGTTATGTACTTAACAAGGAATAGTGGACAAAGGGATGGACAGATTTTATTGCGGTTTTCTGTAAATCGTAGAAGATTTTTCTGTGTAGTTTTAGTTAGCAGTTTTAATTACTGAAAAGGTAGAAAACTTGAAAAATGGGCGGTGAAAAATCAAATACTCTGACAGCGCAAATACTTACAGTTTCTGATTCTCAAGGCATGGCATATGGCAAGGCAACCTACCTAAAAACAATCGACACCAAATTAGTTTTGTACCTACATTTCAATTGGTGAGGGTGGTTAAAATTTCGTTATTTCTTACTTTTCAGTTCATTTGAAGTCGACTTAATTTTTTTAAATGATTTTTTTGGACGTTCTGATCGACATGATCATTTTCCTTCAAAATGACAGAAGTTTTTACTTTTCTTCATTTGGCCCGACTTAAGTAACTATAAGGATTTTAAACCATTTGAAAACCCAAACGCAGTTATCCTATTTCCATTAAAGTGTTAATTTTCCTGTCTCAGCTATCCCGATCCCCTGTTTGCCTCGGCATCCTCTCTGCCCGACCTCATTAGCAGCCAGCTTGAATATACTCGTTCCAGCCCGACCTATATTCTGAATAGGGTGGGAAGTCAGCATTTTTGCCACAGAATAGCTTCGTAATGAGGTATTAAAGCTTTTAGATGTGATTGGTGGTCTACTGAATGGCGGAATTTCGGGAAGGTTATTTTGAGCTGCTGTAAGAGTCGGGGAGTTATAAGCTTAGGTTACATTTACAGTCAAGTCTCGGCTCAATCTTAGGCTTTGTTAGACTATGGGAAAATTGCACAGGAAAGGAATCGGGATGCGCCAAAATACATAGAATTGAGCTAACTGTTCTCATTCAACTAAGGCTCGGTCTCTCAAGAGACTTTATGACACTTCATGTAGTACGTGTGAAATGTCAAATGTGATGTGATGACTGTGTGCTCCGGAAGAGAACATGCCTATATTACAAGTTTTTAATAACTTAGTTTAGGCGACAGGGAAATTGTAACTGATTAAAACCTAAGTCATAATTCATAATTTCTTTATTGCACACAAAAAGTCATTAATGTAATTAAACCTATATCTAATCATGTAAAATTTAAATGTAAAATGCCTTGTTTTTCTTAATAAAGTTTTTATTTTATTAGATAAACAGAGAGATAAACGCTATCTGAGGGATAAGAGATCGGCACTAAATCCATAATTTCGCATTCGCAGAAAGCATTTAGTAATAAGATCAAATAGGTACCTACCTAATGTATAAGCAAATAAGTACATTTATGGATATTTTGGGGAGATGATGAAGCCTGAAGCACTCGAGTGCAGACCACACCCTTGATGTATTTTCAGGAGAAAACTATCCGACTAGCACTTCACCTCCAACAATAAAAGTAAAGGTTAATGACCCCGAAGCATTTGTGAGGGTAATTTTTATGTAGGTAGAGCAACCCACTGCCTTACATTTGGCGTACGTACCTATCGTATGTTCTTAGAGTGGTACGTATTTTACCATTTTATGTTTCACCTGTAGTAAGTCTTTGAAGTGTGCACCAAGCAAATGTCTCGGATTTCATTTAGGCACCCGATGATTAAGAAAATTATGCAGTTGTTGCGGGACAAAAAAAACCCCAGGTCTTGGATGTTTACATGTTTTTGATGTCGCTGTTTCTGGTTCCCACGACACAGGGTATCCTAGTGTGGGGCCAGAAGCAATGTATGTTCCTGTATGTAAATGTTTATGTTAATGTTTAATTACAAAATAAAAGATTTATCCATAGCTGCGGCGTTAGGCTAGCCCTTGTCACGCAAAATGAAGTATTGGATAACGGTTAAACGTGGGCCTCTGGGCCTCTGGGCCTCTATGGGCCATTGGCCTCTGCCACCGCGCATGAGAAAAGTCATGAGGCTCTGTTGTTGGTGTTGTTATCCGCTTGAGCGCTCTTCTGACGGACCCAATTACAGGAAAGACCGATTTTGGAAAAAAAACAGCCAATAAAAAAAAGTTCGAAAAGAAAGACCGAATCGATTAACATCAGTTGCTGACAACAGAGACACAACCTTACAGAGATTGATATCGAAACACGGACCAAATCATTAAAAAGTTGTGAAATATTTGTAAAAAACCGCGCCAAATCTGAATGCCGTAATTATTTCAATTTCGTTTGCGGATATTAGTCAAAAATATAAACGTATAACTCCAGATGATAAAACAAACGCAAATGACAAATACAAGATCTGTTACCAATAAAATCAAGAGGAAAAACTGTAATCCTGTGAAAAATTTAAGAGGAACAAAGTGGTATTCTGAAAAAGTATTTTGAGCCTATTTTCAAGATTTAGCCAATCTAAAGCTTTAACTGTGTGGAGGACATATCACAATTGTGTTAATAAATAAATATACAATTCAAATTCTTAACATGTATGGTATTTTATTGATTACTCTTTTTTTCATAGAGTGTGATGAAAAGTAGAGTGTACAACTGTACACCTCAGGAGTAAAAACTATTTTTGGCTCGAGTGATGATGTACTTTGAAACCCTCGCTACTTTGAAACTCATAAGTAGAATACTTTAGAATCTCTCAGTTGCCCTGGTTTAAAAAAAAAACACTCTCGCCCTATAAATAGTTCTTAATCCCTTAGTAAACAATCTACTAAATATTAAATTCATGACACAGCCGCTGACAGACAGACGGGCTGACTGACAGCGGTGGCATAATGCCCTTCAGGTACGGAACCCTAAGACCTGTAACACGATTCTTGCGCCTTCAATATACGGATATCGGGACCTATATTGACAGATTCCTGTACAAAATCACTCGATGCAGATGTCGTATATCGAATGTGCGAGAATCATGCCACTGAGTTGGCAATAACGTGTCAACTTGGTGTATTACAACATGGCCAAACACTTACAATACACACATACAAACACAAGCACATACACAAGCATTCATACCACCACCAGCGGACCAATTGAATATATTGAGATCGTAAAGCTGAAAGGGTGGTAGAACGTAAAGTGCTGCGCGAGAGTACCGCACGAAATTACTTACCGATATCCTGCAAAGCTGATAGATACCAAAGTTATTCGAATATTTTTGTATGAAGCCTGGGATACTTCAAACTATTATATTTCGGATTTTCGTGTATACCTATAAAACATTATGTCCATCGAAAATATTTACAAAATTAATTAACAAAACTTATGTATGCTTCTGCCCGGTAAGGGGTTTAACTTATCTCACGAAATGATAGGAAAGAACTGTGAAAAATCAAATGAAATCCCCAAAAAATTACATCTTCGATATTGCACTGAAAAACTTTCCATGTGGAAATCAGCGTGTATTTGAATAGAAAATTATGGCTAGTTCACTTTTCCCACTTCAATCCTGATCGGGATTTTGTACGATTGTTTCAGTCGCGTAAAGTTACACGCTATCGACTTCTGGAGTACGGAACAATTCTACGGAGGGCGGCGCCGGATCGTTTATTAGCGAAAGAAATAAGAAAAATTAAGACGAATCTTTGCGAATTTGCATATTATCAGGCAAAGAACGCAACTCGCGAGCGAGGAGGTTATACCAAATTGCATTGTGTGCTGGTGTTTGGCTGGAAATTTAATAGATTTGTAACTCTTTATGTTTGCAAATAATCGCTTACTTTCTAGTGAAGAATACTTCAGACAACTTTATCTCAAGAAATCTGTACTGAGTGAGACTGACTGATTGTCCCTGCTTAGGTCTGACAGGAATTATCCTGTCATCATAGGATGATGATCTCTACAGTTTAGACATGTCCAAAGAAGAGATCGGAGAGATATTAAAATGCCAATGAAGTTTTACCTCGATTACGTGTATATTCTGTGCTGCACGAGTGTTTTGATAATTATATTTTTTTTAATCCGTAATTCTTGATTCCCTTTCACATTTGCACACCCAATTTTGCCTACACTACGGCAAGCAGTGTTCAGAGTACAGGAGCTTCCTTATAATAACAATTTGCTTTTCCCGCCTTTTTACATTTTCTCTTTTGGCGTCAACTACGAGGCTGAACGTCGGGCGGGACTAGTTAAGGCGATACGAGATTGGGCGGCAAATTATTTTATATCTCGACAATCTATTTGGGCGGGCGGAATTAGATTTTGTTGTTTTTCTTTTAGCGCTCGTGTGTGTTTTGTTTTTATTTTGAAGTAGACAGGGTAGGTGAAAAATATGAAACATATTGTACAACAAAAAGTAAACTTTAAAAGAAAACGACTTTCACAAACCCTATTTGATTAGAAACCAATGTTAAGTGCTTTTTGAGTTTAATACAAACTGTAACCCCCCTCCCCCCCTCCCCCCCGTTGGGAATTAAATTCGTCAAATCCCATCTCAGTGCTACCCCACGCAACATACTATAAGGAACCCCTGAATAAAGTTTGATGGCTCTAGGTCCACTCGTAGGTACGGTCGCCTGCGCCTAAAAGTATACAAGCAGTATATGCGGGATTCACTCGTTAATATGACCGCCCGTATACTTTTAGACGCAGGCGACCGTACATGCTAGATTGTATTTGTAACTAGTATTAAGCATTTCTGGTGGCCATGTGTGGTCTTCGTCATCAGTTCCACATCACAATATTATGCTTACCATGAGCAAATGCACGAGTTATTATGAAAAACTCAAAAATCATTATAGGTCTGCCTATAATATTTGAAGAGTTCTCTCGATTTCTCCAGGATCCCATCATCAGATCGTGACCTGGTGTCAATGGGACTAATTGGAAGGTAAACCCTTTCAAACAAATAAATATATTTCGCATCCGTCTAGGCGCAATCGGTGTACTGTACATACATTAGAAAAAAAAAACCTGACAAATAGACTTGTCGCCAAGGTAATCAATAAATCTAGGAACAAGTCTTTAGTTGCAGCATTATGTAAAAAATGGCTTGACATTCTCAGAAATGTATATTTCCAGCAGATATATTTTATAAAGTCAATTTTGTGAAAAAAAAGACAGCATTTGATGGCACTTTTCCATGACGTCATTCTGTTGTTTTTTCATAGAACTCAGGAACAAAAGTTCCGTTTTGACATTTCATAAAAAGTATCTATTTTGACTTGACAGGCCACAAGCCTATTGTAATTGTAAACCTCTTCTATTCGGTTAAAAATACATCGCTTCGTTCACCTGTAGTTCGCCTGCGGGGGGCGAGGGAGAAAGGGGAGGGGGCGACGTCTCGGCCCAGTTATCGCAAGGAACTTTAGCCCAATCCGATTACCTGAGTTAATTACGTTTTCTACTATTTGAACTTGACGTCCTTATGTTGAATTGGTCGCATTCTGGAGGGATACAAAAACTGAGTCTTCGCTGTCCGTCCATCTGTCTGTCACCAGGCTGTATCTCATGAACCGTGGTAGCTAGACAGTTGAAATTTTCACAGATGATGTATTTTTGTTGCCGCTATAACAACAAATACTAAAAATTTAAAAGAAATTTAATATGAGAGATTTATACCAGCAAACCTAGGCAGGACAGGAATAAGGACAGTCCTAGCGCGCTATAAAACTACATAACAACACGGAAATTACAGCATCATTATAGAATAGATCTTATTGTCTTTTGCCATTCTACCTAGAATCCAGATGGCTGAAGAGCCAAGCTTTCTTTATTTTCTATTTAACTATGTCATAACGTAAACTAAAACATGTTTGCTTCTTCGTAGATGAATTATGAGGTTTTGCCTCGCAATGCAGAAGTAGTACCACGGAGGATGAAGAGTTATTACGTCGATTGTCGAACCACCCGGAAAACGAAAACCTGGTGGTTTGATATGTCGAACCACCCGGAAAAAAAACCGGGTTGGTTCGACAGTCAAACGCCGGGTGTCGAACCACCCGTTCACAAGGAAAATTTCACCCCACTTCAGTTTTCTGCCCCTATCGGCCAATTCACAGCGCCGACTACACCGTGTAAATTCGTGTGGGAAATATCAGAAGTTTCGTGAGACGTTATTAGCATACAACGCTGAGCTTTGGGGCCGATTAGACCCGAGACGTGTCTATTATCGAATTCAACGAATTCATTATATCGCGCACGTACCGGGTCCCGCGACCTGGTAGGCTGAAGAGTTAGGTCACCAGGTCCTTTTTTGTAAAAGAAGTATTTATTGCAAGGGTTACTGAAAGGTTTTATTGGTTCTGAGAAACGTTCTCTACAAAACCGATTTGATTCGAGTTTTAAGTTCAGGGGTTACCACAAGCTACCTTTTTAAGCGATTAAGATCAGAGATTACCATGACCGTCGGATAGAATGTCTTGGTATGGATGAGCTTTATTAAATGGTTGCCATGATTATGTCGATGTCGGCGGCCGATCGTAGAGTTGGGCACATCATGATCGATACTTTGACACGTTATAAATATAAACTGTATCAGCATAGGACGTTGTGGTAACACCCAAGGCCTAGTCTCATTGTGAGTCTGTTTCGTAGAAGAAGTTATGGAGAAATAAATATTACCGTAGATTTCTATTGCATACTCTGCACATCCAAACAAAGCGTCAGGCTGTAAGAAAAATAGTAAAGCTGAACAATAAATTGGATAAAGAAGCAATATGGCCGTAGTCAGTGCCGTGTAATAGGCAATTTTCGAACTCCCATACCGACAGCCAATGGGATTTCAGGCTTGCTGACGAATATCGATCAAGTTTACACTACCGAGAATTGGACTATTGCTCCCTTGATAATAATATATAGTCCATTAATAAACCGGTGAGGGGCACAGGGCCTTACTCGGATACGAGTCATATTGAGCCATGCTCCACCACGCTGGCTCAGTGGGGATTGATAGTCGCCAACCCGACACCGTCAGAAGTTGTCAATAAGGGATTTTCTGACAGCTAAAAATAGTTCTGAAAGCTGCCGACAGATGGCTTTGTAAGACATGAATTCATATGACACAGTCTGTTGTCGTCACAGAGTAAGTAATTTTTGACCAATCTTGAACGCAGCCCATAGACTGTCTGCCGTGTGGTATTTTTGACAGGTTTTGTTTGTCACAACATATTATTATTTATATGAAATATCAAGTTGCACTGCTTAGGTTGGTACAGACAGGGACAAGTTTTGGTTCCATTTGGCAAATTTTACGATACGGCTACACATGGCTACACATCACTTCATATTCTTCTAAGCAAGATATTATCCTCCATTTATTCATATAACGTGTTGTAATAACATTGCATTCCATTTTCATTCACACGCCCCCCCCCCCTCCCCATTTAACCCATGCAACAAGAAGAATATAACACCCGTTTAATTTCAGCTCGCCATATATTTCAGAGAATGCGCCTCTATATTACCTTAGGTAGGCGTCTGCTGCTGGAGGTAGGCATGTATTCTGACTAACTCGGAAGGCGGGGCCCGCGGAATTGTTTTATAGCGATCGTTATGAGAGGGACCTGGGATGCAAAGGGTTAATTTTCAGCACAGGGTTTTGGGGTTCAGATGGAGATGTGGTCATTCTGAGAGCTTTATGGTGGTGGGTAATGAAACAAGGAGGTTTTATTTGCTGTTTGATTGCAATCCCTGGTAAATCAAGTAGAAACTAAACTATGTAAATAATGAGAGAAGTAAAACTGCCGTTTTCTCTTTGTCTCTCAATACTACTTCAATATTTTTGTTCTCGCACTACCAAACTAGAAACGGCTAACTTTTCGCAGCGTTTATTCCATCAAATAAAAGCGCGAAATATTATTTCTTTAATAATTCGTGCTCCAGGTCGCATCACAAAAGTCCCTTCTCGAACGTTCACACGCGCCCGTCCGCGCCGCACCAACTATTGTCTAGAATTAATTTTCCGGCTTCAGCAAAATGCATCTTTTATGAGATAGTGGAACAAAAAAAATCCCAGCGGGGAAAAACCGCCATCACGTTATTAAGGCGCAAATTAAATTTGTACCATTCCTGAATCCGGGGTTTTGGGTGCTACTCTCGTTCGTGTGGTTTAGCATGTCACTAATTTGATACTATTACTGAAGTGCCGTCGCCGGCAATACTGCCATCGAAATACGCTTGTCATTGCCAGAATTCGATCCGACCACATTCCACATTAATAAATTCGCATTTATGATTAAATAACCGGCCAAGTGCGAGTCGGACTCGCGCACGAAGGGTACCGTACCATTATCTATAAAAAACCGCAAAAAAAAAATCACGTTAGTTGTTTGGGAGCCCCCCTTAATATTAAATTTATTTTGTTTTTTAGTATTTGTTGTTATAGCGGCAACAGAAATACATCATCTGTGAAAATTTCAACTGTCTAGCTACCACGGTTCATGAGATACAGCCTGGTGACAGACAGACAGCCAGACAGCGAAGTCTCAGTAATAGGATCCCGTTTGGCAGCGTTCGGGTACGGAACCCTAAAAACTGCCTTCCCCCAATTGCATAGAATGTGGGATAGGTGAAGACGTACACCACATTTTGGTGGAATGTGGCCGGAATGAAGTAGTAAGAAGTAACATATAAAATAATTCCATATTTAGTTCTGTAGGAAGTTGTAATACTGTCCTAGCATTTCCTAACTCAGAAGAGGCCAAAAAAACTCTATAAAATAGTTAAATTTGGTTTAAAGGCTAAGGCTAGAAGATATTTTTTTAGACTACTTTGTACTTAGACTTTCCAGGACGACATGGTCACTGTATGTTCTCGTGTACGTCGTTCCTAGAGAAAATAGAGATAAAAAAATATATGGCAATATTGCCAAATTATGTATTTGGGCAATTTTGCCTATACATTATATTCCCAAAAATAACAATATAGCCGGCAAGGGCACATTCTGATACACTAGAGAACGAGGGGTTCCGATTCAGTGCAACAAATTCCGCCTCAGATGACGCCATTGAATTCGGTGTGGTCTGGATTGAGTCAAGTCTCAAGCTCTCACTAAGTTGTACATACATTTTCATAATTTCATCATTAGTTCAAGAATATTTTGTATTAGGTGAGGCTAGTCTTGTTTTATGCATAGGGCCTTAATTTGTCTAATCGTGTGCTGAATGCTGATTCAAAACAAAATACTTAATAACGAATAGTAACTTAAAACAAATCTCTCACATGATGATAAATACAATAATATCTCCATCCTAGGTTTGCTGGAAGATATCTCATTTCAGAGATAAGCTCGCCTTTTTACATGTTTTTTCCAATAAAAGTGTCTGTATTATGTTTTCTTTGCAATAAAGTATCAAGTAAAGTAAGAAAAATAAATACGGACATTTTTAAATAGGGCCTTAACTTGCAGAATATTGTGCGGAATTCACATTCTCCTTACTATATTTAATTTAAATCACGTACCCTATAAAATTCTTATTTCCTAAAACTCTACAACGTGCATAATAATAAGATAACTGTAAGATAAAGTTTTTTTTTCTCTTTTACTTGCTTATTGTATCTTCTGTGGATATCTGTTACCGGCTTAATTTTTGTATTTACATGTTGTAACTCATTTATTTTATATGCTGTTGATATCCCAAATAAAATAAAATAAAATAAAAATAAATAAAATTCAGACCCAAAACAAAATACTTTCTTCTGAAGTGACCAAAAGTGAAACGGTGAAACGAAATGAATAAGAGTAGGTCCCCGTAATCCTGGGGCAGGTGGGGGAGCGAATGCTATTGTCTGATTTCTTTTTTTTTTTGGTGGGCTCATGTAAATGGCGTTGTTGGGCAAAGTTGGCTGTTATGGGTTTTCGGGGATTCAATTGTGGTTCTGTGCAATTTCAGTTCAGGAACTACCTTCATTAGTACATTGGTTGCTGAAAAATGGAGCCGATTTTTTATTCTTTTTGTGAAATTTACAAAATGTTGTCTGCCCCTGATTGCTACGAGATTGTGTACTTGATTGGCGCAATGCTTGAACGTTAGTGGGTTTTATTTATGAGAGAGTAAAGGAGAATGCCCAGTGGCCTTAGTAACTTAGGCCTCGATTGCCCACTTTTGAGAGTGTGTAGATATGATTTATTGCATCCTTTTTAAACTATCCACAAACATATTGATTCTAAAAAAACTTCGGGTTTTCAAGATTTAACGATTTTTAACCGACTTCCCAAAGGAGGAGGTTTACAATTCGTCCGGATATTTGTTTTTTTTTTTTTTTTTTTTAATTTTTTATGTATGTTCCCCGATAGCGCCTAGACGGGTGGACCGATTTGGAAAATTATTTTTTTGTTTGAAAGGGTTTACCTTCCCATTGGTCCCATTGACACCAGGTCAGGATCTGATGATGGGATCCTCGAGAAATCGAGGGAACTCTTCAAATATTATAGGCAGACCTATAGTGATTTTTGTGTTTTTCATAATAACTCATGCAAATGCACATGTTAAGCATAATATTGTGATGCGGAACTGCTAATGAAGACCACATATGGCCACCAGATCTGCTCAATACTAGGTACAAAAACAATGCGTGGCTGGCGGGCAGGCAACGCATAGCCTAAGCCGGTGGACCTAGAGTCATGAAACTTTGTACAGAGGTTCCTTAGAAGCGTGGGGTAGCACTGAGATGGGATTTGACAAAATTAATTCCCCAAGGGGGGGGGGGGGGTAAGGGGTTACAGTTTGTATTAAACTCAATCTAATCAAATAGGATTTGTGGAAGTCGGTTTTTTCTAAAGTTTACTTTTTGTTTCAATTATTATTTCACTTGTTCATTCCGTGATCGTGATGAGAAGCGGGAGCAGGTTCCGTGTGCAAGCCGTTGTCGTCAAGGAATGTGGAGCCGGAATCCATGTGCAAGCAGTGGACTTCAGGGTTGGAGGGGTTATCCAGGTCTATTCGATAATGTCGTCGAGAAAATAAAACATCAAACCCAATTCAAAACACAATGTTTTTCTTTCTAAATGTCAAATTGACAAATTGCTGTGTTGCAACTTCTGAACTAAAATCCACAAATCGATGAAAGAATCGATAAGTGCTCATCATCGTATCGAACCATGATTCAAGTAATACGGATGTATCGAGCAGAGCAAGTAATGACTAATGAGCGACTTTCTGGTAGTTAATTATCTGCCGCCCATTGTCAATTCAAAACTGATTTGAACTACAAATCGATGACATATCAAACCCGTATTTTATTGAGTATCGATCGATATCAGAACATGTTATTTATTTTCATATGAAAACACTGATTTTAACGTCGAGGAAGATTTTAGAATCTTGGGAGGATCTGGAGGATGAAATCATTATGAAATACTTTTCAATAACAAAACCTTTTCTTTAACCGACTTCCCAAAGGAGGAGGTTTACAATTCGTCCGGATATATTTTTTTTATGTCTGCACCCCGATAGCGCCTAAACGGATGGACCGATTTGGAAAATTATTTTTTTGTTTGAAAGGATTTACCTTCCCATTGGTCCCATTGACACCAGGTCAGGATCTAATGATGGAATCCTGGAGAAATCGAGGGAACTCTTCAAATATTACAGGCAGACCTAAAGTGATTTTTGTGTTTTTCATAATAACTCGTGCAAATGCACATGGTAAGCATAATATTGTGATGCGGAACTGCTGATGAAGACCACATATGGCCACCAGATCTGCTCAATACTAGGTACAAATACAATGCGTGGCTGACGGGCAGGCAACGCATAGCCTAAACCGGTGGACCTAGAGCCATGAAACTTTGTACAGGGGTTCCTTAGTAGCGTGGGTTAGCACTGATATGGGATTTGACAAAATTAATTCCCCAAGCGGGGGGGGGGGGGGGGGATAAGGGGTTACAGTTTGTATTAAACTCAATCTAATCAAATAGGGTTTGTGGAAGTCGGTTTTTTCTAAAGTTTACTTTTTGTTTCAATTATTTCATTCACGAAACCTCCATCTTTATAGATCAATATAATATGCTGATAATTGATCTTGGGAATTATCATCATTATTAGTAATTATCTAGTGGTTGGGCAGTCTTGGGCCTAACATGGGCATTCTTGTACAACACTACAAAAAGTCCGCTGGCGCTAGCAGCGCGCAAAGCGTCGGTCCGTTTCGTTATTATAACATAGCTCTATCTGATTCGACTAATAGCACGCGCTTTTCGTTACAAGTAAATAACGTGCTGCTTTTAACGGCTTTACGTTATATTAACCACCACTAGGTACCACTACTTTCCCTCCAGGGATCGTTCGTTTGTTCCACCATGTTTAAAGAATAGAAACGTACCTATATAAGTCATAGGTATAACGACTAGTTTATATGTATGTATATGTCACCGTAAAATTGTGAAACCCGCGTAATTATAATCTAACGAATTCAAATTCGTTAGATTGTATCTGTCGATAAATTGTTAACAATATCGACAGGGTTCAGCATTTATGTATTTTTTTTCTTCTTACAAATCAACCGAACACGAATAATAAACGAGGATTCACTTCGCTCACCCCCTTATCCTTAAATTATATTTGTAGCAGATGACATATGTCTTCTAAGCATGCTGTCAGGACATCTTAAGGTTTAATCACTAGTTTAGTATGTAAAACCTATACTCTAAGGAATGAAATGTGATTTTACTGTTTTGTTCTGCAATAAAATAAAATATCCTTCACCTACCCTGATAACTACTTTGCCCAGAAATTCATCATTTAAATTTATCAACTAACGCGTTATATTGTGTGAAGTACGGTACAGTTTACAATCTAACGGGCTTCACAGTTTTACGGTGACATAATGTAGTATAGGTTTAACGACTAGTGTAGTATAGGTTTAACGACTAGTGGGGGAAAATAATACCTACTTATACTTAATTCATACGTAAACGTAAATGTATTGAATTGAATAATTTATAAAGTACTTACATGGTGATTGGTGAGTGTAAGAAGCTTACAAGATGCGTACCTACCACATACGTACACTGTTTCGATTTATAGAGTAGTAGGTAATTGGGTGTTTGGCATTCAGTAAAAATATGCTTCAAAAGACTCGAACCAATGTATGATGCAAAATAGAAAGAAACCATCCGTTAAATAAATTGCCTTCAAATAGTGTTCAAATCTTGAGATATTCTTCCCTTGATAGAAATTTTAAATTATTGCCCGTTGGAAGACGGAGAGGTTCGTGGAGTCAATCCTCTTGCACTTGAAAGGTCAATAATGGAACGTATTACAGGTATTTGTCAAAGACTGTTTCTTGAGAGAATTTGCACCAAATACTTCAAATATTTTAGAAGAAATAGTGATTTTAAAATTGTAACGACATAATTATTTTGTTACGGTGTTTTTATTTATATACGGGTTATGATTACGGACCATTATAGTGAGTGCAACTGTGCAAAGAAGCAATGGCAAATGTTTTCGGTCCGGCTTGGAAGCTATTCTACAAATTGTATGGTTGTAAAAAGTGTTATTAAAAATAGTGCTGGGCTGGCGCTAGGAAACAAAAAAGTGGCCTAGTGCGAGTCGAACGGGCCCATGAAGGGTTCCGTAGTAGCAAGTAATATAAGAGTGGATGTTTGTGTTGTAATTTTGTTTTTCATAGTGTTTGTATGAATGACAAAGTTATCTTTGCGGTTTTCAATATATGTTTTATATCTTAAAAACTGCTTATGGGGGGGGGGATTGACTTTGAGGACAAATGGTTTTAGAAACCTCAACGTCATTTTTAAAGACCTATCTATAAATTCCCCACACTTATAGGTTTGATGAAAAAAAATATGGGCAGCCCCCCCTTAATATTTTTTTTTATAAAATCGTAAAGCGGTTCAGAGAATATATCTATATACTATACGAAATTATGACGGTTCCTTGTTTCCCTAACGGAACCCTAAAAATCTGCACGTGAGTCAAGGGCAGCGTTTAGTTGTAGAGTGTACACGTCCGATCCTCGTAAACGTCGCAAATAAATAAATAAAATAGGCCCACTTTAATCCAAATTGGCAATTCACTAGGCAGTCTAGAGTTCTAGATTAAGCGCTCCACTAAATTTATTGGCTACTCCATTTTTAAATTCTACTAACGTTCGATTTTCGAAAACCAATTACATTTCCCGCCAGAAGTTTCTGGAGCTAGCTAGATAGTCGTTCAAAAACCTGAGGGAGCCTCGTCCCGCCGCCGGCTACGCTATCCGTTCAGAAATTAAAACGATCTCAATATAACTAATGGCCTTTTAAGATTTTATAACAAAGAGTTTTATCACAATCATGATATAAGTTCGATTCAACTTTCTCGGAGCGGAGAAGACATGATTCGCTGTTTTTTACTCACTTCAAAAACTTCCAAGGAGGTTCTTTGTGTGATTTTTAAACTGTATGTACTGCTCGACCGAGACGATGCATTTAGCCGCATGACAGATAAGACGTTATTGGAACTAGGGAGGGGAACAACGGAACAGTGATTGATATTGGTACCATACCATGTACCTTTAAGATTCTACATAATACGTACCTCCTAAAAAAATAAAATATTAACAGCATTCCCGTCATGAGCCCAAATGTATTGGTCGAGCAGTATCTTAATCAAATCGTGACATATAATGCATACTTGAGTTTATTTTTACGACAGTTTTTATCCCTGGTATTGCTGTACTATCGATCAGTTTCGATTCAATGAGAAGTGTTCTGACAGTTGGTTAAAAATAAAACTTGACTAGCTGTCAGTGAATTTGCCTGCTACGACGGTCTGAAACGATGAAAATGTGTAAGCGCCTGGATTTTACACGAGTGCAAATATGAAATGCCACAGATCACAATAATATTGTCCAAAATTCTACAACACCGTCTAGAGTTGCATCCCTCGTTCTCCTGGCCGCAAAGAAAAACATTTGAAATTAAAATTAGGGGAAGCTAAGCTTTCATCCCTTGCAATAGATATTTTCAGACTTCTTGGTAACACTCATGCACTCTATGGGGAGTGTCTTTAGTATAGTATAAGTATTGAGCTGTCAGAAAATCCCTTATTGCATAATCTCGATTATTAGAAATTCAGCAATCTTTGTAAATCCAAGAAGCATTCTCAATTTAAACGTCTCATAAAACCAAAAGACAGTCTCAATCTCCAGACAATTCTTCGTATTTCTGAACGCAACCCTGTTACTTATTTACCACAGTTACCACTTAACCACTGAGAACCTGTAAAGGGGTCTTTTTTGCACCTACCCTCCACCCGATAGACATGACTAAACACTTAGAAGTGGGTAGCTGAAGACAGTGTGGTTTTGAGTACTATAGATTTAAAATTAACGGTGCAGACTGGTATGTTTAATTTAAAATAGGCTGCGAATTACATTTCAATTTAATTTAAAAAGTTAATAATTAAATTTAATAAAAAATATCCCTGAGGTCACCACGCCGCGCCGCCCCGCCGCCGCGCCGCCGCCGCGCCGCCGTCGAGCGGCAGGGCGCCTAACATGCTGGCACCAAGTGTGAAGATACTGTGTCTTTTATCTATAAGAAATTTAAATAGTCAAAGAAATACAAACTCCTGAATACATTTCCGAAAACTGTTCGACCCGAATGGCACATTCCCAGTCGGCCTTTATTCCGGGTTGTGCCTTATCGGACCCGCAATATATGGACGCGATAAATAAACAAAAGGCGGCCCGTAACGCATTGGTATTACCCACCTAGGAGATATCGCCGGAAGTATACTTGTATAGGCCTTATCTGAACGTATCGGTATTTCGTGAAAACCGGTTTTACGGTGGAAAAGATTTACAATAATGCGATTGGTTTCGCTTATTGTTTTTTTTATGTGACCATTTTTGGTGATGGGTAGTTTTTTCCCTTGGCGATCAAGGTTGATAGAATGTCAAAATTGCCGAAATACAAAGTCAGCTATAATAATCATCTTTGCTTATCAATTGTTTTAAGAAATCGGTAAGGAATCCTGAAAACTATCTAGCTTTATCACCATCATAGGCAGTGAACTATAAATTCATATCACACACACGTATATAGACAATGTCCAACATAATCCAATGTTCCAATAGTATGGAATTTTTAATAAAATCTCGGCTATTGTAGTACCTAGATAGTAAAACTATTATGAGTTTCGAAGAGCCAATTGTAATGCCGTTTCTATTGAAATCTATTTTTACTGTAACTTTTATTTTCTATCAGCAAAATATCAGTACGAAAATACGAGATACGGGTTTTGTATTTTAGGTACATGGATTTTGTCAAACAATAATCACGTGCAATTTAATAATAAGTACTTTCATGGCAACCATGTGGAGATAAGCTTGCCTTGAACAATAAGAGCGCATTTATCATGAAAAATAAAGGTTTAAATTACCATTTTTCGAAAATAAATTAAAATGACTTCGCGAATCTTGTGCGTAGAAGAAAAATACTGTGGTAACCATGGAAGCCGAGTTTACTTGATATAATTTTGAATACAGACAATACACATAGTACAAGTATGTGTTTCTACTAAACCTTTGGGGAAAACGTTACCCTACGCTTGTTTTTTAAAAAAATATAATGATTAAAAATATATAATAAGCAATATAAACTTTGATATGTTAACATTCGAAAGTTTATTTAGACAAGAATAACCGGCCAAGTGCGAGTCGGACTCGCGCACGAAGGGTTCCGTGCCATTATCTATAAAAAACCGCAAAAAAAAATGTATGGGAGCCCCCCCTAAATATTAATTTAATTTTAATTTGATTATTTATTTTTTAAGTAAATAATATACTCAATATATTGTGAACATTTTAAGCGTCTACCTGCTACCATTATCAATATCGAGCAAAAATGAGCAAAAAAAATCACGTTTGTTGTATGGGAGCCCCCCTTAATATTAAATTTCTTTTGATTTTTAGTATTTGTTGTTATAGCGGCAACAGAAATACATCATCTGTGAAAATTTCAACTGTCTAGCTACCACGGTTCATGAGATACAGCCTGGTGACAGACGGACGGACGGACGGACAGACGGACAGCGAAGTCTCAGTAATAGGGTCCCGTTTGGCACCCTTCGGGTACGGAACCCTAAAAAGGGTGATGGGGTTTTTTCGAGTATTTATTTTTAGTAGTTATCTGATATTGGTCACAATATTCAAACAAAAACAAACAGGCACCATAATTTTGCACACCGAAACAGCTTCTGGCCTCACAGGAAACTCTGTTTTGAAGAAGAAATCAAGCTAATTACTTTTTAGTAGTCCTTAGAAATCAAGCTAATTACTTTAGGAGTCCTTTTGGACTGTCCCACAGCGCTGCACTTCGCATACACCCTACACGCGAGGCTACGTGAATTTTTAGCGTTCAGTAGGGAGGGATAAAAAATGGCTTTTTTAAATAGGTTCCGCGGCGGAAAGTGATTTAATGACGCCCTCTCCCAATTCTCATGCTGTTCGCGAACTGATGTGAGTTTTTCACTAGTAATTGATTAAAAAGGGGGCCTGAATGAGAATTCTTTGGGAGGTGTGAATGGAATGATTATTGTCGAGTTTAAAAGCCTTATCTTTTAGATTCGGGGTGGTTTATTGCTTCGCCAGGTATTGCAGGAATCAAGGTCTTTACGAATTTGGAATGAATAGTCAAGATTGAAGTTCAACATTATTCTAAAGAGATCGCTCTTTCGGAGTTCAAATGTTAAGGCGATTTACATGCTCCTTAGTAGGACCATAAATGGGCTACATATATTTATTTTGTAACTAATTATCGTACACGCATAGTTTTATTCCTCACTAAGAGCGAATTTTACCAACGAAAGAGTAACTTTTACTCGAGAGTATCTTCTACTTTTTCATGGACATCAGCGGGTCATGGCTCCTGATCAGTGGCATGATTCTCGCGCCTTCGATATACGGATAACGAGACCTATATTGACAGATTCCCATACAAAATCACTCGATAGTATATCGTACATCGAATGCGCGAGAATTATGCCACAGATCACCTCATTTTGAACTGTCATTGTCATACAAATTATCCCCGGGATAGTTATTCCCGTATAACTTTTCGTTGGTAAAATCCAGCCTAAGTCTAATAAAGTTAAAAGATAAAGATGTTTTATTTGTCTGAATGTGGATTACAGGACTACAGGGTTGTTAAATAAAATGTTGTTCTAGTCACACTCTACCCTAAGGGCGTACAAATATTAAATTAATAAAGATTAAATTCAAATACATGCCTGTTCGATATTATAAATTATATAATCATTAAACATACTTCCTTAGGAAATCCTGTACGGTATAGTAGGCATTGTTAAGTAAATGTTCCTTCAGATTTGATTTAAATAAATCGATGTTTGCTATGCCTCTAATACATTTTGGTATACCATTATAAACTTTTGGTATCATCCCATAAACACTTTTTTGGAATAGTGCGGTTGAGTGCTGTATGTGTGATGCTCAACTTAAATATTTCTTTTGCATTTAATTTTAATAAAAAGATCCCACCGATTAGAAAACGTTGCAGTGACGAGCTGAGGGACCACAACAAGAACTGGTGGGAATCGGCCCAGGAGCGCGATGCATGGAAACGGGGAAGAGAGGCCTTTGCCCAGCAGTGGGATGCTATAGGCTATTAAAAAAAAGATCCCAAAGGTTCTAACATAAACGGCCATTCACTGCAGAAAATCTTGAGATACTTTTGTATCCCAAGGCAAATAAGCGGCTATCTATAATTTGAGTTACTGTGAGGTTAAACTTGCAGTTTTAAAATTGTTACAACCTCGTGATTATTTTAAGACGGAACAACTTCTGGTACTTAGTTAACTAAAATTATTGTTAAAGTTAGCAATATCTTACAAGTAACTTTATTTCTAAAATATTTAAATTATCGTTTAATCCTAGTTACTGAAAAGCAAATTTTTCTAATTACCTACATTGTTATTGTTGTTAATAAATTCTGACAACCGGAAGACCCAAAATCCCCAAGATACAGGTTCATTACCTAGTTTAGGGGTTTGAAGTCGAATTATATTGATGACACCATGTACAACAAAGAGTATAAATAAACTTTATCTTATCTTATCTTATTTCGTAAATATACAACTGTTATGCATTCATGAAATCTCTTTTTAGAGATAATTGCGCCTTTAACATTTATTATAATTGCACCTTTATAATTATAATAGAGAAACAGATCTCTTTCAAGTTATCTAACGATCCCATTGCGACCAACTCTATCAAAATACTTTTATCTAAAACTTAACTCATCTAGCAATGATATCTCTGAATCAGCCATCGATCGTTAGGCAAACACGCCGCTTGCTCAGATACAATCAGAATATCGATTGTTTCGAGTCCTGGGTCAGACTGTGCAGGGTTCAACTCCCGCTCAAGGCAGGTGACCTAACGACCCGAGTGTGCAGATACAAGATAGAGTTACATCTTCATTTTATGTTCCGGAAAACGTTCGAGAGTTGAGCGGGTTATTTTAATGACGCTTGCAGTTCTTTAACCCCTTCACTCTCAGAAGCACACCGCTCGAACGACCGAATGGCGAACTATTGTTGTATAAGATGTGTCGGCGAACCAGTTAATAAAATATTAACACAACATAGCGTCACGTTTTTTCCCATACGGAGTGGCAGAGGCACAACAGTGCCCACTTCTAGCCATTCAGTACTCCAATTAGCGTGACAGGGGGCCAGCCCAACGACGCAGTAATGAAGTAATTAAGGTTTCCTCACGATGTTTTCCTTCAGCATTAGAACTCTGACGACGACGGTGACATCTGTGGCGTGGCATTTGTGCATCTGCCTACCATGCGAGAGGTCCCGGTTTTGAATCCCGGCTGGGGACAAAAAAAAGCCCCAAGGTCTTGGATGTTTACATGTTTGTGATGTCGCTGTTTCTGGTTCCCACGACATATGGTATCCTAGTGTGGGGCCAGAAGCAATGTATGTGGCTGTATGTAAATGTTTCTGTTTATTTATTTAGCGTTTGGTCGCTGTCGTCAACGTCACATCACAACTCATAAAGATGGCAGTTTGAGCAGCCATTTGAGCAAGAGCAACCTCTTGTTTTATGTACTAACTTCCGTATAATGTACTTAAGATAAATGACTTATCTCATAAAATATTAGTTTCTAGACGACTGTGCCTCTGCTACTCCGTATGGGAAAAGTCATACGCTATATTTTTAAAGTGAAAATTACTAACGCCAGTCTAAATTGACAAAAAGAAACGCTAAAATCGCAAGTAAACGGCTAGTTCTAGATTTGCTAGATTTTTTACATGGTGTTAGGGCCACTAGCGTATACAAGACATTTGAAAATCTAATGTTGGTTGATATAAGAGTTGGTTGATATATTACTCTGCATATTATCTAAAAAAATGTGTTTAGTTCCTCTAGATTTAATTTTATTGTCTAAGGTATATTTAATTTTACACTTTCGAATATAAACTATAGGATTTTAGTAAAAATAAGTTAGGATTGTTATGTTCCTGTACGCAATGATTTATGTTTATGTTTAGTTTTGTATTCTTATCAGTTTAGATAGATATAAAAAAACATCACCTTTGTCCAGTTTAACACTTTTTGATCAGTTCTACAGCTTAGAATTGAATCAGCAGCAGAAAATAATAATTAAAACTACCACCATTTTATAATTATAATTGAAACAAAAAGTAAACTTTAGAAAAAACCGACTTCCACAAACCCTATTTGATTAGATTGAGTTTAATACAAACTGTAACCCCTTATCCCCCCACCCTTGGGGAATTAATTTTGTCAAATCCCATCTCAGTGCTACCCCACGCTACTAAGGAACCTCTGTACAAAGTTTCATGGCTCTAGGTCCACCGGTTTAGGCTATGCGTTGCCTGCCCGTCAGCCACGCATTGTATTTGTACCTAGTATTGAGCAGATCTGGTGGCCATATGTGGTCTTCATCAGCAGTTCCGCATCACAATATTATGCTTACCATGTGCATTTGCACGAGTTATTATGAAAAACACAAAAATCACTATAGGTCTGCCTATAATATTTGAAGAGTTCCCTCAATTTCTCCAGGATCCCATCATCAGATCCTGACCTGGTGTCAATGGGACCACCCTTGAGGTATTACCTATACGCCGAAAAAAGATTTGTTCAAATCGGTTCATAATTGGCGGAGTAATCGCGTAACAAACATAGAAAAAAAAACAAAAAAATAAAAAATAAAAAAAAACATACGGGTCGAATTGAGAACCTCCTCCTTTTTTGAAGTCGGTTGAAAATTGAAATGCATCGAACTTTTGGAAATAAGTAAATTGCAAACAGCTGTAGACGACTGTTAAACCTTTTTGAAAACAAAAGAAAACGTCAATTGACGTTCATCAGAACTGTAAATTGACAATAAAAGAGTAAAGAGGCGTCGATAATTGCTTGCAAATAAAAAAGGACGTGAGTTCTTTGTAGCTGCGAATTTAATTAATTATTTAACTTGACAAAGGCTTTGCCAATAAGTCTTCTTAACATTGCGAATACTGTACAGCATACAATTGGGGTTGTATTCTTGTTAAATTTTAAATAACTTTAAGCCTGAATACCATGTGAAAAATACTAGGTACTTACCTATTTATTTATTTTGAATCAGAATTGGGTAAAGCGAATAAATATTCTGTGGGTTTAAGTACACAATCGAGTTTTAAAGCCAAGATCGATCAATATTTGAAAACATCGTTAGTTAAATGACATTGAAATCTTTATTTCCCTTACCGTTAGTTAGACTATTGGGCTTACTAGCGTACTTTCCACACATGGTTTCAAAGTACGCTAAGTAGCTTTCACCAAGCGAAACATATCTAACTCACCGTCTACAATATCCTACTTATTATCTCTTTCATTACACTTTATTTTTATTTATTTTACCAATGTTTATCATCATCACATTCGAGAATCGGCTTCGGTTACTTGGCAGCGCGCAGAGTAACTCGGCAAGTGGTATTATGGTGCATTTCGCGCCAAAACGACTTCTCAAGCGTTAATTATTATAGTCTGGCGCACCTCTGAGGGGATTATTTTTCAGTTTACTTCGCGCGTGCGAGAAAGCGGCCTGTGGTACAAAGTTTCCGTCTATTGTGCAGAATTTGTGATTTTTAATTCCGGACATGGAAAAAATAAACTTTACGGGAACACTTCGTAGTGCAAAAGCACACAGCCGAATTGATAACCCCCTCCTTTTTCGAAGTCGTTTAAAAACTGGGAATAGTATTTTGTTAATATTATTCAATCGACCTTAAAATACCGTCTTACGAATGCGAGTCCGCATAGCGATAGAGCAGCAAATATAAAACGAAATACCGAACTCAGCAGCATCACTTCAGAAAATTTGCTCTCTTACTATAAAGAGAAACTTATCTGGTAAGGTCAGACAACAAAAGGCTGGCCACACATGGACAGGCATCTCGAATTCTATGTGTTCCTTACAGAGTGTGTTGCAATGTGTGTGTTGTAAGAATCCGACCAGCATTACCCTTGTGGGAGCTGGTCGTGATATCCGTCTGCTGTTTTGTCGGTGCGTTGCTTGTAATAGTGACTACCTACTTGAATGTAAGGCCCTGACTGGTACACATATGTACTTGAATGCACTAATCTTAGTTGCGACTGTCCATAAAGGATCATAATACTGACGGCCGTACCAGGGACGTATAATGATTCATTATGGATTACTAAGTAAAGGATTTTGTGTGTAAATTCAAAGGAACGGTTTTTTCAATAGTACATATAAGTAAGTAGTTGTTTTTATCTTTGTGCACGAGGACTATCCTCTCAGCACCATCTTTTCTGTCCTGCCTAGGTTTGCTGGTAGAAATCTCTCTTCAGAGATAAGCTCGCTTTTGCGCACTAAATTGTATTTAAGTTTTAATATTATGTTACAGTGCAATAAAGAATATGATATATGATATGAATAGTTCAAATTACTCTGACTAGACACACTCTTACTCTGGTTAGACAAATGATTGTCACGGTTTTTACTATACTCACGGGGAGGCAGACGTTTAGCCAGTTATCACGCTGGGTAGCGTAAGGACAATCCAGTCCTTGGAACAATATTGACATTAAAATTATAAAAAAAAAAAATGACATTAAAATTATTTTGACAGTGGGTACCAAGACGTCAATGAATGTCTAATTTTTGACGTTGGTACCCACTGTCAAACTAATTTTAATGTATTTTTTTTTTATACAAAAAAAAATCAAAAAATGGCTCCATTCAACCGGTTATTTAACACTACTCAATCCTATTTGCGTGCAAGGGGGCTAACCCAGCACCGTACGTAGCTACGGTGATTCACATCATACACCCATTTTTGAAATACACAGTACTTGACTTCTACTCTCAGTCTGAACGAGGCATCCGGCTAAATAATACCTCAGTGGGCAGCGGCGATAGCTCAGCAGATTACTGAGCGCCGAACATCGTTCAATACCTCGATTAATTGCCTTCACGTTGCAAGGAAAACCAGTGGCCTAATGCTGCCAGCAAAATGGCGTCTCGATGACGATGACGTGACGCGGTGTTACCTAAGTTAAGCAATGTAAAATACATAAGTTTGAGCTATCTATATATTTTTATAAATATATTTTTACCACTCCCCTTCTAAAAAGACACTTCTACTCACGCAAAACAGTGAGTAAAAGCATTTTTACTCGCTGGTTTGACTTGAATTTAGAACACCAAAACAGCGAGAAAAAGTATCAACTTGACCGCTACGCGGCCGGAGGCGCGGAAGGCGCGCTGGCGGGCAGGGCGGGCGCGAAGGAATACTCGCCATACAAAATCCTCGTGCAAATAACTTCGAGATTTGCTTGGATGATTTTTGATCGGCGGTGGATGGTGAGATTGGTTGATTATGATTGTCGACAAGGAATATAACATTAGAATAAAAGTTTTTACTCGTAGTCATGGTATAAAGTATAGTATGCAACTCTTGAATAAAACGGATTTATAGCAAGGCTATGAATCACTCGCGTCGCTCCGGATTATAACACTTGAATCCTTCACTTGTTTGTGATTGTGATTCATCTATGGCCCTCGTAGTAAATCCGTCCTTAATTCACTAGTTGCATATTGTTCATTACAGAAAGAAAGGAGTGTTGAAAAATTGGCTCAAGAGTCGATCTAACGCCCCATCAAGGAAAAGGCAGGCTGTACCTACTACATATTTGAATTTTTAGATACATGGTGATAGAATTAGGGTAAATTACAATTATAAGAATTCTTAATGAAGATAGCAGAAATGTTAGAAAATGCAACTTCTACGTAGACCGCCAATTTCATGACATTTAGTCGCCATTTCTTTCGTTATATCAAGGCTGGTTTATACAAGGTGTAAATGAATTAACGCAAAACGAGAAACTACTTTGTTAGGGACATCATTATGAGCCATTCGTACTATGAAACAGATTTGATCAGAGCAACTTTATTTTAGACTTCTCCAAACAAATCAGCTGATTTACTCAGGCCAAAATGTACTGGGAAGTGAAAAATTCAGTTGCTCTGATTAATTCGGTTTCATAATGAAAGTTGATCAGAATGATATCCCTAACAAATAATTTTCTCATTTTGCGCAATAATTTACACCTTGTAGAACAGAGGCTGTTTTGCTTTGTGTTGTGATGTGTGTGTGGAGGTTTAATGGGGAAATTGTAATCTAATCTTGTGTTGACCATGATTTTGCTTTAGTTCGGATGATGTCAATAATAATGTTGAATCAAATCTAAGCTTTAGTCATTGTTATACCCATAATATGGTTATACCCATATATTATATCAACAAACATAAATTCGTCGAAAATAACAATACATACTTGTTGTTCAATTTTCGAAATTAATTTCACCACTTTCTTTACGACATCAACTTACACTTTTAAAATTTGCTGCCAATCTATAGACGAATCTCCAATTTTAATGAATTATTTTTCTCCAATTTAACTCTCCCTCGCCTTTTCTCATATGGGGTGGCAATCATCCCTTGTTTAACCTTCTGTCTGTGTGTAAGTGTTTTTGTCTGTGGTATTCTAATGTTTAAACAGACGGACAGATTTCAATGTGTTTTTTTAATCATAATCAATTAGACTAATCCTTTGAAGATTCGCATATTTTACTAAAATTGGTGAAGTGTTTCGAAAAAACAAGTCCGCTAAGACAGGTTTCATTGTTTGTGCCGAAGGTGAATTACACATAGTTAAACCTGTGGATAAACCCACGTTTGACCAATAATTTCTCACTCGAAATTACACACAACTCTCGTATTTTACCAAGTATTTAGCAGCTTCCTTACTCCACTGCGATAAGATACTAATATCCTAACAGCATTATCGCGAGCTAGTTTTATATCGTCTGCCCGCGGCAGTGTCAAATTAGCTCGGAAGCGGCGGGTCTGATGCGATTACCCAGCTCTTTACCAGTTAGCAGCTTAGTATACGAGCTGTTACGCTGGTAATTGGGATCGATTCTGCAGGTTTAGTGCCGCTAGCTAGAACGTAAGTAAACGCGAGGACACTTTGATTACTCCATATTTAGTGGTGATTCGGAGTCGTGACTAAGGTGACGTCACACGACATCGAACTGACAGGCCACGTTTGCACGTCGTCATGTCCTTTTGGGTAGGGACCGCTTCAAATCCATTACGAGGGTAGATCAAGCTGTATCCCTCCTCTTGTAAACGAATTGAATGAACACTTAACATCTTATTGTCATCAAAACTTTATACATTTCGAATTGCATTGTCCGTTTGCTAAAAATAAATCGCCCCTAAACATAAACCACTATATTGTCCATTTTATTGACCTGTCCGTCCATCAATCCCGCAATCCACGTAATTTTCTGCCTCATTAAACCGTCTTATGGCGGGCAGATACGGCGCCTCTATAGATTCCACATTAGGATCCTGGGGGACCTCCCCCTTAATAAATTTACGGAGGGTATGTCAAAAAACAGAGGAAAAGAATAAACACAATCGTCTGGTACGATGCGTTTTTTTGAGCTTCCGTTTGCATTCTGTTGTGTAGGTGTTCTGTTATGTGATAATTCAAAAGATATTTTTACAGAATCTCGATCCCCAGTGAACGACGGTCCATGTATGGTCTTATTCTGGTATCTTGAAGTCTTGTCGTCAGAGGATAACACATTTTGCGTTGAAAACTTTAGAGAGTGGATTCGCTACTTTATGATACACCGCCAGAGAGTACTTCTATTTAAAAAATCTAACAATTTGTGAATCATTGTCAACAATCTTTCTGGAGTATTGATAAACATAGTGAATTACACCCTCTAACAACAAGATTGTCGGTCGTAGACCAAGAAAAAGCACTGCCAATACAACCCTTGAAACCGAAATCAAAAGACCAAAAAAAAGGAAAATATAATAAAAGAAAAGTAAAAAGTCACAATATATGAATCGAAATATCTTTACGCCCCTGCCATTGGAGCGTGTCGCGATCGGAGTCGAGGCAAAATGTCTCTTTGGGCGACTCTTGCCGAACTACAAAAATCTGGGACCTTATTTGCAACGAGCCTTTTAAATTTTATGCTTTCTGTATGTGGGCAAAAATGTGGAAAAACCATCATTTTATAAGTACGTAATAATTTTCATTTCGGTTTTTTCATAAATCATCCGCATCTTAATCATGATTTCGTTATGTCTGCACCTTGCCATACTTATTGTTATGATATGAAGAACTTATAAAGCCACCATATCTGCTGTAACAGAATTCGTGGCACTGATGGAAATTATTCTTAACAATAGCCTAGTTGGTCTAAAGATATAGTCTAAAGTTGTTTTTGGAATGTCTATAATTGTATTGCACTCAGATTTCAATACTTTATCTTTTATCTTGTTTTAAAGATGAAATAATTTTAACTATTCTCAATTTGATATTGACTTGATAGTCACACTTAACCAATTTGGTCTCACCCGCCACGGGGACCTCTCGATAAATCCTGAAAACTGTCAGGACTGGCCTGGATTATTCGGACTTATTGCAGGAGAATGGAACTGTAATAAGAAAAGTCATAATTCCGCGGGATGATCTGTTGCTTCCATTTGAAGGTTGAGGAGGGTCCGGGGTGGCTGTTTGAAGGACGTGAATTATATTTTTAGGGGTAGAGTCATGATATGAACGGGACTTTATAATGTCATGACTTTGAATAGCTATTTGGTGGAATATTGAAAGAACCAAAGTTTTTTAATACACTGTCACTTTCAAAGTCTGGCACTGTTATTTCCCGAGGGACAATGACAACATGACTTGACATGACATGATTGAGTGTCCGTCAATCTTTAAGTTATCATCTGTGCATTCGGGCATTGTTTTGCAAAAAAATGGTTACAAAAATAGATCTAGCTTCATTCAAAAACTCCTTCGTCTACCTCTTTGGTTTGAAAGCAGAACATGGATTCCAAAGTATCTTTTCTCGCATTCTCAAAGGTCTGAATCAAATAGCAGCTAAACAATAACAATAACGTCTAAATTACTCCATACAGTTCAGAAAGCGTTGTATCCATTGTAAGGAATCCGTGCACGAGTCGATAAAGCAGCGGGACTCAATAAAGACATCGGGAAGCGTCATCGGCTCTGGGGTGAGGCGCGTTTTATAGTTAGGCGTCTTGAATGCGCGGTTTTCTAAACATTAATGCACAGACACATTGTTTCTGGCGTTTTTTACACACACTTATAACATCAAGTAGTATAACATAGTTTATGTAGTCTATTGATTTGTAAGTAATAATTATATGTATTGTACACATGGGTCTACACCTACTCAGCAATCCACCTGTCTCATCCCTATTTGGTTTGCTGGAAGAGATCTCTTATAAGAGATAAGCTCGCCTTTGTACACGTTTTCTATGTTTTTTATTGTCTTATGTAACTATTTGTGTGCAAAAAAGAAATTATGAATTATGAATCAAGACTTGATTTATTTTCTACCTCCTCAGTTAGGATTTGAACTGCACCGCCGCAGAAGTTGTCAAAATAGAGCAGTGTCAAGAAAGGCACACATTTGCTTCTAAAGGTAGATAGAAGCAAATGAAATGTTCCAAAGTTTATCACACTGTCTCCGTGTAACAAAATTACGTTAGATGAAGAAACACTTTTTGTTTAGTTGTTTTATCATTACAACTACAAAACAAAAAATCGTCACGCCGTTTCCCATACAAGTTGTGACCATGACCAAGGCAAATGCCTTGCACGATATTCAAAGGTACATTTTTTGTGACAGGAAGCTATACAATACATCATACATCACCGTAAGTTTTTATTATAGCTTATATTGGAACTAAAATTTATTTTGGGGAGGTAGATTCTCACATCCGAAAGAAATATTTCGTATCTACAGCCCTTCACGTCCTTCCAGGGTAGTGCTAACGAGAAACAAATCAACACCCAATTTTCAATGTTTCAATGTTTCAGTAAAATGTACAAAACACGTGACATTGGCGAAATAAACCTAAGTTTTTACCGCCATTAAAAAACTGAACTGAATATTTCGCATCAGAACCGCCGCGCTCTAAAACGGCTCTATCAGCGGCATCTCTCGTGAAATGAGGCAATTCTGCCGCGCCGCGATCCGCGCACAATCGGACTCCGGGATCTACGGCTTGCTGCGAAGCGGCACTGTGGTAGCTGCCACTCAGACTGTCGTATAATATTTATACTTTATACTTACTTTATACTTTATACTTAATTGCACAGAAAATATAATACAGACACTTAATATTAGAAAAAACATGTACAAAGGCGAGCTTATCTCTAATAAGAGATCTCTTCCAGCAAACCTAGGATGGAGAGGATAATTTAATATTTATCGTAAATATCAGAAAAAAAAACACAAACAATACAGAAAATATATGAACAAAGGCAAGCTTAAAAATGTAAAGTGTATGTAATTCAAATAAGAGTGAAGACATTATTGGGCTACATTTAAAAAAAAAACGGCCAAGGGCGAGTAGGACTCCGGTTCCGATCACACTTGGAGAGCGTAACCGTGTTTAGGTTTCCGCATAAAAACTAAAGTATGATATTATCCATGTAAACGAAATTGAATATTTTTGTGGAAAGACAGAAATTTGCAGTTTTCAGATTTTTCCCTTTACTTGTGCTATAAGACTGGGAAGTACCCTATAGGTTTTGGGTCCATTGCGATTACTATGAATACACCAACAGTTTTACAGCGTAAACAGTCGTGGCGTTCAATTGCGTTGACCTAGAAGGTTGATTTTGTACGGTTTTATGCGACCACAGGTCTTAACAATTGATACGTCCACGCGTTCTTGATATAAAGGTCGTGGCACACGGACAGACGGACAGACGGACGGACGGACGGACAAAAAAGTGATCATAATAAGGGTTCCTTGTTTTCCTTTTAAGGATCGGAATCTTAATAAGTGCGTGTCGGACTCGCGCACGAAGGGTTCCGTACCATTATCTATAAAAAACCGCAAAAAAAAATGTATGGGAGCCCCCTCTAAATATTAATTTAATTTTAATTTAATTATTTATTTTTTAAGTAAATAATATACTCAATATATTGTGAATATTTTAAGCGTCTACCTGCTACCATTATCAATATCGAGCAAAAATAAGCAAAAAAAAATCACGTTTAATGTATGGGAGCCCCCCTTAATATTAAATTTCTTTTGATTTTAGTATTTGTTGTTATAGCGGCAACAGAAATTTCAACTGTCTAGCTACCACGGTTCATGAGATACAGCCCGGTGACAGACAGACGGACGGACGGACGGACGGACGGACAGACAGCGAAGTCTCAGTAATAGGGTCCCGTTTGGCACCCTACGGGTACGAAACCCTAAAAATGTCAATAAAGACGCAGGATACAGCAACAATGTATTTATCAATTTCCGCAGCAGCCTACCACTGGCCCTCTCTTTTGCCGTTGCCGCCAACATGCGTGCCTCTTCTTCCTTATTGAGTTTCATCTTAGTCTGCATGCCGTGGAGGAGGCAGCGAGATACTACACCTGAGAGATGCTAATGTTTAGAATAGACTGCGATTTCACGTATCATTAGTTTAAAGTTAGTATAAGGTTAGTTTATGTGTGTGCACCATGTCCTTTGAATAAATGATTTATCTATCTATCTATCTATCTATCTATCTAGTTAAAGTGCAAGTCTGTAGCCGACCGCAGTCCCAATGCAGACATCGTCGAGATGTCGTCTGCAGTTGCGGTCAGCTCCGAAAATACATCTATAGTATGGTTCTGGATACTTAAAATTAAACAACGAAACCCTGGGAGCTACTAAAAATAAGCGTATCATTAGCAATGTGCAACGCCGCGAGAATGCCTCAAAAACGCCTTGTGAATACTGGCAATCCATTTGCGATGTGTTACCGGAATACCAAATGACGCCATTTTGGGCGTTTAAGAAGCGGTCGAGATCCAATTCCAATGCGTTTCCCAGTGCAGCATTGGGCCCCAGATCCTCTGCCTTTCTCTAAAATCGTCACCCAAACAACCATTGGGAACATCATGACAATTTTGTTTGACTTGACCATGTTGATGGAAACCTTTGAAGGCCTAATTTTACTTGACTATGTTGACATAAGGAAACCTTCTAAGGCCTATGGCTCATAACATAGAGGTCGTAATTATCAGAT
This sequence comes from Argyresthia albistria, assembly GCA_963457715.1. Lineage (NCBI taxonomy): Eukaryota > Metazoa > Arthropoda > Insecta > Lepidoptera > Argyresthiidae > Argyresthia > Argyresthia albistria. Next base: position 560,297 of record OY735253.1, read on the forward strand.
TATTTGCGGAGTTCAATACGGCACGGTCGCGTGTCCGTCCGTGCCGGGAGATAACGCTGGGCCCTTATATCCGTTGTGGTTTGTGGTGCTACGGACGGAGCGGAAACAACATGAGGAGCGAAGCGGTCACAAATACAGGGTGTAACAGAAAGGGGTGTACAAGCCGAAAGAGGGTTGTTAGGGACATAACTCATAATTTCTTTGTTGCACGGAAAACAATGTGATACATAGTCTTATTAAACACAATAAATAAAGTGAAGCTGGATGAAACTACATATAAATCTACTATAATATACACAATAAAAATGCTACATAAACCTAAACATTAATACATAAATTAAAAATGAGAGTAGAATACATATACATACATATACATGTACTTATGTATAATAAAGATACCTATCACGAAAGAGAAAGGAAGTGTTCTTTCAAACTTTTCTTAAAAATGAAAATTGAGGGACTGTCCATTATAGCGCAGACATCATTCTGAACAACTTTCAGTATGGGACCGACTTGATCAGAGCAACTTTGTTTTTATTAACTCAGTAGACTCAGTACATTACGGGCCTAGCGCTCAGCTGATCTGTGTATGGTGGAGTGAAAAATAAAGTTGCTCTAATCAAGTCAGTCCCATATTGAAAGTTGTTCAGAATGATGCCCCTAACAACCCTCTTTCGGCTTGTACACCCCTTTCAGTTACACCCTGTATACCAGTGGCCGGATTCTGCAAGCAAATCACATTTCAATAGCTATAGCAAGAGCGAGAATATCCGGTTTGTTTGGGCCGGAATTTCGGTTGGAATAGGAACGCATTCAGCGCTATTCATATTTCATTTTCTTTATTGCACAGTACTTTATAGTCAAGCCTTTATTGCACTTAATAATAAAACTTAAATAACATATAGTGCGCAAAGGCGAGCTTATCTCTTAAGAGAGATTTCTACTAGCAAACCTAGGCAGGACAGGAAAGATGATTCCATCAATTTGATGAGTGATATCGTCGGACCATGGGGTAGTGGTCCGATATTATAATTTTTTTTACTTTGAACTAACCGCTGTGTTCATAGCATTCGCACAACGCCTCATGCCTTTATAAATCTGTCGCCAGCCACTACAAAAGGGATATGTCTTAATTAATTGTATTGTGTGTGAAAGTGCCTAAGAGATTCTGAGATAGGATTTTGATTACTTCCCTAGTTTCTTGTTTAATTAAAGTAAGATTGTTGGATCTTGATATCTTTTTTTTTGCAGTTCAAAAATATCTTGAGATACCTACATTCATTGCTGACAATGAAGATACGTTACAAAACTGTGATATTTCTAACCGATTTTATAAAAGGGTGTTATCAATACGGTTGCATTTATTCGTATCATCTTTAGGGTTCCGTACCCGAAGGGTGCTAAACGGGACCCTATTACTGAGACTTCGCTGTCCGTCCGTCCGTCCGTCCGTCTGTCTTTCTGTCTGTCACCAGGCTGTATCTCATGAACCGTGGTAGCTAGACAGTTGAAATTTTCACAGATGATGTATTTCTATTGCCGCTATAACAAAAAATACTAAAAAACTTAATATTAGGGGGGGGCTCTCATTTAACTAAGGTGTTTTTTTTTTTTGCGGTTTTAATAGATAATAGTACGGAACCCTTCGTGCGCGAGTCCGACTCGCACTTGGCCGGTTATTATTTTTTATGTGTGTTTTAACTCGAAACCGGTATTGTTTATGAACCGATTTCAAAAATTATTTCTTTGTTTGAATGGGTGACCCGGTTTGGTCCTACGACGATGTAACTAAATCGTTTATGGTAACTCTCACAAACTCACAACTTGCGGATCCAGAAGCGCGACAACTCAAAGCTCTCTCTATGACATTTAAGCAGCACTTCCTTTGAGTAGCCATGTCTGCAGTCGGCTAAAGATGCATCTCATAAAATTAGTGTCGAAATAAGTTGCAGCCGTCGCGCAAGTCTCGTGGGTGCAGTAGACTGACTAATTAGAGATCCTTAGTAAGAAGATCTTACAAGAAAGGGCATACCGCATCATTTTATATATTAACATAGAAAGAGGAAACTATGTTGTTCCTTGTGTTATTGTTGTTATTTGGGTTGTGACAAATTATTTTATCAGAGTGTTGTGGATATAAACAAGTCGGGTTTCTTAGCCGTAGGGCGAATAGCTTTCATAGTAAATGCGAGATAAAAAGTTTTTTTTTTTCAGTTAACAGGACACCCGTTTAATTTTGGTTTATCCATCTATTGAAGCTTAGCTTAGATATAATTTGTGCTACTGAACTGTAATCACGTCACAACACCAAACTAATAATTAACCAACCTAAGCTGGCAGCTCTTATCCGACGATTTTCGACCTAATTTTAATTAAGTTCAGATACCTCAACATGGCATAATCTTACTAGTATCCGGTGTAAACAATAAATTGTTTACACCGGATACTAGTAAGAAATTGTGTGAACAATAAATTATTCTTATTCTTATTCTTATTCTTATTCTTATTCTTATTCTTATTCTTATTCTTATTCTTATTCTTATTCTTATTCTTATTCTTATTCTTATTCTTATTCTTATTCTTATTCTTATTCTTATTCTTATTCTTATTCTTATTCTTATTCTTATTCTTATTCTTATTCTTATTCTTATTCTTATTCTTATTCTTATTCTTATTCTTATTCTTATTCTTATTCTTATTCTTATTCTTATTCTTATTCTTATTCTTATTCTTATTCTTATTCTTATTCTTATTCTTATTCTTATTCTTATTCTTATTCTTATTCTTATTCTTATTCTTATTCTTATTCTTATTCTTATTCTTATTCTTATTCTTATTCTTATTCTTATTCTTATTCTTATTCTTATTCTTATTCTTATTCTTATTCTTATTCTTATTCTTATTCTTATTCTTATTCTTATTCTTATTCTTATTCTTATTCTTATTCTTATTCTTATTCTTATTCTTATTCTTATTCTTATTCTTATTCTTATTCTTATTCTTATTCTTATTCTTATTCTTATTCTTATTCTTATTCTTATTCTTATTCTTATTCTTATTCTTATTCTTATTCTTATTCTTATTCTTATTCTTATTCTTATTCTTATTCTTATTCTTATTCTTATTCTTATTCTTATTCTTATTCTTATTCTTATTCTTATTCTTATTCTTATTCTTATTCTTATTCTTATTCTTATTCTTATTCTTATTCTTATTCTTATTCTTATTCTTATTCTTATTCTTATTCTTATTCTTATTCTTATTCTTATTCTTATTCTTATTCTTATTCTTATTCTTATTCTTATTCTTATTCTTATTCTTATTCTTATTCTTATTCTTATTCTTATTCTTATTCTTATTCTTATTCTTATTCTTATTCTTATTCTTATTCTTATTCTTATTCTTATTCTTATTCTTATTCTTATTCTTATTCTTATTCTTATTCTTATTGTTATTCTTATTGTTATTCTTATTGTTATTGTTATTCTTATTGTTATTCTTATTGTTATTCTTATTGTTATTCTTATTCTTATTCTTATTCTTATTCTTATTCTTATTCTTATTCTTATTCTTATTCTTATTCTTATTCTTATTCTTATTCTTATTCTTATTCTTATTCTTATTCTTATTCTTATTCTTATTCTTATTCTTATTCTTATTCTTATTCTTATTCTTATTCTTATTCTTATTCTTATTCTTATTCTTATTCTTATTCTTATTCTTATTCTTATTCTTATTCTTATTCTTATTCTTATTCTTATTCTTATTCTTATTCTTATTCTTATTCTTATTCTTATTCTTATTCTTATTCTTATTCTTATTCTTATTCTTATTCTTATTCTTATTCTTATTCTTATTCTTATTCTTATTCTTATTCTTATTCTTATTCTTATTCTTATTCTTATTCTTATTCTTATTCTTATTCTTATTCTTATTCTTATTCTAAGACCTATGGCCCCTCGGTGGAAATAATACAAATACAAATACAAAATCCTTTATTTACTAAAAAGCGTTTTACATTTGGTTACTTATGGTCTCCACACTAGGTGAAACCTGTGTCGTGGAGGCCATACATACAAGACATTAAGCAAGCAAGGATTTCATTATAATGTAATGAAATGAGCAAAGATTATTTAGAATTAGAACAAATAATCGGTTAAGTGCGGGTCGGTATCGCACACGAAGGGTACCGTACCATCGTACAACAAATCAAAAGCACTCAAAACAATAAAAAAATAAACAAAAAGAAAATTTAAAATGTTTATGCCTTCACGAGATTTGAACCGACGACCTCCGGATTGAGAGTCTACATCATACCGCACCGGCTAACCACAACCATGTGGGTTGACGCGAAATATGCTATCATATTTAAATGTGTGTAGTATATGTGTCTATGACATGGTTGCTATGACAATAAATAAACAGTTTCAGTCAAGATCTCCATTTTGAAATGCGTAAGTGTATCTAAACACGTCTCTTGTATCGGGGCCCCCTTTAATTTGCAATATCTCTCGTATTTCAGTATTTGTGGTTGGTGCGGCAACAGATATACACATTCTGTGAAAATTTCAGCTTTCTAGCTATTACGGTTCGTGCAGACGGACCCGGTGACAGACAGGACGGACGGACGGACGGACGGACAGACGGACAGCGAAGTCTCAGTAATAGGGTCCCGTTTGGCACCCTTCGGGTACGGTACCCTAAAAACTACACTTATCAAAAGACCTTTTTAGAATAATGGGCTACATTTAAGTTTTTTACCACCTGAACATTCGTCCTTATTACGATGACGTCTCCAAATCATCCACCCAGCACCACGCCACAAATCTCACCCGATTCCGTAACAAAGCGATTGCTCAAAACTTTTGCAGGGTTACCTCCCGACGAAACGCGAGTAATAGTCAGTCTCCCATTAACTTCGAATGAGAACGACAAAGGCCGGTGCGCCTCAGGGTGCAATTTTAGGCGAACCCAGTTCATCCGAAGACAATTTTCGTTCGAGAATGCAGGAGATGGAAAATCTAAGTTTTGGCTGCGCTGAATTGTGTTTTCTTTGTATTGGGACGTCTGATTTGGTTTTGGGGATTTACTTTTAGGTGGCTCGTCTGTCTTATTACAAGATTAAAAAGAGATGACAGAGAGATCACAGTCTGTGTTTTGATTTCAAGTATTTATTATTGTCTTGTTTGTAGTTTAAGAAGTACTAAACTCATACAACTATCTGAAGGTAAAACATACTTCGTAAGTATAATTTTAGTAAAGTAAAGCTCCACGTCTTTTTCCAGGCGCCGGATAATATAATAATGATGTTATAATATAATAGACGGGATGGTACCTGAGTTCCTTTTTGGAGTTGAACCTTCGGGTTCATAATAATATGTATCATGTTCATGTATCATTTGAAGCAGATACAACGGAGTGCAAAGAAAGGTTAATTAAGTATTAGGAAAATCTTGATACACATACATGTACAATTGTACATACATATGCTCACGCTTTTTTACCGGAAGAGTGGTAGGCAGAGACTAAATAATTTCACTTGCTACGATCCTGGCATACAATCTCTCATCTCATGGCATATACTTTGGTAAGAAATGCTAGACATTAAATGATGCAACATTTGTAGCTTACTGCTTGTTTTCTTTAATGATATATTTGGTTTATTAATCAAAACACGCAGTGGTGGCCTAATATGTCATATATGTTGCCATTATTTTGGTCTAGCATTTCTTGCCAAAGTATACATCTCATGGTGTATAAAAAGATTGGTATATATAAAAGTAGGTTTTCTGCAATTCACTTAACACTATCGGAAGTACATAAAGTATTTCTACTTCGCAAATTATTCGGGGCCGTGTCATAAGGTATAAGTTCTACACACGCGCAAAGAAGAAAGAAAAAAAATAATTTAACAAAGAAACACTTTCCAACGTACGGATAAAGGGAAACGTGAAAGTGGGAAAGTTTGAACAATTTCCAATAGCTATCTCACACCCACAGATGCAGGGTCGGAGGCGGCTGCTACGATTCTGATGAAATCTTCTTGAAGATTTCTTGGAGACTAACGAGATACATTTCGGTTGAAGATTCTGACTAAATCGGATTAGTATATAATATAATTTATAATTTCTTTATTGCACGGAAAACAATGTGATACGTAGTCTTAAAACAAAGGTAAATAGGCAAAGGCGAGCTTATCTCTAAAAAGAAATTTCTTCCAGCAAACCTAGGCATGAAGTTCATATTTTGTTAACTGTTCACGTTATTTCCTACAGTGCAAGTCGTGTCACTCGTGCGTGACACTATCGAAATATTTGTGGCAAGAATTCTCAGAAGCAATTAGCCAAAAAAAAGGACAACGGTAAAGTTTGTGTACGTTCAATTATGTGAAAGTCCTGCGAAACATACTTACATTTTGAGTTCAGTTTAGCCAGTATTATATTTTTCCTGATAGGGGCTAGTCAGAGACTATATATCCAATTGACTGCGCCTGCGGGGGAATGCGGCTCGCCAAACGTTTGTTGTATTCAACAAACGTTCGCATACGCAACCTATGTACGATGACGGGCCGCCAGACAGTTTCGCAGCGGCTGACCAATCACAGCTCTCTTACCTCGTCCCCCGCCGCGCCGCCCGTAAATTGGTGAGTTGTGTTTCAAAGGAAAATGTATCTATGCGCTCTCCACTGGATAAGTGCTCCCTGGGACTAGTCCATCCACTGCATACAGTTCATATTAGCTACTCAATTCTTCTTTCTCATCGCCTATCGCTTCGCCAATCGCTCCACCGTCCCTATGGCATTCAGGTAGCCGAAGCGTCTGTCTGAAACTGCTCCCCATCCTCTGCTTTTGTCTAACTTTGTATTTGAAGACGAACTAGCAAAACCCATTGTAAAGATCGAGAGGAGGCAAAAACGCGGATCAAAGAGCGAACTTCGACGTAAGGAGCCATGGTGCTTCCAATTTGTTAAACGATCGAAAACTGTACGCTTTATGTTCTTAGCAATGAATATAGTTTCTAGTTTTGTCGCTCTATACAAATTGAAAGTGAAACCGTAGTATTTGAGACACAATATCTCGATAACTTTTTATCTTAACAAAAATCCTAAAGAAAAATATCGTATCATAATTCTAAATACTAACACTATTCCTTTTATTTTTATCTTTTTATTCTTTCCTATCATCCTATTTATGTTAATGTTATAGACTATTACGTTGTGTTACAAAGATTACTCAAGTTCATTCCGCAGCCCTTTCTTCATATTATTTATGTGCAGTTCGTATTATTCATGACAATGATCTTAATCATAATCATAAATCATAATGTAAGATACAATTATTTACATCATTCCTTTAACAACATGATACGTTCCAAAACTCACGTTACCTCCCAGAGAACCAAAACTTTCGAGACGAGACTTCTTCCAAATTTGAATGACTTCGGTAACGAAGAGTTCAAAAAACAAACGGAATACCAGCGATGGCACGACAAAGCTTTGACAGCGGCGGATTCCTGCAATACGACTTCTGCAACTGTGCATACCGACCGACCGACCATTTCGAGTAACTTTAATTCGGATGGGTATCGGAAAAGTCTCTCTAACTTTTCCTTGTATTAAGTTTATTTTTATTTATGGTCGTGACGACGATGCTCTTATGTTGAACTCGTACAAGAAACATGGACTTTATGCGCCGGGTTTGAACTACGTTTTGTACTGTGCGATGTCCCACTTTTGAACTTTTGTCTGAAATATTTCAATAGTTGACTTCTTAGTTGTGCTTAAAGGTATCATTTATATCAGCAAAGATTCTCCAAAATTTCACAGATTTTGTTTCAATTAATTAATTTTTGTCTTTGTTACAGGTGATATTATTCAGCAGAGTCAGCGAAAAGGTCTGTACAGTTTCTGTATCATCAGGGCCTTTTCTAGGGTAGTCCCTTCGGACAACTCTCCAGTTTACGTCCCAAGCCAGGTTAGGTATTACCGTATTATCATATCAGTAATCTTTGATTTTAAAAATTTTGTATCCAATTCCAGGCTACATTTTTGTCCATATTATAATTGTTATATTTCTTATAATCATAAAATCCTGCTAAGTCTCGCTGTACTAAGACTTACGTAGGTACGCTACCTGATATAGAACAGACAATCAAATATCCCCATTTTAACACCAGCAACCTCCACTTGGTAAGATCTTCCTATTACTCTCTTACAGGCGCCGACACGTAATGAAACACATTTATCTAAGTAATGTGTGCTGGGATAAGGGTAATATGAAATAACATCGTCTGCTAGGCTATGGGGTCATTATAACAAACTACATGAAAGGAGATAGGATGTGTTCGTCTGTCTGATGATAGTATCGTAGAGGCAGGGCACTGAATGGTTTGAACTATATTATTTTAGATGAAACAATTTGATTGATTGTATAGAATAGATGTACGAAGGTTGGTTATTTATTTCCACTTTATTTTACTTCTCATTTTGTAAGACAAATTATTATCTCATTGTAAAGTTGCGGAAGAAGAGGCTGTCCGATAGCTGATCAAGCTGCTTCACTCTTTAGAGTTGGACATGAAAACAGGTCTTTGGATACATAGGTTTAGACATAACAGTATTCCTGTTAACGTATGTTTATCTTCTCAAGTTAAATAATTTCATATTATCATTACTTTTAGATTATTTTTCTAGTAAATTGCTACTGTCTCAAGCAAAGCCTGGCCTCATAGCTTGTATGAAGTAATAGCGTCTCATAGTGTAGACGGGTCATTATAGCGTTATTGTAGCTCGTGCGTCTTCATTCGGTGTGATCGGAACATACGGCACGGAGGTGGACGGAAAACGATGGGTCTTATCTTACCCTTTTCTGGAAGAATAACAACTACCAAAACCAAAGGGTATTTGTATGTGGAGCTCCCCTAAGGTCAGAAGAGAGGAGGTATTCAGTATAGATCGCGTCTGCAACAAAAAATACTGATTCTCAAAAATCGCATCCAAATACTGTGAAACCTGTAACTGCCAATAATTAAGTTATGTCAGAAAGTTCACGTGGATAATGTATTTTGACAAAAGTTATGTCTACTAACAACTCTATAATAAACTACGCTAACACTAAAGATATTTAAAGGCTATCGCAATAAATACAGTACCCTATTTACACTAAAATAAGAGTTTCGTGACAATGTTATAACAACAAACGAAATGAAATGAAATGAAACAATGGAATTTTGTACATCATAGCAGACAATCTATTATTTTAAGGCAGAAAACACCAAATTGTTGGACTTACAGGCTAAGCCTTACTGGCACTATGTTTCGATTATCGCTAAGACACAAGATCGTTGTAGTCGTTGTTGTCGTCTTATTTTATTTTTTGTTTTTCAATGTAAAAGTATGTAAAATCAATATCAAATGCATCGATTAAATGCTTTAATTGCCTTTGAATTATGATAATTTCTAATGGATATGTATCGCAAATGGCATTGCCTATTTATATTGTTATCTTCATTGTGTGAAACATCAACAAATCTAAATAAATAAATAAATAGTCATCATTTTCTTGATAAATTCTGTAATTTAAATAGCTTCAATATTTATTTTCAATTCCACACGGTAACTCAAATTCAGTGTCCAATCGAACAATCATCGAAACACGCATGGGGAATAAATCAGCTAGACAAAGGGCAACCCACTGGACAATACGTCCACATTGCGCCTGACGTCTGGACACCAGGAATTATCTCATTAATGGTCGTTAATGAAAAGGACGTGCTCAATAACTTGGTAGGAGGTCCGGAGTCCTGTGAGACATAGTGGCTGCCTCCTGATTGTGGAACTCGGGCAATTTGTTAGTTTCGTAAAGGTGGACGGACAATATATTTTAGAAATGATGGAATCTTTATCATAACCTGATTTCTGTTTCGTACATTACATAGCTGTTGTATGGATACATAGTTGTGTGACGTCATAACATAATGTGGTCAAATCGTGGTGTTTTTTACCAAAATTGTATTTATAAACCTCAGCAAATACATAATAGGCTTGTGGCCAAAGTAATCCAATAAATCTAGGAACAATTCGTTGAAGCATTATGTACAAAATGGCTTGACATTCTCAGAATTGTATATTTCCAGCAGATATATTTTATAAAGTCAATTTTGTGCAAAAAAAGACAGCATTTGATGGCACTTTTACATGACGTCATTCTGTTGTTATTTCATAGAACTCAGGAACAAAAGTTCCGTATTGACAGTTCATAAAAAGTATCTATTTTGACTTGACAGGCCACAAGCCTCATCTAATAATGACGAACCCTTTTGCTAATAATGCTTCAACTTCTGACATGATTTTTATATATGTAAAGTCTAACAAATTATATAAAAATTATGTCACTTGGTAGTCACCAAGTCTAATAGATAATTATTGAGCCATTTGCCTGCAATTTGGGAGGCGACACTAACTATGCGAACTATAAGCAAACTAATTTTATTAAAATGGTGTGTTTGAAAATGGAATCTGTGGCCGCCGCGCAAGAGCTGTCGGATTTGAGGTTGTCAGTTTAGTGCCTTTAGTTCCTTTAGTTTAGTGGTTTTGACACCTCCAAAATAGCCCTCATTGTTTAATTAAAATACTTACTGTATTTCTGAAACCGATTCTGTGCATGTAACTTTTTTACTGGGTTTACTGCAGTTCCGCAATCAAAGCCAAGAGCCAAACTAGATCTGGTTAATAGGGTAGCCTTTGACTTGTTCAAGTCCTGTAATCGGATCGGAGTGAGATTGTACTACTGTAGCATTACTGGGATGACCAATCGCTTATGGATAGAATCTTACGACTTTAATCACTATTCGAGACATTTTTCATGAAGGTATACGGATTTATCATAAATTGAATAACTTTGTTAGCAAACTCTCCGACATTGACAAACTGTTATTGTTAGGTATTTTTCCTTTTATTGGCTTATATTTCATGATGGTTCTCGACATCATTTGATGTTGAAAGATCGTTCCTTCCTTTATTCCATCTCATCCCAATTCAGTTTCTTTCTTAAGTCATCAATTAATTACCTATATTTCACCATCGTCTTTCATCAAAATCTCCTTGTAATAACCATTATAATCCGCAGCTTATCTAATGTTAGCCAAACAACAACTCAAGTACTCTGACTGTTACAATTAATCTTACTAATGAATGTTTGCTTGCGGATGTGGCTACTCCATTTGCCTGAATGGTTGGGCCAACCTCACAATATTTGACAACCACTCGATTTCTAATGAAGCTGCTGCGTGTGTGTGATACGCATATGACATTAGATTTGGCATTAACTCGGCAAATATTTGCGTTGGTGATATCGCGATGTGGTATTGTCTCCTGTGATTGAGTTTGTCTGGTTATTTTTGGCTTGTATAAGTTTACTTTCATTTATACATCATGCTTATTTATTTATTGGTTCATTTCACCAATATGACAAAGCATCAAGACTTTTCCCATACAAGGTGGCACAGGCCCACTTGTGCCATGGTTGTCATTCATCATCATTATGCCCTTTACATCTAGGTAGATGATTCAAGCAGCGTTTGAGTTACATGCTCGCTCGTGACTATAATAACTGCTGCAACTGCTCAGGTAAGTACATAAAAAGTTTATTTCCAATATAAGTGGTTGTGACATAAATAACAATTGCAATCTCAAAATAACAATTTTAATTCCTCTAACCCTGGCCCTATTTACTGCACCGGAATACGAAATGCAAACAAACATTGAAATCGTAACACTAATCAATCACTCGCTACCTACCGCTAATAATATGAGAATTCTTGAAGTTGTCTCCGCTGTATCAAGTTTCTGCAAAGTTCAGTCAGACAACTAAAACAGAGAGTCCGTCCGAACTGACTTTTGAGAGTCATTAATCAACCTTCCTCTATCTACAGTCACTTTCTATCAATGTTTAGTTAATAAACTAGTGAGGAAATATTTGATTCTTCATCATAAAATGCCTTTTGACAACTGGGGGTTGGCGGACAGTTTCTCCGTATTTCTCTCTTTACTTCGCCAACTACACAAAACATTTGATAATGAAACCAAAAATGGTGAACAGACAAATGGAGAAAAATCTAAAAAAAACAACCCAGGGCAGCACAACTCTACGTGTAAAGACTGACTGCTTCTTTGTGAATAAACGCAGCGCAAACTTAACGAAAACCTTACCTTTACTACTCATAATCATTAAATGCAACGCTGATCTCCATCTGAGATCTAATAGCACGTTGGATTTCCCTGCCACCACCAATCCAAACTATAAGAGTATCTAAATCCAAACATTCATTTGGACAGCATCGTTGTGAGTGCGATTAATCAGTTCAGATCCCAGCACTGTTTTGTTGGTTGATGTTGCTCTACGTACCGACTAGATGTTGCATTTCGGATTGTATTGGTCGTAGATAGAACTTTGGATGTGGCATGAATAATAATGAATAAATATCAATATCAACATAACGCCACAGACTTTAGCGATTGATATAATATCAAGTTCAGCTTGTTTATACGTCCACGCGTTCTCGATATAAAAGGTCTTGACAGACGGACGGATGGACGGACAATGAAATGATCCTACAAGGGTTCTTTTTTCCCTTTAAGGATCGAAACCCTAAAAATCGAGGTGTCTTCACTACGCCATCTATTAGATAAAAATGGAACTTATCATTATTCTTTACAATCGATCAAAATGTCCAGGAATTTGCCATCTCCACACAGTCGCACTTCGACCGCGTCTATCGCATCGAGCAATGTTTGCAGAGGGCACTGCGATAAGAGCAACACAAACACAGCAGAATGACCCGCCGGCCCCTCAAGTGAATGGAGCTGTGTATCGGAGAATTACTAGTGAACCAGGCGGACTGCATGATGGGCCATAACTGTGGAGGTAAGGCCAACTCGTCCTAGATTTTGTTTTAAATTAAATATAATCAAGAAGACACAAGAAATCCTGATCTGACTAATGCTGCTACGCAACGAGTACTCGGCCGAGAGCTCTGTTTCGCCGGTTTTCGGCAAGTGTGATCAAGGCATAAGAGTGCACCTTTACAACTATCTCTCTGTGGTTTTGCTATTGAGACTGTGCACAGTGAGCTTCCCATGCGAAAAATTTTGGGTTTGAATCTTGACTGGGGAAGAAGAAATCAAAATAGATCTTGGATGTTTACATGTTTGTGATGTCGCTGTTTCTGGTTTCCATTACACAGGGTAGGTATCCTAGAATGCGTGTTACTTATTAAATTCAACTGTTGATATAAGTAGATAATCTAAGTCTGTTTCAGCTTTTATTCAATCCATCGGGCCTTAGCTAATAACAAATAATGTGCTACAGGCGAATTGTTGTAAGTACTAAAATGTAGATGAATAAACTTAAATGGAGCTTGCATGTCTTGCATGTTTGCTTTTATTTATTATTTTTTAAACAAATTAAATGTGAAGAGGACTGATACCTATATTACAGGTTTTCTATAAAACCTAGTTTAGGTATCAGGGAGCTAAACTTTGCAAATGTACACAACCGTTGCATTACTAATAGTTGCAATGTAATACTTTTATTGAAATATAAACTATTATCTTATCTTAGCTTATCCATAGATACAAAACAACAATAAAGCTACGCACTATTGCCGATAACTCACGGACTCATAAGAACGTAAGCGGATTTATATTGAAATGGGATCTGAACGTAATTCATGGACGCACCAAATGGATAATGTATTCGTTATGCGATACATAAATTTCGCTTTCTTGAGCACAATTGACAGGCTATCGGAGGTTATAATGGTTTTGGGTTTGTTTCCATTTTGTTGTTGAGGAACAATGCATAACATATCGTTAAGCTATTTCCAATTCGGGATGGTAGAGGTCTGACTGTGCCCATTGTTAGCCAAATATTCAATACTTCATTTTGCGTGACGGGGGATAGCTATGGTTTTCTCACGATATGGACGGAATTGTAAATTAATGTCATTCCCGTATCTCCAAGGCTGCGGCGACGAACTTGTCACGCAAAATGGAGTATCGACTAACTTCCTAAACGTGGCCGTAACTATGCCTATGTGTCCCCATTTGGGAAAACTTGTGTCATTCTCGTACGAGTAATTGCAATGGAGAAACGCACCACGGCGTTTCGAGTTTGTTCTCAACTCTCCATGTCTGAGTCCCTTCATTACTTGTTAGATGTTGAACGGAGCAGGCAGACAGCCAACGAGCTCCGAGCGAGCCGCTTACTATTATGAACACCGAACCCAGTGGGTTATGGTAAGGAATGCAATACGAATAGTAGGACTTATGACGTAACTTTCTTTCCCATAACTAGTGGGAGAAGCATTTTAGTTTAATTCATAATAATTCATAATTTATTCAGGTAAAAAGTTAGGTACATAGTTGTATGGATCCCAGTCTCACTAGGTTTATCACCTGTATTTCAGGAGTCAGGGCTCAGTCAGTTTATAGTGTATCAACACGAGTTCCGTACCCCAAGGATTACAAATGGGACCTGACTATACGCTAGTGATCTGAAAATCATTGATAGATAGAACAATGAAAATGGACGTTAGTAATAAAAGCTCGTCTCTGAAATCCTTTTAATCCAACTACATAACACTGGATTCGTCCGAAAACCCCATCCGGACAGTGTTACTAGAGAGTAATCTCCCCACTGATGGTATTTCTATAATTTAGCTGACAGCACAGTGCGCCGCCACATTTCTGTTACAGGATTTCAATAAGCTCCCCAGGCTGACCTCGCCAAGAGAAATCAGACAGACTGTAACAAACTAATTTTGTAGGTAACCTTATTTGTGGTCCGTACATACGTCAGGACCGTGCATACTCATGGTTTTTAAAAGCTAGCATTCGAGAGCTGTTGTCAAAATACGCGGCATTGTAACTGGAGTTGTGAAACGAGTACAAATGGAAATGATTTTGAAAAACTACCATGAAGAACGAATAATAAACAGTATAGTTGATATTGTATTTGTCCATCGCTATAATCAGAAGAGGGATAAAGAACCAGAGATGAAAATCTACGCGACGCGACGTGTAAAACTATAGCGACAAAACAATCGGACGTTGTGGAAACTTTTGCAAAGCTATCAACCCTTATCTTCGTATGGCTGTACTGAGGAAGCTGCAAGCCGTGCCGTCGTCGATATTAATCCAACACAGCATGATGTCTGAAGACTGAAATTCCACCGACAATAACCTCAAAATGTGGCGGGCGATAAATGAGCGGTTACTTCTGCGAGATCTATTTCTATGGAAGAGAAAAAAATACTATATCACACCTTTCCAGAGAGAGCGGGTTGGCAGAGGTACAAGTTGTACCATGTTGAGCCAGTAAATTATGACGCCATGAATGAAGACATTTAGTGAACCGGACGGCGGAACACATATTGAGGACCCAAA
The DNA here is from genome assembly GCA_963457715.1 of Argyresthia albistria. NCBI lineage: Eukaryota > Metazoa > Arthropoda > Insecta > Lepidoptera > Argyresthiidae > Argyresthia > Argyresthia albistria. Next base: position 575,742 of record OY735253.1, read on the forward strand.
AGTCCAGAAGCCACTAGGCCGGCAAAATTTACTATGAAACTTTGAATCGTGTACGACTACGAAATGAGAGTCGAAGTGACCCCTAACGAATGCTACTTTTTACGTCATCTCGCTGCCACGCTCGCTAGTGTAGCGCTAATGCATATTCGAATTATCAACCGACTTTTTAGAATGACAATCAAGAAACTCAGATTCAGATGTGAAGTGAAGTGTGCAAGTGGAATCACACGGCTCTATACTACGCGTAGCGTGCCTGCCTCCGCGGGTTTTTTTTATACGTTTTTGTATACGTCATAAATTCATTATTATATTACCACAGACAAGGGGTGATCTGTGTATATTACATATATTGTCTTAATAGTTTCACTTCATTCAGATTGAGAGAAGTCATTGAAGGCGGAGTCACTTAATTCCACTGCTTCTTTGAAAGACTCTCACAAGCAGCTATACAAAAGCGATCGTGTGTGACGAATATCCGAGGATGGGGGCCAAGTGCAGTCATTTAGGAAATAGTTTATACGATAAACGTGACTCAGCATAATGACCAACGATTTTTGTGCATTTTCGGGGAGCATTTACTTTGTCATGCTATTGAGATTTCATATTTCTTATTGGAGGGTGTCCCAATAGTATAGGATTGTAGAAATATAGGAGAGTTTGCATAGATTTTTTATGGTTACTTTTAGGACGCACTATTCATATACCTCATTAGTATGAAATGTGTTCATTTAGATAGAGCTGCATCCGCACAGTACACCCGCAGGTAAATTGTGGTACCTACTATATTTAATAATATAATAGAACAGCCGTGTCGTTCCAGTTGTTGTCGGTCGTATTTTTAGTAACTTCATCTGTCAACATACCATAGCTCTCTCTCGGAAGGCCATCGACCTATTTCACAAATAATCGCAGAGATGCGAAGCCACAGTCTAGCATCGACACGTCGCCAATTATCTCACAGATTTACCGCCGGAGGTGCCACAACACAAAGGTCTCTAATGTAGAAGCGTTAGATCACGGATAGAATATTCTTTGATACCTAGGTATTGTATGGGCTGGGGAGTATTGCGTGTTACTATGTTAGTATTATGTACCATTCACAATTCTTTATTGCACACAATAATTTAAAAAGTAACATTAAAAGAAAACACATTTACAAAGGCGAGCTTATCTCTAAAAAGATTATCAAAAACTCAAGGGACATGGCGCTGGTACTTCTAGACGTACACATTATTGTTGTCAAATGAAAGTTCTTTCTAAACAAGGAATACAGCAGCTGAATACTTTAAATGTTAATACAGATAAATTAGTCTAAGGCCTTAAAAACAATAGGGGCCCTATTGTTTTTAAGGCTTTACACATTGATTTTTATTTTTTAAGCCTACCTAGTCCAAAGTCATTTGCTGCTTTTCCATCTCGAGTTCCTTAATCTTTGACATCCCTAAGGTACTTCGTTATCTTCACCTACGCACGTCTCGGTGTGGCAAATGAGATATACCGAGATGCTAATACTGGACCGACCATTACCATGAATATATTACATAAAGCCATCATCATAGACCAACGTTTACATTGCGTTTGTACTTTGACAGTACATATTCTACATACGTATTAAAAACGTAATGTATTTCAACGATGCAAGTTTTCGTTACAGAAACGTTTTTGATTTAGCAACTTTTAGTTTGTTGCTACAATTTGCTATGTCCTGTCCTGTCCGTATTTGATATAGATTGCTGTTAAATAATGGTTTCTATTCGTTAGGAGAATGGTTTATGGTAATTGTAAAGATATGGTTGAGGCAATTTGTCCTTATAAAAATCGTAGTCTCGTTGAAAAGTTTGATACAAGATTCATTTTATGGATCTAAGAACCGATTTGTACTATTTGTATTTGTATTTATTCATAAATAGTTTGATCGAGTGAGTCACGTCCGAAAGAAGTCATCAATACTATAGTAGGCTTCCACCGTAAGCTGGGCTTTAAGTTTTTGCAGGAATATTGCATCACTATCTGCCTGTTTGATTACTGTTGGGATTGAATTGTATATTTCAGGACCCATAACATTTAGGAATCTATCAGATCTTGCAAGTCGTCGCTTTAGCACAACAAGTTTATCTCTCTGTCGTGTGTTCACATTATGGCGGTCAGAGGTTTTGGCAAAAATGGTCAAGTTGCTTCTGACGTACCTGCCTACCTCCAGTATGTATAAACTCGGCAGTGTGAGGATTCTATACTTCTTAAAAAGTTCATAAGCAGGCCAATCTCTCGGTTTACCTGCTATAATTCGGATTGCCTGCATTTGTAATTTGAATGGTTTGTCTCTGTTTGCAGCTATTGCCCAGAGGTCAATCCCATAGCTTAGTATGGAGTTGAAGTATCCGTAATAGGCCAGTTTTATGTTGTCAATAGTTAGGCTGGGGCCGAGTCTTCGTAATGCGTGGCACGCTGAAGAGAGCCGGGCGCACAAAGCATCAATATGAGGCGACGGTCAGTGAAGAGTCAATAGTGAAGCCCAAGTACTTGACCGTCTCAACTTGAGGGACAAGGACGCCGCCGTCGCACATGACATCTAGACGGAGGGTTCTGGTTTTTCGCAGCTGAAAATGCATCAGGTTTGTTTTATCAACATTTAATGGAGATGTGTACTATGGAGATGTGGTAAAAAACAACGGGTAATAAATGATAATAATTGAAACAAAAAGTAAACTTTAGAAAAAACCGACTTCCACAAACCCTATTTGATTAGATTGAGTTTAATACAAACTGTAACCCCTTACCCCCCCCCCCCCCCCCCCTTGGGGAATTAATTTTGTCAAATCCCATCACAGTGCTACCCCACGCTACTAAGGAACCTCTGTACAAAGTTTCATGGCTCTAGGTCCACCGGCTTAGGCTATGCGTTGCCTGCCCGCCAGCCACGCATTGTATTTGTACCTAGTATTGAGCAGATCTGGTGGCCATATGTGGTCTTCATGAGCAGTTCCGCATCACAATATTATGCTTACCATGTGCATTTGCACAAGTTATTATGAAAAACACAAAAATCACTATAGGTCTACCTATAATATTTGAAGAGTTCCCTCGATTTCTCCAGGATCCCATCATCAGATCCTGACCTGGTGTCAATGGGACCAATGGGAAGGTAAACCCTTTCAAACAAAAAAATAATTTTCCAAATCGGTCCATCCGTCTAGGCGCTATCGGGGAACATACATAAAAAAAAAATAAAAATATCCGGACGAATTGTAAACCTCCTCCTTTGGGAAGTCGGTTAAAAATACGAGAAATGCATTTTGTTATACAGGGTGACTGTGCAACATCATTCTGACATCATTCTGAGCAACTTTCACTATGGAACCGATTTGATCAGAGAAACTTTATTTTTCACTTCTCCATACAAATCAGCTGACCCACTCAGGCCAAAATGTACCGGGAAGTGAAAAATAAAGTTGCTCTGGTCAAATCGGTTTCTTAGTGAAAGCTGCTCACAATGATGTCCGTAACCACCTCTTAAAATATAGCTAGGGGTTTCACAGTCACCCAGTAGGAGTATGGCTCAAGCTTACTATTATATCCGGGTAAAGGCAAGTGCTACTTTGTGGGGACAGCAATTATTATTGTTAGGCTACGTTTAACATTATTAGTAATCATTATGTCGAAAAAAATCTAAGATAGAGCGAGGGGCGTTATAAACTTAAATTTTACTTTGCTTATTACAAGTAGTTGAAGATTTGCCAAAACATAATAATATTCACTTACCTTTCACTTGTTGTTGCAAAGTAATCAATGAAGTGTACAAAAAAGCCCCGAAATAGGGAACAAAGACAATTGGAGAAAACGCTAAGCCAGCCCGAACACCACACACAATTGGCGAAATCTCTATTTATTGGGGGAATAAACAAGAAAAAATACAAATCAATTGTCTAGCGGCGACTTAGCGGCAACGCTGGGTCAAACATGAATGGTCATGATGACTAGCGGGTTCTGTACACAATACAAATAAAAATTCTTCTAAGAAAAACATCTTCAACACGAGTAAATCGAAGCTCAAAATGCCTTTTTTATTATCTTTAATTATTATTTGTATCATACAAAGAAGACAATTTATTGAAATAAATAGTTAACATTAATCATTTGATAAACCTTGGTCGTGTCGTGACATATTTTGATGCCACAACGATGGATAAGGAGATTTTAGGTCTCTATCATCTGTTGAGTCAGGACAGAATAAAAACAATATTTTTGAGGTCCCCTACCTACATTTCACCGCGGTACCCTAAAAAGGGGAGAGCACCCGTCAGCAGCAGCCCAATCCCCCTAATTTGACGTTGCCGCACGCCTGCCCACTCCCAATACATCATTATTATCATTGAACATCACCATTCAACTCGTGTACTTGCAAGGAAATTCCACATTGATGACAATTTGCCTTTGTCTTGGGGACATTCGCGAGGGCACGCGGTGTGCCGATTTGTTGGATCCATTAAAATGTATTACTTTAGATATCCTAAGATACAAAGAGAGCTCGACCTTCACCCACCTGTTACTATGATGAAACTAGGTTTTCATCAATTTTTGTATGCTAGAGGGTACATCGCGAGTGGGTTTCCTAGCAAATCCTGGCAAGGGTATGATTAATTTAACATTTAAAAATAAAAGGCCTTTGATATTGAAAACGCGTAGACGTATCAAGCTGAAATTTATAACATTTACTCAAGTCTATAGTCAGCTGTGAAAAATCAATCTTCTAGGTTAACGCAATCGAACGCTACGACCGTTTATACCGTAATTTTGTTAACATGGATGACATCATACTTGTATTTTTAAGTAGTTACTTAATTGCACCAGTTACGAGAGGTAGCAATCTGCAAGTGTGATCGGAACCCTTAGCGCACGAGTCCTACTCATACTTGACCGTTAATTAATTAATCATAGCCTTGCCAGTATTTTGCTAGGCAACCCACTCGCGATGTACCCGCTAGCATTCAAAATTTGCTAAAAATCAAGTTTCATCACAGTAACAGATGGGTGAAGGTCGAGCTCTCTTCGGATCTTAGACCAAGAGTACTTACAGAACATTCATAGCATCACGCCTGTTTCCAAATGGAATGGCATGGGCACAATTACGCCCAAATTCCAAATTATTTATTGCAACATTGCGGTTTTACAGGTTGTAGGCAGTTATTTTGTAACAGGGGGCTAACTCCTTGCCTTCTAATGGGATCAAAGGTTACCTCACGATGTTTCCCGTCATCGCTAGTACAGCCTTCTAACGATATATTGGCATGTAAATGACGTTTTCAGTGAATCGCCAGTTCTACGCAACCTGATGCAATGATCTTGTCAAAAAGTGTTCGTTTCTACCTGTCTCCGCACGCCAAAAGATTGTCGGACAGTCTGTACGTTTGTATACTCCATCGGGGAATGGGACAAAGACTGATTGGGAGATAAAAATTCGAACCCGCATCTCCTGCGTGAGCGAGCGTGACACCACTAGACCACGGAATCTTTTCCTAGATTTTGTTAGGACTGATGCAGATGTGGGTCCAATTTGTAGGCCAACTGTTGTTATATTGAATGGTCGGTCTTTATTGTGAATGAGCTAACGTTTGTATTTACGTACGTGATTAGTTTGTCGTCTTTTTATTGTGTTTTATCATTCGTCGTGGGTTGTGTGTGTGTGTGTGTACACATACATTTAACATGATTTTTGTTTACATTTTCTTTGTGTACTCAAAGGTCCCCGATCTAATTAAGTAGCCGTTGTATTTAAGGGCTGTTCTAGGTGAAATTAGATGCTTTCGATCAAATAAAACTAATAGAAACAGTAATTTTCTATATAATTGAAGAGCGTTTCTTTACGCCATATTGACAAGAATATTAAAAAGTTAACAATAGAGCTGGGACACATACTAGTGTTGCCCAAAAATCGATTGATCCTAAACAAGGGCTGCAAACAAAACACACAAAGCGTCATGTCATTTCCCATTAGAGGTGGCGAAGGCACTTATTTTTTCATGAAAGCTCCTGGGTTTTATCAAGTTTCCCCAAGTTCATCGGACTTATTCTCTGAGGCATACTGCAACCATTAGTCCTCAGACTCTGCTTCTTTCCATTGAATGAAAATGAGTAATTCAAATTGGCAAATGACTTTCGAGTGGCGAGATTCATTTGAAATATAGACTAATATTAACCTAGCACTCGTTGCCGGCTTTAAATGTAAATTTCTGTGTCTCAAGTGTTTAATTGATGCGTACTTAACCACCCTTGTTTGCGGAGCTCGGAATACTTCTGTTTAGTTTAGCTACTATAACTGTCATCCTTTTATAAGGCAAAACAAGTCACAACTAAACTAACTTAAATAACTAATATTATATTTAAAAAAAAAACACATCCTCAAGATTTCCAGCGAAACTTCAAGTAATAAAGGCTAACTTATTTCCTTGGCTGATAATGATAACTTTTAATTATTAGCTTTGTTTACAAAAAACAACATTTGTTTAATTAATCGTATTACCTATTCCATTTGTTACTATGTCTATATGAATATATCAGGATGAAGCTTAATTTTATCATAGGTGTGTAAAGAAAATAGGTTTAATGTCCTACAATTTCCCATTTGGTATTATTCAAATAAAGGAAACTAAACGTAAGCAGACGGACCGTAGACAAAGCGAACACACACAAGTACAGTGCATCCAGCTACACACTGCACACAGCACCGCGTCCGCCTCAAATTGCGTTACAAAACGACTCTTTTCCACGCTAGACGTCTCCGGAGCGGTTCTCAAACTTTGCAAGATTGTTGCGAAACTAATGGGAACAGTTTGTTGCTGTTTAGTTTCGGGGTTTCGAGGAGATGGGTTTTAAAAGATTGCGCCGGGATGCTGTTATACCGGTACGTCTCACTTTTGAGGATGTGTTTTTAGGGATCCGTTGTCAGCAAGAAACCCCTTTTTGTTTTTTTCAAAGCACATTTATCTGTACCTTCTTAGTTCAGAAACAGACCTTTTCAATAGCTCGCGCGCGCTTACGACTTGACACTAGCGAGATATGTATCACCGTGATGGTGACAGAACTATGCAACAAACTCCTTCTTATTTCACTAAAAAGTCACGAGAGCGCTTAAACTACAGCTTTCCAACGATATTTTGGCGTAAAAACATAAACATAAAAGATAAATATTTACATACAGGTACATACATTGCTTCTGGATGGCCCCACACTGCCCTGTGTCGTGAGAACCAGAAACAGCGACATCACAAACAGATGACAAACGTAAGATGACATGTGGAACTAACGCTTAAAGGAGATTAGGAAAGAAAGGTCAGGTCTGTCGGTTTTGATGACAGCTTCATTGCATTAAGTTATGCAGGAGTGGCGCCCCCTGTAAACGTCACTCATCGTCATCAGCCAAAAGATCTTTGGAAGACTGAACTTACAAATGAATTCGAAATTAAAAAGTGTTCCGAACGGTATTCGTAATCTTCTCTTAAGTTTGTAACCTACCATTCTAGTCAACCTTTCAATAAAGGTGCTCTTAAACGGGCCAGGTTTTGTTGCAATATGTGGCCGGCTACTATTGGTGTCCCTCTCTTACTCACATGTTAGAGAAAGACACCAATAGTTGCTGGCCACATATTGCAGTGAAAATATGGCCCGTTTAGCAGCACCATAACACAGCAACATGTTGGAAAACCAATGATCTGCACTAATAGTTTTCACAGTTTGGCTGGCACTGGTCGTCAGTAGCAGGTGACGTCAGCTCATGTTCGTTACCGCGCTTCATTACGAGCGTCAAGGGCGGGGGCGGACAGGACACTAGTAGGCTGTTGTCCGTATTGGGCTGCCGATTATTATTAGGACGAGCGAAGCGAACCCTATCTCCAGCCAACAATCTGGCACATCGTTTGGTAAACTTTGTGACGAAATTATACACAAAGGTTCGAGCGTTGATATTGTAAAAGATCATGTATAGTTTTTATGAATATCATTGAAATCTTGTGGTCTAAATAGCTCAAAAATAATAGTATCCTAATAAAGAAGCCAGAATGTATTGTAGTATACTCTCCGCAAAGGTTAAAACACTTGAGATAATCTTCTTGCACTCATTCTCTAATGTACAACGACAGGATTCAAAAATATTTTCCTAAACAGTATTCCTATTTGAACATTCGCCATAGCACGTCGCGACCAGTCGTCAGCTTCGTTAAAGCGCCGGTAGGGGGCGCTGGTGGCATCGCTATTTCTACCGATCGCAACTTTTAGCAACTCTGATTGGAGGGGCGGGAATTAGCGATTCTGACGTTGGGGTATGCAGTTTATTTGTTTAGTTTGACAAGTGTATCCATACAATTACGTATTTTTGTTCCTAGTTGATTAGTATAAAGGAGACCTTCATTCAGATGCTTTAGTTGGCACTTAGCACTCTTGAAATTTTGGCAATATTTTGACACATTTTTGCCTCGTGCGTTCCAGATCAATCCTTCTCAATCTTCCTCAGAGAAACATATTCAATACTCTTTTGAGTGCACAAAGATAAGAAGTTATGTAAGATGTAATGTTGCGTCTCGGTATGTATCGGTGGTGGTGCGTGCCCCTCCTTATTTCTTCTACCTTTATGCAACCCAAACGTGGCTGACCACGACAGCACCAACACTAAACGCTTAAGAAGGGTCCGTCTATAATGAAGGCTCCTACAGCCGTCAACCTGTCTGCGTCTCAAAGACACAGCAGGGGGAAGGAATAACGAGCGGCGCCCTGCAGTGACCAGTACTCGAGCAGGGTGAATATAGGCTGACAGTGTCGTAGATGAGAGTCCCGTGGCCCGAGGGTGTGAAGGGCAACGAAGTCGAAGGATGCGGGGAAGGCAGTGTGACGGCGGCGTGCCAATATGCAGTCAGTATGCAATTGCAACAAAACTAAACGGCCATACTTATTTGATTGCACGTTTTCGTTACTAATTTAATCTTTATTAATTTAATGTTTGTATGCCCTTAAGGTAGAGTGTGGCAAGAATAAGATTTATTTAACGACCCTGTAACGCACATTCAGACAGATCACGGTCTGCGATCATTAGCTGTGCTGGTCACCCTTTCAACAATTACAGATTATATATTACTTTCATGTGTCAGATATGTACTGTAAATTAAGTATAGGTTGAATAAACTTTTTTTTTTATTTCAATTTCAAATAAAAGATCTTTAACTTTATCTTTACTATTTTCCATGAGTCACTTTATATGTAAAGTCAGTATTTTTTGTACTCTGTAATATTTCCCCCGCTTCTCCTCTATGATCAGGGAGTATCATTTACAAGAATGCCTTACTATAATGAATTTACGGGCGTTGATACTGACAGATTCCGATTATCCAAGTTTTGCAGTATTTTCGGAGACTAGACTAGGTAGCAAGGGGTCGCTCAGAGTGATGTGCTGACAGTAAAACGTGAATGGGGAGCTACAACACAACTAAAGAAATACATGTTTTTTTTCATTATTAGACATAGACTTAGACATAGACATCATTTATTGATAATATTAATTACACGTCATGGATCATTAATAATAATAATTGAATGAATAATTAAAATAATAATAACATTAAACTAATTTACACACAGTAAATTCGATAAGTCAAAAATGACAGAAATAGAAAATAGGTAATCAAATCGTAAATAATAATGTCGTTGTAATAAAATTCTAAATAATAATGTCAAATTGTGTGACTAGTTAACAAGTTACATGCCTAATGCTAAAAACTCATCATAGCTGTACAGGGACTTCTCAATAAGCCATGTTCTTAATTTAGATTTAAAGATGGACACACTCGGCGCATCAGTGATAGTCCCAGGTAGCTTGTTGTACACTCCCGGACCCATAGTGTGGATTGTTTTGTCCGTTTTTTGTAGTTTGTGCGCGATTGTAGCCATTTTGTTGGTGTTGCGCGTCTCGTACCTATGCCTTTCTCCAAGTCGTTTGTATAGGTGAATATTCTCTCGCACATACGTGGCCACTTGGAAAATGAGTAGGCTAGGCAGTGTGAGAATCTTGAGTTGTTTAAAATATGGTCTGGCGGACTCGTCAGTCGGTACCCGCGCCAGTAACCGCACGGCGCGCTTCTGCAGCACGAACACGCGGTGGTATTAAGTGACTGTATCCTATTTTTGTGCAATAAAATTTAAAGTTAATAAAATTAGTTGTCATCCGTTCTAACATCTTTCAATATTCGCGAAAAATTCAATGCCTCATGCAATTTGCAAGCTTATATTTATTCCCTTAAGTTTGTTAGAATGTTTCTTTCCATAATAACAAATATTTCAGTACAAACAGAGCGCCACGCCTTTTCCCATAAGTTTATATAGGTTTCATACATAAGAAACGTTTCCTCCCATCAAGAAAGTTGAAGATAAGAATCTTTTATAATGTCCGACGGACTTGAGCCCATCTCACGTTTTTAACCCCATCGGAAAGGCGGACCAACGTAACTAAGCCGCACAAGTAACACGAAAAGAAGTAAAAAGTAGTCCGCTAAGTCACATAATCTACGGACAGAAGAAATCCTCCGAGGCGGCAGGAAATATTCCACTCTGTCGCGATCTACACGTTTTACGGGAGCCTATAAAAACTTTGCGGGCACTCGGAATAATTTTGTTAGTTCTACAGTCCATCATCTTACCCACTATGTAAATGTGGGAAGATTGAGTTTACAAGAACCGGCCCTATCTCGCGTTCACTTCCGCTTGGTGCGATCTCGACTCTTTGCCGAAGGGACAAGGGTCTGGGTCGTGGTTGGAAATTGAAAAGGAAAGGTAAAGAGTCTGGGGATAACAGTCGCTTTTGGAATGTTATCAAAAAAGTTAGCCACTGTACTTGCAAAAAATGCTGAACTCGGTAAATGTTTTTTCAGGCTCATATTCAGATGAGAGAACGTTTTACGATATCATTACTGTTGTTCTTCTTGTTCAGTGCTTCTCCAGATTGGAGATGGTTGGCGGTCAGCCTAATACCAATGCTAAGTTCCATTTCTTCGCCAAGAGCATTATGTAATACGCGGCCACTTCCCTGTATTCCCTGATGTCTTTGATGGAGTCACGACTACCTCCTTCTGGCTCATCTTCTTTTTCTCTGCCTTGCCCATTACGATAACTTGTAAACTGTACTGTTCCTCATGATTAACATTATAATATTGTCATCTTCATAGCAGGGTTTTTGATTTGAATTATTATGGTCATCAACAATATTTTTTCAGGTCAATATTGTTTTTCTGTGTGTTCCAGCCAAGATTATCTTCGATACATCTTGTAGCGCGACTCTGTGTGCTAATTTTTTAATAGCCTCCTGAGTCTTAGGGTGGAATTTCTTCTTAAAACTATTTTAGCGTGGTGTAAAAAATGCTTCGAATAAAATATTTTTTTTTTGGATGTCCTAAATTGATGACCGAATACCTACCCCACTACTCAGGAGGGTAGACAAAGCAACCAACCTGGTGAGTGCACAAACGACGACTGCAGCACATCGTCGCTGCAACAAAAATATCTGCATAATTCCAAGTCCACGCACACAAAGGCCCGCGAGACACGATGCGTTGAAGTATGTACTAAATTTAAAACAGCCAGCCAGCCAGCAACAATAGGCACATCCGCTATTTCACATCCAATACCCATCTCCTCTCCGTTCCAACAAGTTACAGTAACTCACTCGTAACTAATATACTCCTCATTTCCCAACTCTATTCTTTGACTTTAAAAGTCTAAACTAAGAAAAGTACTATCACCAAAGTTCATTATCAGCCTTTGAGCCTTAAAGGCCAATGGGTTAGAGACTACAGCTGAGGCGTGAGGGCAATTCCCAAAGAAGCACTTTCACAGTTCAGCCAACTTGGCTCGCGAGATATATCGGTCTTGTTTCTAAGTCAATCTGATTTTAAGCTGGCGGTAAGATATATGAGGACTCCGTATCTATATTTCAAGTGAAAAAAGGATAGGGTAAAGCCTCCTACTCCGACAAATGCCTCCTACTCCAGCGAGTGCCTCCTACTGCGCTAGTGCAGAAGCTAGTATGGCTGAGTTAGATGAGCAGGCGAAGGGGATATGCACAAAGGTCCCGCTCATGTGGGCCACGTGCAGGCGCTCAACTCCTTGAAGAAGAATATAATAGAATAGGGTATTTTATCTTACTGACCGTAGATTCCGCTAATACAAGGCTGCATTGTGGGCTTTACCGAGAATATTTGGGTGACAAATTTTCATTATCGATGTCGTCTACTTTGCGTACACCTTGCGTTCATTATCAGGTATTTCATAATACATAATATCTTTATAATACGGTCAGCTTGTACTCTAAAGGGCCCCTAGTGGGAAAGTTCTGATTTTTACATTCCGTATGCATTTTGGGATGCTGAATCCGAATCTGAGGTTTACGGACAAAATTTCGTGACGCAACATTGAAAAAATCGCAAAAAAGCGAAAAATTTCTGTGTTTTTCCAGCTATTCACGATTAATTCGAAAATAGTGCATATTTTTAAAAATTGTATATAAATTCATCAAAGAACATTTCTCGTCGATGACAAAAAAATACAAAAATTGGTTAAGTATTTTGACTTTTATGGGGGTCCAAACTACGCCTAAAATAATCAAGATGGATTTTCAGTATAGAATAGTATATGTCCCATCTCTTGTATTTACTCGGCCGCATTAGCATAGTAACTTTTGCGACACAATAGTCATCCATACTGCATGCTCCAGAACATCTTCCAGGTCCAAAAAGTTTTGGGTCATACCCGTTCAGAGCTTTGAATACCAACTTTATTTGCAACTTTGGACTATTGATACGAGCTATATCCAGGTCCCACAGGGCTACTCCTGCCTTTCATCTAGAGGTAGAGGGGTTCCTACTGCATGTACTAGATTACCGTCCGGGTCCCAAAGGTTTTCGGACGATATTCTTTCAAGGCTTCAAAAACGTACCAAAATACGTAATAAGTTTGTTTTCAGGTTGGTACGTAAGTTTTCGAAGCTCCTTTCTTTCCTTTTAAGGCTTAAAGGTAAAAGCACAAAGAATACAGACAAGACATGAACAAAGGCAAACTTATCTCTGAAAAGGGATTTCTTCAGCAAGCCCAGGATGGACAGGATTCATGGTGTTTTTTTGTTTCATCGGACTTATCTGACGTAGTGCCGATTTTCTATAACTAATAAACGTATAGTGGTTGTAGTACACACTTCTGAGCATGTAAAGTATGCAACATTCAATGACAGAGGGCCGTTTTATGAATTGAGAAATTCACTCAATTACTTAACGTTATGCCACGTTCTTTTCTGTGACATCTGCACAGACAGAACTATACTCAAGTATTTGATTAGTGATATTCACAATTTCAGAAATCAGAGGAAAATATTTTTTTCTCACACTCACTTCTGCCTCCATGCAAAAGAACCTTCATTTCAGCCCCTGGGATAATGAAACTGTGAAACTTTGTGAAAATCTCCGAAGTTACGTCCAAACTCACTTTCCAAAACTCTACTAAGCGTCACAGCAGGTTTTTAGGACGAGAAATGTGATCAAGAGACGACCTTAATAACCTTCATACAGAGGAAATAACAAAAGGCTGCTACATAACATTAGTCTCACTTTTTCCCATACTGTGTGGCAAAAGAACTCCGTACTGCGCTCCATAACTGTTTTGATTCGCTGATGATAGTACCGTTGTTTTTCAAAATGACGATCTTGAATGACATCAGGGTAATATACACAACACTCTTGAGTCTATAGTAGAATGGCTGGGAACAAACAATCTTAAAATTAACTAAGCCTAACTAAGCCATCCCTAAGCCCACAACTTCCGAACGGGCGGTAGTATACAAAAATATTAATATTATATTGACGTTGACTAAGTAATATGTATGATTTTATGGTCAATAAAATTTTTGAACTGAACTGAACTGATAAGTAAAACAAAATTAATGTCCTTCGCTTTGCGAGGTAATCCAAAATGTACCTTAAATGTAACTCAATCAGGCCAAAAAATAGAGGAAACTCAAGTAACAAAATTTTTGGGCCTGCAAATAGATTGTAATTTGTCATGGCTCCTATCAAGCTCCTATAAATGTACATAACACCTTATCAACCTATATTTGCAAATAAATGCCTTTGACTTTGACTTTGACTTTGACTTTGACGATGTTTTATATTACCTTAAGCACATCCGTGTAAGAACGTACGTCCATACTTAGGATAAATTACTTATCTCATTTGGTACCTGCTTAGCACCGGGATTCGAAGCTGCATCTCCTGTGTTAGAAAGCACCCCGTATGGGAGAAGATGTTACGCTGCGTTATGTTAAGTTAGTATATTATATTCCATAGTACTAGATTGGTGTGTACAAATAAATCTGTATTTCTTTTAAAGAGCACTCATGTAGAGTGAGTCTCGACATTTAATCGTCAATCCGGCCGCAATCCATTACTAAGGGCGCGCAAACATAGCAAATTAATTAAAGTATTAAAGACAATACACGGAAAATAAATTAATCACTCGACTTAGCATTAAAAGCTTAATTACTTAGCGTTGAATTATTTTGACGGGGTCCGGGAATCGAATCCATACAATATACATTTATACATTTAATCTACTTTAAGCAATATACTTACATTGTAAAGAGAGACTTGTATCAGCTAACTAAAATGACCTACCTAAGTAATAACTGAGTAACCTCACGGTGAGTTGGCCCCGTCAAGCAAAATGGGCAATTACGCTACATAAAACCTAAGTAAAATTTGAAATAGAAATAGATATGTGGTTTTATTTATATTTACCTCACACTAAAAGATGCTATGCAAAAAAAAAACCTATTCCACTTTCACCGCTTACGACCCCCATCCCTACCATTATGTAGGTAAATGAAATCCCACGAACAATTCGGATCGGACAGGCACAACCACAAAAGCTACCCCTCTCAGACATTCTACCAACTCCATTCCATGTGTAATAAGGGCTTTAATTGTACTGGATAAGTCTATCTTACCGTGAACGGGTAGACACGTCCCGACTAACAAGTACGCGGGCCCAAACATGCACGGGGCTGACTAATTCTAATTGCAGAGAATATTTGGTTTGCGAAAACAGAAGTGGTAGGTTTGGAAAGGGTCAGGATTCAGTTAGGTACGTGCGATAGATGGAGCTGTGGTGCTGATTACATAGTATGTATATGTCGGCGGCCGATCGTAGAATCGGGCACATCATGATGTGCCGTCATGTACCCCGCCATTTCATGATATGCCCAAGCAATACTGGGCACATCATGATGTGGCGGGTTTTAACGAAAACATGTCTTTTTAAAAGCATTTTTATTCAGCACTACGTGATGTTTTTTGTGTTATACATGTCAAACGAATTGGCTGCGCTGCGCTCGCCCCCTTTAGTCTTCACCTAAGCTACCGCAGTGTTTGCCTTATGAGATTTTATCGTTCAATGATATTTTAACGTTTGGACATATCAATAAATGGCGGGGCACATGACGGCACATCAAGATGTGCCCGATTCTACGATCGGCCGCCGACACATATAATAATAAATATTTCTATATACATATTATATATTACCTAATACCTATCGGTACAGTCCTATACCGATCAGAAAAATGCTATTAATATTTATAGGTAAATAGGAATCCGAATTCGATGATCATTAATTTGAGTCAAAATAACTCGTAGCTTTTTTATCCACATTATATGACGTGAAGAGCATAAAAATAAGATTTACCTTTCTAGATCTGGATCTTGCGCTGCTTAGATAAATTGCGCTGCATTTATGATAGGTAGAGTCACGAATATACGAAATGAAACTTTTGTATTTACCTGATTTAAAACAATACAGTAGGATTACAGGCGATGTGAAATCCCGTAATCGGTACACTCTGATGAGGCTAAACAAACTTACAATGGAGAACGTCGGAGCGAGAGGGATTACGAATGAACCTTGCCTCTCCGATACCACATGACCTTAGGCATTCACCTCTCATCTCACCCCATCGTACCAACTCTCTGGCCCCGCGTTAGACTAGGAGCCTATACGATGTAATTTCCTTACCTGTGCCTCATTAATTGTGATCACGTGCCACTGCCAGCCCACGTGACTCAGGGGGTTAAATATTCCGTTTCGCCTTTTGTTGTTTTCGTTTTGCTGCTGCTACGCCTTTATCATTCAATTCTAGGTTCTATCACAAACTTAATTTGATCTTGTTGCGCTTAAAGATTTTATATTTTAATTTAACCATTAAAAAAATTAAAAAGTATACCTACTTAAACTAATCTGGGATTAAACAGTTTCGCTTACGTTAAGCCTAGATTCATGTTAGTTCATCGCCGCTTCCTTTCAGATTTTTACCGTTTGAAACAGTTGACGACAAGCCCTTACTTGTTTCAGTGTTTCTCTAATACGAGGTCGGCTTGGCACGGGCAGGCGATAACGGTACCAAAACGGCAGCCAGTTCATAATTTACTGCAGGTTTGGTGTTCCAAAAGAGGCTTACTTTGACGCTTGACGAATTTATAGCCTTTCAAAATTCGATCTGCAACCAATACAACTTGGTCTACATCCCCGCCCTCAAAGAACTACGTTAACAAAGTTGTAGGGAGTAACATGACTATTCATAGAGGTCATGTTATCCTGGTGTTGCTGGAACAGTGGTGAACCAATTAATTAATTAATTCGTTGTCTTTGGGTTTTTCTTATCGAAAGCGTGACAAGAAAATGGAGATAGTTATCTGGCTACCCGGTACAATATCTGGGTACAATTGTACCTCTGCCATCCCGTTAGGAAAATGAGTGACGATATTTAGACGATTTCATAAAATGAACACATATTTTTTTTACTTCGTAGCGCAATTCTTAAGTCGAAATGAGCCAGTTTTTCTGGAATCTTCAGGAATGGGGCCATAAACCTCGCGGCCCGAGTGAGCCGCGTAACCCCTGAGGTGGAATGATAAAATAAAACTTATCTATTTTTATGCGGAATCGATGAGTTTATTTTTCAATTTAAGGGATAAGACATAGACATAGACATACGTTTATTCACTGAAGAAAACATGGGTACATCAACAGGCAATTTCAATTTTAGGCAGGATAGTGTTTTGCGGTCAATAGGGCTTTCAGTGAAACTTAATCGCATTATATTCCCTGACTAACTGTACTAGCAGTCATGAACTGAAAGCGGATACAATTACCTATCATTATTGACAGTGATCCCGCGTTACCTTGAAAGGCCGCGTTCCTCCAAGCGCCACATAACAACTAGTTTCTATAATTGAGCCTCAAATTCAAATTTTCATTCTACATAGAAAATCACCCGTCATACATTGTAAGGAAATAAGGAAATAACTTGTTTCTGACGTTCACTCGTTTATCAATACTGAAGGTAAAGAAATTAAAAGGCATCTCGATGGTAAAATATTATTATAATCATCATCAACCTCACATTTACCGAGTGCTGGGTAAAGGCCTCTACCACGCCTTCTACTCCAATCCTGACCCTCATGTATCAACTGCCTACCAGCAGCTATGGTAGTGATATCGTCCGTCCGTCTGACTGGTGGTCTCAACCAAGTTGTCCTTGATTCTCTAAAGGGTATACTTTATTTTGTTAAGTCAGCCTCTGTGGTTAGTGACATTAGATATAGCTGCAATTTAATAAGTTTCAGTAGTTCATACAGTCGTGAGGATATTGGCCTACATCCATCCTGCGGAAATGGCAATATGTTGCGAAAGCAAATCGAGCCCAGCGCAGGCTTCCCCCAATAACAATAAACGGAGGTTACTGAGTAAACTCAGATAAAATATCCCCGATATATCCCGGCTATTGCGTTTAATATCTTAAAGGAATGAGCTTGGAGGCTGCACACTTCAAACACATGCGATTCACTGTATACTGAAATGAAAGATCGCTCGATCTTGTGAGGATACGGTGCACTCGGTGTGATTTGGTAGATGCTCTACGTTTGCGTTTGCTTGAAATAGAGTAGAATGCCAATTATGTATATAAAACGAAACTGAAGTCGACGCTATTTGCGTTATTAGCGCTGAAAGATTCATAAAAGGGTCATGTTGAGTTTCACGAAACTATTATGAAATTTAAGTTGTCACTTAACTAATTTAATCGTAAGAATCTCATAGGATAGTCATTTGTTACAGTTGCTAAGTATTTGCTTATTTTTTTTTGTGTAACTCAGGATCAGAGTCGCAAATAAATTCTAAGGAATTCTACCATGTGGCGGGACAGAGGTTAATTTTTGTACCCATTTATTAAATTTTCTCTACTTCTTCTGGATGCCTTCCTTCATTAAATTTTGAAAAAAAAATACGGTAATATTGTCAGCGGATGTATAGAGTATCTACTTCCAGTTTTCAAATAATCCATTCCTCATTATAAGGGGCTATCTTATCGCCGGAGCTACGAAGACTTCCTCACGTAGAGCAACATGCACACCTATTCACTGTAAAAAGTAAACTATCTGAATTTCGGCGGCGACATTTCGGCTCGAGTTCTGCTCGCGTCCGCTCCCGGCTCCGGGTTTCAATCAACGAATACTTTCTTTCTTTATTCGCCCAGGGCAAAAGAATAGTCAGAATATCTTCGGTTCTGAGCTAGCATTGTTTGGGGTAGATTGTGTCGAGTCGGACCCTGGGACTTCATTTCGCTAAATCAGTTTTGCTTTCAGAGATTGTTGACCTTCATTTTATTCAGTTTCGAAAAGCGGGCGGGGTATTTTGTATTATATTTTTTGTTGATGCTTTGTAACTAATCTGACCGTTTGATTTGTATCATTACTATATAAAAGTTACCGTGATTTTTAAGGCAATAACCTTAGGTATACCTTTTGCTCTGATAAGCAAAGATGTTTACACACATAAATCTTTCCACATCAAACCGGATATCCGGAAATCCCGAACATTCCGCTCCGAAACAACAAACCTGTTTGTTGTCCGTTTGTTTAGTTCCGGGCATAAATCGCGATCGGCATTGAGACGGACGGACGGACGGACGGACATGCTCAGAGTGGCCGTGCATCAATGACGACTGATCGACGGAGATATGCAACGATTTATTGCATCTGCTTCGAAACTCCGGTGCAGGTATTGGCGCAATTTGGGGATCATTTGCACTGGGCGAGTCACTTTCGGGTTAGAATTCAGCATTGGATTAGGTAGGTAGGTATCTATGTCTGCAGTTGAGCACACCTACCTACCATTTTTTAATTTTTTTCGTACAGGTATGGCATGATACGACATACAGCACACATCAAGCCGGTTTAGCGCCAGCAATGGGCCACTACACCTCGCGAAATGGAATAATAAAAGATTTAATAATGCTGGACGTCTAATTCCATACTAAAGCAGATACTTTAAATGGAGTTGTTAAAGTCAGAAAATATGAGAATTCGTCTTCAAAGCAGTGCTAACACCTCCAACATCTATGTGAACTTCTCAGTCCGACATGTGTAATTGACGATGTCAAGACTAATTGCCGGCTTAGATGAAATTAGTTTCAACGACGCTGATTAGTTGACAGTTACATAATATTGTATATGGGCAAATTCATTTACAGGGTGTTTGTAAATGGAACTTTTTCTTGGTTTAGAATAAGTATGATATTTTAAAGACAAAAAAAAAACCGAAAATCTTCCACAGAATCCATTAAATTTTGCGTCGGGTTTGTAGCGATTGAATGACCATCTTCAATATTTTATTATTGCAAATAAGCTGGTGTGGCTTTTTTTATTTGGCTCAGGTGATTTTCAACAACAATAATATATCGTCAAGTGTTTTCCTATATGGAGTGGCAGAGGCACAATATTACCCACGTTTAGCCAGTTCTTCAATACTCAAATGTTATCAATAGCGGTCTTGCACCAAGCTGAATGTTTTCAACACCCCGATAGAATATCCGTATACTTAATGTAATGATATATATATATAGATATATAGTACAGTCAGTGGGGTTAAAAAAGAGGCCTTGCCCTGCAAAAGGCGGTGAAGTGGTGCAACTTTGTACTTATACATATACTACAAACAAATCATTGAAATTTTTATATCTCTATACTTCTCTATCTCACGCAGGAGACGCAGGTCCGAATCCATAAATGAGATGATGAATTTGTCCTAAGTACATTATCGGAGACTCCGTGTTTCGGATGGCACGTTAAGCTGTAGGTCCCGGCTACTATCACTACTTCGTAGTATGTAGTAGTCGTAAAACCCTTCCACCAACCCGCACTGAGCCAGCGTGGTGGAGTATGGCTCAATCTTACTCGGATCCGGGTAAAGGCCTGTGCCCCTCGGTGGGGACATTAATGGGCTACATTTACTTACTTACTATGCTTCTCATCCAATAGACACTTTGGTCATAAAGTCAACTTTTGAAGTTCCCTCTCGCACGTCTATTGTTAGTTTGGCCCACGTGCCTGCGTATCTTAACGCGAGCGAACCGATTATGAGAAAATAAAACTTCATTTCAAGAAAGCGGCTAACACCTCGAGTTTGAAAACTAAATTTTTTTAATATTTTTTTTAATTTTAGCTCTGCTATACAAATAAAATCCTTTTTTCACACCACCTTTTGTAGTGCGAAAATACTTGCTGACTGGGTTAGTAGACTTTTTCATTCACATTTAAGAAAGAACTATTTAAAAGCATCGCGTGCACAAAATCAGTTTGGAGCCGCACCTAAAGACATCGATCGTTGTGGGAGCGCCGCCATAACCGTTACTTAAAAACAGCAATCATTGGTTTTATTACCCCAAATGTGTGGAGAGTCGACTAATAACAGAGTTTAGAGTTGCATCAAGAAAGCGTAGCAGTGGCAACATTCCGCTACTGCTACTGATTGCCTGTATCATGCGTGCATGTCAACTCGCATACGTTTTCATTGCTTGATTTCAGTGTAGCCAATATTTTCCGAGAAAAATGTGAGAATCGGATAAGGTTGGCAAACGTTATCGCTTTGTGTATGTAAGCTCGTGCGCGAACGATCCTCTTAATTTTTCTTGATGACATTTGTTCCAGTCCCATATTTTCCCGGTGTCATTTATTGCCAATGCCAACATTCCTTTGGCATATTTTTGCAATATTCTGTGTCTCCAATCAGATATTTTCTTAATATGTTAAAATCCCAATGGATAATAAAAAAAACACTTATACGGTGAAAAAACGCTGTTCTATATTTTAAGGGGTTGTTGGGGCAAAATATTCATGCTTGCAGATAATTAATTAATTATCGTCAAAACTTTTCATAAAACAGGCACCCATCCAGCGACAATGGGAACAAAAGCTAAATATAGCCAGTCTAGAGCCGGTCGCACAAATGCCTCGGACGGAGGTGATCGTGCGAAGGAATCCCGTAGTCAATGGACTCGGAATCAATTAGAACCGGCTCCTTCAAATCAGGAGACAATGCTGCGTCGGGTGGACTTGTACCGAGTGCAAAACAGTCACAGATTTATGATATCGAAATATTTAAACTTTAACGGGCCGTTAGTCATTCCCTCCACATAATTTACTTTCTATTCAATCTATCTGAATAGATTTTTGTATTTCATTGTCATACTTTGAGGATGCCTTGGCATACAAATCCACTCAAGGAGTGAAATCTTTAGGGGTTACTTTATTTCTTTTCACGGGCCCCTACCGGTTGTTTCGCTTTGACCTAAGTTTAAGGGTCATCTAGGCGACTAGGGGACGCCCTAAATTTAAGAGACCGGCCTCCGAAACAGTCGCTAGACAGCTAAGAAAAATAGCTAAGTGACCCCTAACTGTTGGTTAAATCGGGCATTAATGAAGGTGTTACCTTCTACTTACATCTGTCATTTATTTTTTTCCCATGCGGCGTTGAAGAGACACAACTGTGCCCACTTATAGCCAGTTATTCAATACTGTATTCTGGAAGGATATACTTTGATTCTTCCTATAAGTTTCCACACGAAGAAGAAGAATACCTACTCTATTTTGCGTGATAACCTGTGACGCAAAATAGAGTTGTTTTCTTCTTGCCCGACAAAAAACATAGCAATGAAAAAATAACTTGAAGACAAACATGCAATTTACTTATTCAAAAACACATTCGTGCCTAACCGTACAGAGTCCCGGCAACAATGGCAAGTAGGCCCGTCGCGTCGCGTCGTCGGTCGTCGCGTCGCTTCGGACGTCGGAAGTCGCAGCACGCGACAATGAGTAGCAGTCACAGGTGCAATGGGGTGTGTTCCATAAACCGAGAAAGATTAATGCTGCATGACGTCATGCCTTATCCCATGCGGGGTGGTAGAGGTGCAGTTGTGCCCACGTTTAGTTAGGTTTCAGTTTATTTTAGATGAAAACTAGAAAACATAACATTAAATAGCGCATTTTCCCACACGGGGTGGCAGAGGCACCACTCTGTGCCCACTTTCAGCCAGTGATTCAATACTCCATTTTGCGTGACAGGGGGCTAGCCCATCGCCGCAGCCATGGAGTAATGAAGGTTTCCTCACGATGTTTTCCATTACCGTTAGATTCTCGGTTAGAGCTCGGGGATTTGAACCTGCACTTAGATGAAAACTGTTTGAGTAGGAGAGCGGGAGAATCAGTATCGGAGAAGATTATGTGGTAAAGAGATGCTTATATTTGCATTTGACATTTTCCAACGAAATGGATCAGTCTTTGAGGGGTTGGTAGAAGTTAGATTTTGCAGCAAATAAATAACAAAATTCTAGATAAAAGTGCTTATATCCAGAAGTGGTAAATGTGGGCTATAGTTTTTTTATAGAGATCTAACCGATGGTTTTTTTAAGTTTCTTAACTCTCTCGCTCGCACATCTATTGTTCGCTATTGTTAGTTTGACCCGCATGTGCCTAAACGCGATTAAAAGCGCAGCAAAATAATGTATATTTATTGTCTAAGTATGCCTCTGCCATCCCGTACCTATGGCAGAATATTTAAACGATCGTCTAACCGTACAATATGGCAAGATTGGCAAGTCAATCCGTCGGCTGCAGTCGACAATGAGCCCGCAATGAGTTGCATGTAGCGCAGGTGCAACGAGGGCGTAATATGTGCCGGGATTGTAGAGCGAGCGCAATTGTGTGTCCCCGGCTTTATATTAAAACACGTCACATGTCTTGTATTGGTCGTTGAAAGATTAGAACGCTGGGTTTTGAAATTTTCAATTTCGAATTTTGAATTCCTGGAATGTTTTGCTTGTTTATTTATGTATTTACCTAGTTACGCTGATATACAGTAAAGATCTACCCTCTTATTCTCAAAAGGAAAAATCGAATAGTGTAGCTATGTACGTATACACGAATAACTAAGTATTTAGAAGTCCAGTGCAAGATGGACTAAAATATGTCCATTTTGGTAAGTAAACTTCGACTGTACATTTAAGTTGAGAATCTTCTGCAATTCTCTGCATTTTACTGTTTTTGGATGGTTTAAGTTGTGGTATTGTTATTGCAATGTATGACAATATAAACTTAGAAACAAAATATTAAAATTATAAAAAACAATGTTTGGAATTTAAAGTCTGGTAGTTAAAAGTCTAGTCCTATGTCCATCACAGCTTCTCAGAGAAAAATTATAAAAACTAAAAATTGTGGTAGAAGTATTTTTTTTGTAAAAACTTTGTAGTTACATTTCATTAGTTATATTCCAAAGGCATCAATTTATATTAAAACGAGTTTCTAATAAGTATTAAGTTTTTACGATGAGTTGTTAGAAACTTTATAAATTAATGAATAACGATGCTTTAAAAAGGTTTTTATTATAATGTTTTGATTTTGTTCATATAAGTTTTAAGATTCTAATATATCCTCGACCGCCGCCGTAAAGTCAGACCTTATATCAATCTACATAAGGAACTTCCGGATGTGTGACTCTTCAAGTAATGCGATAAACACAAAGTTTATATTTATTAAACTTAAATAAAATCTGATATTCGACTAAAGGCACGCTCACACCACGTTTCAAAGCAACCCAGGCGCGCGATTTACGTCTATTTTCATCCTATCTGTCCATGGCTTTCACTTGACAAGAGTTAGATTTGACAGTTGCGCTATGAAACATATGCCAATTGCAAATGCCAATGAGTTATCTTGTATGGAGAAAATGTTTTTTTTTCGCGCGGCCATTAACCAAGCCTTGTTTTTCTAGTGCAGAATAGTGTAACGAATAAAACTTAGTATGACATGTTACCTCTACACTCGCGATCCGGACTGAGCTAGAGGAGCTCAAACTGTGCAACATTTATTAGGTTTTTGAGATGTATGGTCTCCTAGGGGCAAGTTAAGTGTGCAGACGTAATCTTAATCATAGCGTAATCTTGGCTCAGCCTTGCTCGGTCATCCGGATTGATCGTTGAGGTTAAGCAACAACATGTAGTCGCTTTGTGGATGGGTCAACTAAAACGACGCTTCTGTGCTTCGCCGGTCATGTTAAATCGAAGGTCCCTGCTGTGTGACCTCCGAAGTACAGAAACAGCCATCTTAGTAATACCACTAGTTGTTTTACTTGGCCCATCCGAAAATCGACCACACTTGGTGTTGCTTAACCTCAATGATCCATTCGGATCATCGAGCCAAGCTGAGCCATGATTACGCTATGATTATAATTACGTTTGCACACTTAACTTGCCCCTAGGATACCAATACCACACCTCGGACACTCCATAGAACGCTCGTAAAATAATCACCTATTACTACTACATAACCAAATGATGTTTGTATACGTGCAAATGTGTGCGTAAACTTTGCTAGGGCTGGTGGCGCGGCAAATGCAGCAATATTTAGTATACGCGTCGTCGTCACTCGTCAGGCGTTCAGCCCTGTCTATTGATCTTTTAACCAATCCTTTGACGCCAGGGGTGGGGTGCAGTATCTGAATCAGCGCGAGGAAGGGAGTGGCCGTTCTGTACGGAGTACTATTATCTCTTCTGTGCCAATACATATCAAAAATCCTAATACAAGTTACAAACTTTGAGCTCCTCTAGCTCAGTCCGGTCTGAGTAGAGATATATTATGTCATACTATTTTTTATTCGTTGCACTATTCTGCACTAGTAAAACAAGGTTTGGTTGATGGCCGCGCAAAAATAACCCACTAATTACTCATTGTCCTTTGACCCTATCTAACTGCATATTGAGATAATTGAAACAAAAAGTAAACTTTAGAAAAAACCGACTTCCACAAACCCTATTTGATTAGATTGAGTTTAATACAAACTGTAACCCCTTATCCTCCCCCTTGGGGAATTAATTTAGTCAAATCCCATCTCAGTGCTACCCCACGCTACTAAGGAACCTCTGTACAAAGTTTCATGGCTCTAGGTCCACCGGATTAGGCTATGCGTTGCCTGCCCATCAGCCACGCATTGTGTTTGTACCTAGTATTGATCAGTTCTGGTGGCCATATGTGGTCTTCATCAGCAGTTCCGCATCACAGTATAATGCGTACCGTGATTAAATGCACGAGCACTAAAAACACAAAAATCACTATAGGTCTGCCTATAATATTTGAATAGTTCCCTCGATTTCTCCAGGATCCCATCATCAGATCCTGACCTGGTGTCAATAGGACCAATGGGAAAGTAAACCCTTTCAAACAAAAAAATAATTTTCCAAATCGGTCCATCCGTCTGGGCGTTATCGGGGCACATACAAAAAAAATAAAAAATAAAACATCCGGACGAATTGTAAACCTCCTTTGGGAAGTCGGTCGGTTAAAAAGATACCTAGGTAATTGAGAACGGCCAATACATAGTCGCGTGACGAAAATTGCGAGTAAGCGCTATGTCGTCGGCGCCGTGTGAACAGGGGCCTAATGCTGCTCTGAGAATTTCATTACTATTTCATTACTATTCCATTGCAAACACCCAAAATGGCGTCATTTGGTATTCTCCTAAATTATTATCCTCCTTGATTGGGTGTTTGCAATGGAATAGTAATGAAATATAAGTGAAATTCTCAGAGCAGCATTAGGGCCCTGGCCTAAAACCCTAATTTCCTCAACAAGAGTGCTACAACTAAGCCTCAAAACAAAACACACTTGTATTAAATACTCGTATTAACTTGTAAGGATTGGAAGTCGGCAGGGGTCGCCAATCTTGGGTCTTAATTGGACCCCCTGCGGTGTGACGTCGAGACCATTATAGGTACAAATCGTTTCTACCGTCTGTTCCAGAGTAATGTTTGTTTATTTTGTGCGGTAGAAAGGAACGGTGTTTTAATGACGAGCGAATTTATAAAATTTACTCATCTAGTTACAATACATCTTCTTGATTAACGCCTGGTTTCCGAAAGGAAAATCAGCTAAGACAACTTGACTCTTGTTGAACTTATTTCAGACACACATTACGTGTCGATATTTTGAATAAATCTTCGATCGAACCATTCATTGAGAAACTGGGGGTTAGTTGATAATCATTATTACCTAGTTAATCGGTATACTCTCATGAGGACACAGGCCGAACAAACTTACAATGAAGAACAATAGACGTCGGAGCGAGAAGGGTAAACTGAAGGCAACACGTTTCCAACTAAATTGATTATTAACTTAATCTTGAGGGGTTGGTAGAAGATAGATTTTGCAGCAAAGGCATTTTTTTATATAAACTTTGAAGAAATGAAATTTCACAATAGTGGCTTTTTCATCCCTATTTCTGTAGGTACTTAGTCCATGTCTCATCTGTCTAACTACCGGGGCCTTAATTCTGCTAATGGTGACATGAGTCGGCATGTAAAGTCACTGTTATTGAGTCGTTATCGACTTTACAATGGCGGTTCACTTTAAGTATCCATTAATCGATAGATTCCGTTAATAAAATGTATCACTCAAAAGTCAAAGATAGAGAGAGCGAGACGAGACCCGAGCGTGCCAAAACAATGGCCCCGTACTGTACGTTTGTAGCTTCTGTCTGTCTCTGTGTTTGCGTCTGTATGACTGTGTGTCTGTTTGTAGCAATTTAGCGCATATACGGATGTCTGGATATTGTTGTTATTTAATTTGGTAAAAGACTTCACTGACATGATAATTACCTATATTTTTGTCAAAATTGTCCGAAATTAATCATAAGAATCAAATATACATGTATACAAAGTTCCATTATAGGTTCGTTTAAGGTTTCTAAAATCCAGCAGTGGTTGCCTTCATAGGTTTTGTCATAAGTCGAGGGTGTGTTTTTTTTTTATTTGTATCAGGATGTTGATTTGTAAAGTAACACCCGACTCAGGGTCGATAGTTTACGTATCACTGACGAAAAAAAAAAATGTTTTCCCTCGCATACTTTTCATTCATAACATACCATCTGAAAATTTTCCTGAAATTACCTAAAAGTGTGGATACCCCCGCCAGCCACCGCGTGCGAGTGCTAAAAGACTCCCCCCACGCCTTGAGCCTCGCCCCGCCCCCCGTGCGACACTATTCGGACCACATTTCCATGTTTTTAGGGTTCTGTACCCGTAGGGTGCCAAACGGGACGCTATTACTGAGACTTCGCTGTCTGTCCGTCCCGTCCGTCCGTCCATCTGTCTGTCACCAGGCTGTATCTCATGAACCGTGGTAGCTAGACAGTTGAAATTTTCACCGATAATGTATTTCTGTTGCCGCTATAATAACAAATACTAAAAATCAAAAGAAATTTAATATTAAGGGGGGCTCCCTTACAACAAACGTGATTTTTTTTGCTCATTTTTGCTTGATATTGATAATGGTAGCAGGTAGACGCTTAAAATGTTCACAATATATTGAGTATATTATTAACTTAAAAAAATTATAATTAAATTAAAATTAAATTAATATTTAGTGGGGGCTCCCATACATATTTTTTTTTTGCGGTTTTTTATAGATAATGGTACGGAACCCTTCGTGCGCGAGTCCGACTCGCACTTGGCCGGTTATTTTATATATTTTTAGCTCCACCTCTGAACTCGGCGTAACTTTACAAACCAACTCCCCGTATACTGTACATACTAGCAGAATGGGTCCAAGACTCTCTGTGACTGTACCTTCTACTTTTGAAGGTGATCTGGAGGGTAGAACTCTTTTCCCCGATCAGATCTCACTAATGCCGGAGCGGAACGTGATTTTCGAACAAAGAACCGTTTGAACAATCGGCCGTCTGTGAGAGCGGTGCACTCCTATGGAAGCATGCATCCTAGGTTTATTATAGAAATTTCTTTTTGAAATTATTTCGCCTTTATTATATGGTTTTTCTACCCTAATCTATTGAAGAATTTTTCCCATTTATTTTTGGCTTACACAAAGTTTCATAATTCATAATTTATTAATTGTACTTGTTTAATTTTTTTCTTTGTTTCTTTAATGTTCTTATGAGTAAGCTCGAAAACTGCACAAGATGCATGCAATTTGATGTGCAATCAAAAATTGATCGCTTGACTTTTCACGGAAAATGACAAACCGTACTTTTGTGTTGTCATATTAAATTGTGACAAATATTTATTATAAATCCTAATTGTAAAGAATTACTCTATTAATTTTTATTCTATTTAGAATAAATGAGAACATCACTATCAAACTGAACATGGCAACATTATTTCAAGAAGTGACGTTTGTAGTTGTC
Source organism: Argyresthia albistria (assembly GCA_963457715.1). NCBI lineage: Eukaryota > Metazoa > Arthropoda > Insecta > Lepidoptera > Argyresthiidae > Argyresthia > Argyresthia albistria. The sequence continues at coordinate 604,341 of OY735253.1, forward strand.
AGTTTACTTCGTTTTTATAACTTGTTAGGAATAGACCGTAAGAAACGTAAAACCTGGCTACTCGAACGCTCCTGACGTGCCCCGTTCTTTCTTTGAATACGCTCAATTTCTTTATTTTCGTTTGTTAAATCGCCTAGACATTTCTTAACTTGGGTATTTTTCTCAAATCAATACAAAATTACACTGGTAGCGCTTACACGATTGTGCACTATTTATTTATTTATTTATTTATTAAGGTTTACCAACAGATCTTACACAATACACATAAATAGAAAAAACAGTACATCTTGCTATGTGTAGGTAGACCCAATTATAGGTGAACACAACATACCTACATTAAAAAATAAAACAGTTCAAACTACCTGAACCTACCGTTACTAACTATTACTTGCAAAAATAAAGCAACTAGCAAGCAAGCACTATGCAACGAAGCCTATACTCCAGTCGGCAGAGGCTTTTACCTCGAAAAAAAAACCGAATTCAACGAAACTTATGTATGTTTTTTGTGACTATTCAGTAGTGCTACACCAAATTATCCATACAAATAAAGCTTATATGTTAACATGAGGAAGGGCAAAAAACCGTTTCTTTGGGGCTTCTTCCAATTTTTCAAGTTTAATTTTTAAAAAAAAAACAAGTTAAAGCCTACAAACAAAATACTTAATGATAGAACGTCCAAGCCCTGGTCCTGCTGGAAGGAGCTCGTGGAAGGACAATCCTAGGGACGTGCGTCCTGCCAGCAGTACGCAATATTTTGTGGACTGTATATGGATATCAGAAGCTGTCCTTCCAGCAGTACTTGACTTTCGAGCGTAATAGAATAAGGCAGGGGTGACAAACATTTTGTATTTTTTGGTATAGGTATCTAGAAATAGACGCGGGCGCTTCTAGAGGTTACGGGGTAGAAAAATAAACAAGAAAATGATTATGTCATGCAGGGATTCCACTCGTGATGTGGTAGGTAAAGCAGTTTCTTCCTGTCCTGCGGGGCGATTCTGGCGCTAGCGAGATCATGACCATGGTCGAAATATCGATTTTGAGATACCGAAATTTCTATCAAAGACAAGAAAAAGCTATTCTTACGACTAGCCTTTCGACCAACCGAGATATTTCGACCCGTTTTGGATCGAAATAAATATAAGTCGAGATTGTTTTCTACGGATTTAGGCCGTATCAAAACCGATATCTCGACTGGGGAGATGATCGCGATAGCGCGAAAATCGGGGGCCTGTACCCCAACAATAACTAATATCGTAGTCATCACCAAAATGTTTGCGACTCCAGTTTTTCTGGCCATCAATTTCGTCAAAATATGTGGCTTTGACGCGAACGCGGACTCCACGTGTTATACTCGTCGCCATCTCGGCCAGACTAATCGTAGAAACACGATTCAAAAACTCGCTGAATCAGAAAAAGACGCAGTATGCATGTCAGTTAATTGCGTCCTGCTAGCAGGCTTAGAAAGCCTCATATAACCAAAAACATTGCGTCCTACCGGTAGTACGCAAAGTCCTGCTGGCAGGACTCTGGACGGTCTATCATTAAGTTTCGTTGAATTCTTTTTTTTTTTGTATGGACTGAAAACTCTGCCGACTGAGGTATAGGTGTCGTCCTTACGTGCATGAGTGCATGGGCACATTTGGCATAAATCGCCTACCACCGACCGCTCAGCGCTTTTAGCGTTATTTTTAGATGACGACATATATACTACTACTTGACTTATATTAAGTACATTAATTCTTGGACTCATGCTGACGTAAAACACTTTCACCTCTTTTATTGAAGTAAAACTTCTTGGGGCACGGGGGTAAAATTTATTTAACCTCTCAACTGTGGGTTATTCATATATTTGCTTTTCAATCGCTACTAGCCGGGTGCTATCACGAGTGGCTAAGAAATGTAACGGAAATTGGAATCGGTGACGTCAGGGTCGGCTGAAGACTTTTAAAACCGCAACTATTTTCAATACGGTTTTTAACTAATCAGATAAGATAATAATACATTCGTACAATAAAGAATGTTAATTAGCGAGAGAAAAACCTGATGAAACGTTGAAAAAATAAAAATTATTTTAAGCATTCTTCCACGAGTTCTTGATTTCCGGTATGGCCAAGATGGCGCCGCCGCCGCCGCCTGACATGACTCAAACTACTTCGTTCAACCTCTTTGTTGGAACCGGAACTTATGTTTGACAGCTGTGCGATGCGATCCATACAGTTTGTAAGAAAAGAGTTTCATCAATGTCACACGGGTCGATATGGATTTCTAAAACAAGCAAAGCAATGCATACATTTGAGCGAGACGGCTTAAAGACGTGACGTCAGATGGTATATAATCTGAGCGAGATGCAAATAGTAGTGACACTATTGAATGAGTTAAGTATATCACCACGAGCGCGACAAATTGTAGATAAGGAATGGTGGGAAATAAATGACATGACGTATTAAAAGTAAGTACAAGTATAAAATAATTTCAAATAATCGGACGTCTGAAACTTAAAAGTAACTTGAAGCAGAGATTGGATCTCAAAATTGGAAATTTAAATCTCTTTTAGTATAGGTAGGTATAGGTGTATAGTATAGGTACCACTTAATGATCTAGCTACAGAAGTTTTACTTCTAACACGTGTACGGTGCTACACGCGTTTTTTTTTTTTTGTTTAAAGAATGCTTAACTTGTTGACATGATATGTGACCTCACAGGATGTTACCTTCTAAACAAAAATGCTAATCCAAAAATTAAGTGTTCATATTAAGTGGGTTCTGTACTTCTTTACTGGGGTTAAGCAAGAATGCGTTTTAAATTCCAGCAAGAAAACAATGAACTCCCCGAGTACACCGAGCAACTAAATAGAAGTTTGCAATGAAAAATTCCTGACTACCTGCAACCCCTTCGGTTTCCCTTAATGAAGTTACCTGTATTCAAAGAAATAAATTGAAAAGCTATAATGAGCTGAGTCGAGACCGGCACACACGGCTGGGAATTTCTTTTTACAGCATGAAATTCAGGCTCAGAGCGACATGAATGAATGAACGATGGCACGAACGAATGAATGGATGTACCTAGGTCAAAATGAGAGGAACGTTTGCGCGGTTTTGATTGCTTATTTTGCAATTAGGTGTTGTATGAGTGCAACTAAAATATATTTATTAGGAAGGAAACACACACATACAGCAAAATAGCAATGAAACAGAAAATTACTACCTGTACGTAGTTACCTATACCTTTTATTAAATTATCCTCTCCATCCTAGGTTTGCTGGAAGAGATCTCTTATTAGAGATAAGCTCGCCTTTGTACTTGTTTTTTCTAATATTAAGTGTCTGTATTATGTTTTCTGTGCAATAAAGTATAAAGTAAGTAAGTAAGTAAGTGTTACATAATATATTAAGTATGGTAACATTTGACAAAAGCAGACATTTTCATTTACTCTAGCACAGTTTTTTAGGAGTATACGTACTAACAAATTATTCAACAACTTTTTATTCATGTTTCAGGTCGAAAAGTAGAGCTACAGTACAGAGTTAAAAGGTAAGAAGAACAAATCTTAAGAATAAAGCCACAAGTCCAACAAAATATAAAAACGTTCTTCTATGAACATTTTTTCAGTAAAATCGTTGAATGGTTACTTTACTATAGTCTATTCGTGATAAGAATGCAGTAAAGTCATCACTGTCCGGCGGCCTAGTTACGCCGTGTAACCAATCAAATCGTTTCCAATTATCAAGCCAAGTTCACAGTGACCAGTTGAAAGAAAACTTTCCGGAGGTTGTGTCCTGTCCTCTAAGTGTGTGTTAACAGATTTAAATTAAAATTTCACTGCATTCTTATCACGAATAGACTGTAATTATCTCGTTTTGGCTCAAACTAGTAAGTAAGGTAGCGCTTTACAGCGCTGCATCCGGTGATTTTAGTGCTAATTAATAAGCTCAAAGATAAAACACTAGAGACGCTCAATTTTCAATATCATCAATATTACAGTCTTCCGACGATCTTTCTAGGGGCACTGGTTCTAACCTAACAAAACGAACCTGTCATCAACACAGACCTTTCATTTGGCGATGAAGCGATAGTTTCACCTGTCACCGCAAGCCAGAAGATCGCTGGAAAGCTGTTTACAGTGCTACATGGATGTTTTGGCACTTAGATGACACTGACAGGGGGGGCGCCACTGCAACATTGATCCATTGATTGATTGAATTGATTGCGTTAGTTCCGACCCTTGGCCACATGCCAAAACATCCATGTAGCACTGTATGATGATTGGCTGCTACTTAGAGTGACTCAACAATAGTGCAGCGCAGGCCCGCTGTCGATCCGCCCCCGCACCCGCCCGCCGCCGCCGCCTGCCGCCGCCCGCCCCGCCGCCGCCCGCTTCGACATCCTCTATCTATAGAGTTAATTTCAAAAGGAAATATGAAGCGTTGAAAATATGTTGACAGCCATTTTTTGCACATACACATGAACACAGCGCCTGCTAAACATCGTTTTACGGTGGCGGCGGTGCCGTTTCCGTCGTGATGGGGCCAAGCCCTTACTTGATTATTACATCCGCACCACTACTGCCCGCTATCGACATGTCGGCAAAGTATTTCCTCTATAACCGTTCGTTCAATCAATTTCAAAATCAAAGTAATTCGCCGTTTTTTCACCGACTACACCCAATTTCTTTACGCAGTAAACGCTTATTAAATTCTGTTGCGAGTGATGCTACGTGAGGAACTCGGTGTGATCTTTTGTGTGTAAAATACGAAAGCAAAACAATTTATACTAGTGCATATTGGCCAATCCTGAAACGGAGACGCTTCGCTCGCTTCGCTCGCTCGGTCAATAAATTAGCAGCTATTGAAATAACTCTCCAGCCGTCGGGGTTGAAGTTCGTGGACCCGTGCTCGATATGAGGAGAGACCGTACACCGTTACGTCTTTTCCATACTAGATGGCACATGCACAATTGGGCCCATATTTATGGGGCTTGTCCATCTTCACCGCTGAGGAGACCACAACACTCACCACTCACTACTACAACACTCTGTTGGAAATGTAAAGTAAGATAGAAGTAACTCACAAAACCATTCTTGAAATAATGAAACCGGCGAAAGATTTAGTGCCCCATCAAAATTTAATCAAGCGGGAGTAAAGAAGACTCGAAATTTAATTTAGAAATTCATGCCGTCTCATCGCACATCGAACAATAATGAGTGAGTAATTAGTCAAACAATGTAATAATAAGCGACGATGAGGCATGTGGATTTTATGCGGCTTTCTTGATTACATTAACCTCTTTAAATAGGATGCAATGTTTAGGTTTTTGAAAGCTTGATGTAAAACACTATCTTACAATAAAATCATTTTGTTTTGTATCCCGAATTTTGTAAAAAAGTGGCAATGACTGAAAAAATTCTCGAAAAATAGGGGTTTCTCCATAAACGAACCTTAATTTAAGTAACCAGTTAAGGGGGCTGCGACCGCGTGAGTTTCCCATACAAACGTAATACAAAAATGATTTGAATTTGAGAACTATTTGAGAACATTTAGACTGTTAATCGGATTTATACACTGTCTACAAAGGTTCCTGGTCGTATACCAAGGTTCTTATTCAAATTACTTAAAAATATTAGAAAAAAAATAAAAAAATGGTTGAAGAGGAACCCTGGTATACAGAACAGGAACCTGCGTATATAAACAGAACAGGAACCTGCGTAAACAGTGTATAAATCCAATTAACAGTCTAAATGCTTTGAACTAGTTCTCAAATTCAAATCATTTTTGTATTACGTTGGTACTCACATATTGTATATATTACGTTTGTATGGGAAATTCGCGCGGTCGCATCGCAGCCCCCTTAACACTTTTTAGCGTCCTGTCTATTTGATACTGGCAGCAGCTTGTCCTTCAGCACCACTATCTAGTTAATTTTAACCATGTAATACCTCCCATCTTATGGTTACTATTAAGGTACCTACTGTATGTACATACCATAAGATCACTTTGTGGGCTATTCTGGAGGTGTCAAAACAAAACCACTAAACTAGAGGAACTAAAGGCACTAAACTGACAACCTTCAAATCCGACAGCTCTTGCGCGGTGGCCACAGATTCCATTTTCAAACACACCATTTTAATAAGTTTAGTTAGTATAGTTCGTGTTGCCTTCGGAATCGCAGGCATTGTTTTTAAGTTTTTAATCTAATGAATTATTATTATTGTTTTATTATGATTATGATTTATTTTTATACAAGACTGACATGTAATGTACAATTATCAATAAATTATCTTATCTTACCATCTTGTTAATTATTTAAGTTTTTTGCAGTTGGTAAGTAGGTACCATAGATGGAAAATGTATACAATAATCGCAGTTAATTTAATAAATCCTGGAAATGACGAACCTTTTTGACGAGCACTTCTATTAGATGAGTGTTGTAAAGAAAATGCAGTCGGGTTATTTGTTTTTATATAATAATTCTATCTGTTCATCCGATAAACATAAAATACGATGTGAGCGGTGAGGGGATGAAAAATATTAAAAATAAAACTCTAATTCCCGGTGTCGCTCGCGAGGTGTCGCTCGCGGGGTCTCCAGCTCACAGACCCACTAGTTTATATTTTATCCTTATAGTTCCTTAAATACTTATGCATACCAAATGGGCAGATTCATAGTTACTCTCATTTTTTGTTTCGAAGTTTCATATTACTAAAAAAAAAAATTTGATTATTCGGTATACTTTGTAGTTTTATTTTTGTTATTTTTATTATTTTCATAGTTTATGACATCTGGTGAATGCTCATGTCATAACATATGCATTCGGGATCAAGGTCATCGTACCACACCAGAAGGACCAGTCAATTTCAATACAAAACACGTACTGGCCAGCAGGACTTAGGGTGGCTTCCGGCAGGACGCTAGGCGCAAACAACCCGTCTTTCAGGAAGGAGCTTCCAGCAGGTAGCTGTAAAGAAATCAATCTTCTAGGTCAACGCAATCGAACGCTATAAATATGCTGTAAAATTGTTGGATTTTCATAGTAATCAATCGCAATGGACCCAAAACCTATGGGTACCTACTTCCCGTTGGCCTACAATCTTCAAAGCAAGGTCTTAAAGCATAAGTAAAGGAAAAAATCTGAAAACTGCTCTGTCTTCTCTGTCATATTTACATCGGTTTAGGTAGGTACATGGATGTCATCATTCTTATTATTTTTTATGTAGAAACCTAATTGGGTCAATCAACATTTTTTTGTCCAACGTCTATTTACTGTTTCCTTGATATATTGTTTTACTTATATGTAGATATAATATGTATGAGTTTAGCTCGTAGTATTTTGTAAAACAATTATTACTATTTCTTGTTTTAAGTTAAAAAAATATTGCGAAAACGACAAAAGATGTCCAGGGGACAAACATAAACAGAAATATACATTAAATTATAAGTCACTAGCTTTTATCCACGACTTCGTCCGCGTAGAGGATTTCTTTTTTCTAGATATGAATTCTTCTAAAAAATATACAGTAGCAGTATAATAATGTATTATATTTAAAGAGGAAACATTGCTGTAAACTATTTCGAAGCTGAGATAATAGAACTTCAATGTAACACTTTTTGTTTTGAAAAAACTTTAAAATGTGATATCTCAGCCCCGAAATGATTTAGCTACGAGTATATGTACTCCATAGTAAGATTAGCTTATTTTTAATTGCTCTTTCATAATTTATAATTTTAGAAAAGCTTATTTTTAATTGCTCTTTCCTAATTTATAACTTTCATGAGTGGCCGCCAATACTCAAAATCGACCAAACTCTATGCAAATGTGTTGATTGTCAGACTTTTCAGCCTGGGTTACATTTTGAAATAAAATACCTACAAATAGGAACTTGTTTGTTGTTGATGATGATTGTTTGCACATTTATCGTTAGCAGTAACTGTACTTCTGTGAAGTTTCTAATAAAATAGTCTAAATAATCTTGTTTCTCCATACATACTTTCGAGTCCCGTTTCCCTTCAGGGGGTGAATTTTTGAAAAATCCTTACTTAAGCACTTGCACCCCCAGACCTCATAAGGAATCTACTTGCTTTTATTTAAGAGTTTGCGTTGAAAATGAAAGAATTTGTACACACAACTGTATCCTCATTTCCACCCCTTTGGGGTAGAATTTTCAAAAACGCTGATACAAATATCCATCAATTTTCAATCGTCAGCCTGAATACAAAATTTGAAGATCCTAACTTCAAAACTGACGGACTTTCATACAAACTTTCACCCCCTATTTTACTCCCTTCGGGGTAAGATTTTCCAGAATTATTTCCTTATTGGATGTTCACACTATGCAAGGTATCTATGTGCAAAATTTCAAGTCTCTAGGTCCAGAGGTTTGGGCTCTGCGGTGATATGATAGCAGTCAAACTTTGGACTCCCGTTTCACCCCCTCAGGGGGTGAATTTTGAAAAAACCTCTCGACCTTATAAGGAACCTACATGTCTTTTTATTTGATCCAAAAGTTTTGGCCCTACGTTGAAAATGAAAGAATTTGTACACTCAACTTCATTCCCATTTTCACCCTTTTGGGGGATGAATTTTCCAAAACGCCATACCCCCTTAGGAGTAGATTTTCCAAAAATCCCTCCTTAGTGGATGCCTACATTATGCAAGGCATCTATGTGCAAAATTTCAAATCTCTAGCTCCAGCGGTTTGGGCCCTGCGTTTATCGTAGTCAGTCATTTTACGATTTTATACAGGTTGTAACCGAAAGGGGTGTACAAGACGAAAGAGGGTTGTTAGGGACATCATTTTGAACAACTTTTACTATGGGACTGACTTGATCAGAGCAACTTTATTTTTATTAGCTCAGTACATTTCGGGCCTAGCGCTCAGCTGATCTGTATGGTGGAGTGAAAAATAAAGTTGCTCTGCTCAAGTCGGTCCCATAGTGAAATTTGTTCAAAATGATATCCCCTAACAACCATCTTTCGGCTTGTACACCCCTTTCTGTTACACCCTGTATATACAGATTTCATTCAAATACGTATTAAATATTACACTGCACTATAAAATTTACTCAAATAGAGGGTTTGTTTAATTTTTTTATTATTTTTTTAAACCCATAATTGGTAGTCCAGGGGACATATTTAAGATGTTTGTTGGAATTTTTCACTATAACTTTCAATATACCAAATATAGAGTTCTGCTGTATGAAGAAACGTAAATACATTAAATAATCTATCAAATAAAAAAAAACAACTGAAAAAAAAACTCAAACCGTAAAAAAACAAGATGCGGACAAAAAAATATATCGACCCAATTACACCAGGTACGAGGTAACAATCTCCAAGTGTGATCGGGAACCCTTGGGAAACGAATCCTACTCGCACTTGACCGTTTCTTTTCTTATAATAATAATAATAATAAAAAAACGTCACGCCTTTTCCCATGCGGGGTGGCAGAGGCACAACTGTGCCCACTTTCAGCCGGTGATTCGGTACTCCATTTGCGTGACAGGGGGCTAGCCCATCGCCGCAGCTGTTTATTTTCTTCTCAATGGAAACAGGTAAAGTAAGGAAAGTAAACAGGTGATGGTGGAAAATAACACAAACCTCACTGTCTGGTGGAATTAGCAACTTCAAAACGCAAAAACGTCAGGCTTGGGACATCTGAAAGAAAAGTTACGGAACACTTCTTCTGAGATAAAAGCGCAGACAGCACAGAGTAACGATGTGATGTACGTACTTAATTTGAGTTCCGTTCGTCAAAGGTTCATTCCATTAACTGGAGACGACTTCTCGGAATATATCTATAGGTTGGCATGGCAGTTGCACAGTAGTGCCAGTTTAGTGCCAGTTATACAATACCCCATTTTGGGTGGTGCGACATGGAACGTAGTTGAACGTACCCATACAATGTCACCCATTTTTTGCCGTTTTTGATCCCCCTTCCCCCTCCCGGTGTCCACTGCAGTACGAACCAAGTCTGGTATTTTTGTACGAGCGACGTATTTTGAAGACCCCCTCCTAAACATGTCACGTAGTATTAGTACAACACGATCGGCGGCAGCCGACAACAAACTTCAACGAAAGTATAACTTACTGTGTACCAGTTTATGTTGAAAATAATGCTGAGTGTGCATTTCCGCTCCTTGGGCTCTCTCCATCAATAATTGTCTTTGTTCTTTCGTTTCTTAACTGGACAATCGCACGTGGGCTGGCAGAATATTTCCTTTGGTTTCTTAGCTGGACTATCGCAGCACGTGGGCTGGCCTAGTAATTCCGATATCAAGATTATACCGAAAACGATAACCACGCCTCCCAACAATGCTGATAGGATACCTCCTCCTTCATCTTCTGCAGAGTTTAACCATTATAAGTTGTAGTATTATGTGTTGAACAAAACTGAAGAAACGCTAGCAAAGAGTTAGCTGTTTATTATTTGGGGGTTTTCGGAACAGGAGTAATTAGCATTCCAACGGCGAATTTTACCAACGAAGAGTAACTTTTTACTCGAGAGTATTTTCTACTTCATAGAATGACCTCATTTCGAACTGTCATTGTCATACAACTTATACCCGGGATATCTAGTTATTTTCGCTATCTTTTTGTTGGTAAAACCCAGCCTTAGGCACATTACTGGGAAAATCTGAATTCGATTGGAACAGGGTCGGGTGAGTTGGGACAAAAAGGATAAATAAATCCAGCAGTGGGTGGAAGCAGGCTGCTGATGATAAAGGTTAAGGTGTCATCTTCATCAAAGTTGCAGCATTGTTATTTTATTAGTAAGTAGGTACGGTCGCCTACGCCTATAAGCGGGATTATGACCTGCCCGTATACTTTTAGACGCAGGCGACCGTACAGATTTCATTACCTACCATCTGGTGGAACCGGATTCGCACGTCGTCGATTTGACATGATTTACTAAAGATTATCTGAAGAGTATTTGCATTGTTTGTCTTTAGTTGTATTTATTTCTATTTCATGAAGATTTCATTGTTTGCTGGTCTCAGGAAAAACAGCAAAAATTACATTCTGATCTGATTATCTGAGTTTCTGTCTGATTTCTTGATCTGAACGTACCACAGACCAATATAAAGTAGACGACTCAAACACGGTGTCTAAAGTCTGTAGAACGCTCAGATCAATGAAACTCTTTGTTTAAATCTACTTCCTTCCTCCACGGTGGATCACGAGGCTATTGTAAATCTATATACAACCTTGGAGGCTGAGCGTAGAACGATCTTTTGGTGTGTGAGTGACGTTTACAGGTAAGGAGGGCGTCACTTCTACGCGACCTCATGCAATGATCCTGCCAAAAATCGTCAGTTTCACCTCAGAACAATAACTAAAGCAAGTTTCACCCTCGTTTCACCTGTCACCGCACGCCAAAAGATCGTTGGACAGCTGTATATTTGTATATTGGAAGTTGGAAACTTGGAAACTAAGCATCTCAGAACAATAGAGCATTAGAGCATAGAAACCATAGATAAGATAAATAAAAAGTCAAAATTGTTATTAAAGTTGCGCGTCCACTGCGTCGGAATCGGAGCGTACGCTCCGTACGAGGCGGATGACTTCATCGGAAGGGATATAGCTCTCCAGGCTAGAAGGAGTGGGCGTTTCGAAGACGCGCCGTTAAACTTCCGTTTACGTGCCAGGAACGACAAACTCGTTTTTCGTTTTCAGGATAAGCAGTACTTCTGAACCAATCACCGGTACCAACCGGTTAAGCGCCGACCGCTATGGGTTCATCGTCTCGTCCGCACACCGACTATTTTTGCGCCGACCTGTTTGGCACCGACCGGTTTAGTGCCGACCGCTTTCGTTTCGTCCACGCACCGACTGTTTTCGCTGCGACTGGTTTAGGCCGACCAACCGCTTCGAGTTCGTTCTTTAAATTAAAACCAGTCGCCAACGAAACCGTATTAAAAACCCGTTTCCGAATCGGGAAAACCAGTTTCGTCTCGTCTTTGAAAAAATTGAAGACGAACCACTCCTACAGCGCAGAAATGTCGATCCAGTGCACTCACTACCATAGAAATCAATACAAAGCAACAAATCCGTCCGCTCCGTACGCTCCGGTTCCGATGCAGTGGACGCGCAACTTAAAGCAGAGATAATAAATACTACGTAGACTTGGTGATACAACGGCAGCCTTACAATCTTTTTCTGATAGATCTCTGAAGAATCGACCGATTGGACTTTCAAGCGCAATCGCATAGTTCTAATTAGGTAGTTCGTCCAAGTTAGGTAGTTCGTCCAAGGTTCAAATCACTGAAACGCAAGAAAAGAGTCATGTCAAGTAGTCGTGTTCTGATTGGTCGATTTTCAATAGGCGATTTTCTGACAGCTAAAAATAGTTGTGAATGCTGCTAAAAGTCTTAAAAGTTGGCTTTTTATCGACATGGGATGGGGTTGGTTTTTAGGGTTCCCTACCCGAAGGGTGCCAAACGGGACCCTATTACTGAGACTTCGCTGGCCATCCGTCCGTCTGTCTGTCTGTCTTTGTAGCGACGTTCTTTCGTCTTATGGCGTTTGCCATTATGATTAGTAGATAAGTTATGATTGCTTGTCTATAATTTCTTACTATCTGTTCTGTCCGAAAATCTTTGTAATTTGTAGAGATCACATCCAACATATGAAAAAATGTAAAAGCCTGAACGCCCAAGGCTAGCCTCGCTGTTTTATTTCACGGGTTTTACGTAAGTACTTACTGAGAACTCAGTAGAAATTAAAATGTAGGTTCTTTGTAGTCTACCATAATACCCAAACTAGGTACCTGCCTAACAAAACAAAAAAAAAGTTTCAGCGACAAGAAATATGGCGTTGTATTTTAGCGTTGCATTGCATCACACATCAACAAAAAGCAGTTTGCAAACAAACTTCGAAATCGTCTAGATGAAATCTCTTGGAAAGAGATAAGCTCGCCTTGTATTTTCTATTTTATTGTGTTTGTAATGTTATATTTAGGTGCGTTGCCTGCGTGGGTTCCATTCGCATTTCACTGGGTTTTTATGTATGTAAAGAATTATAAAATGTACCAATTATAGCCATTCTTTCTTTTTCATTTTTCTTTAGAAAATAATAACAACTTATCATAGCGTCACGCCTTTTCCCATACTGGTTGGCAGTGACAATCAGACCCGTAGTTAACCAGTTATTTTATTTATCTTGCGTTACTGTGAGCTAGCCCATCGCCACAGCAAAATAATATGAAGTAAGATAACTTATTTTGAGAGTTCTAACATCTCCTTTCTATTCACCCATTCTTAATTTTTATTTACCTAACCTTTTTCATTTGCAAACTACTCGAGAGGTATCTATAGAACCAATATACTCATATTTTGTCTTATCAGTAATCACCCCATGAAATTCTAATCATACTGATTCAATGAACTTGACGCCGTTACAAGTTTTCGTACTGACTTAGTACCGACAAATTCCGACAGAGCACTATTCTTTCTGACCTCATAACAGTGAGAAGTTTAGTACCGGAAGGCCTTTCCTTTGTATAAATCGATGAGTCAAAAGCAAAATGTATGTGCCTGTTTCTTGGGACCCGGAAACCGCCGCCGCCGCCGCCCGCCTCTTCATATACGTCATATTGTAAATAGTTTTCGCACTTTCTCACATTACTGTACTAGGTAACGCTACAAAATGAGGATGGTATGCCTCAAGTACTGCGTGGACGCTTTTAGAGGGTCACTTTAATTTGGTCGTGTTATCATCAAAATTAGAATTTTCTTAAAAACTCTTTATTTGTACAAATTTTTGGTGTTATAAGTTAATTTCAGCATTTAATACGACACACTAATTGACTACGACACATTAATAACACATTGAATACGACACACTAATTGCTCGTGATAAAATTTTTGCTGTAAATTAGGGTCAATAATTTTTCGTCACAAAAGGCTTATCCTAGGGTATTGCAATTCAGTATTGCGATAGTATTGAGTAAGATATATAGCGTTATGTGTTTTTCGTTCGACTTTGCGTTGCTTTGTTAGGTATTTTAAAGATGTACCAAAAGCTCCCAAACGGTGTGATAATTTTAAAAACTAATTTCCCACAAATAACAAACAAATTACCACTAATGTTTACCTAGCTGGCCAGATTTGTGTGTCCAGTAGTTTTCTCAAACCAGCATTCTGCCAAATGTGATCCTAGCAGGAAATGGAATATCCGATTCAGGGCCCTCATTTGGAAGTGTCTTGGGATGCTCAAGTCGCAGATGGAGCTACTGACATTGGGGCTGGACCGGCACGAGACAGCATCAAGGCGGAAGGTGCTACTAGTACATGGAGTACCGGAGGCATCCGACGAGCAGCCGGGTGCAGTCATAAAGGAAGTGCTGGCAGACCGCCTTAAGGTCTCCATCGAGTGCATAGGGGCCATCAGTGTCACTCATCGCCTGGGTGCTAAGGGGGCGAAGGGCAGGCCTCTGCTTGTTCGCTTCAACTCCGTGGCGGCCCGCAACGAAGTGTGGCGACTCAAGAAAGCTCTCAAGGGTACCAGCATCACAATCACCGAATTCCTAACTAAGGCCCGGCACGAACTCTTCACGGCAGCGCGCAAGCATTTCGGGATGAGCAATGCCTGGTCATCCGATGGTAAAATCATTGTGTTGCTGCCTGACAAGTCCCGTCACAAAGTGGAGTGCTGGCGCGACCTGCAGCCTCTGACCTCCAAGTACCCGTGTAAGGTCGGTCATTCGTCGTCGCCTGACAAGGGGAAGAAGGCAGCTGAGGTCGCAACTGGTGGTTCCGTCGGAAGTGTCAAGACCAGGAAGGGTGCTCAGAAGAAGTGAGGTTGGGTCATCGCAGGTCCACCAAATATCTCCGGTGTTCATTGCCTTGCGTGGCATAAGGTTCAACATTGTCATAATTTGTTTTCTCCCACTGTGAGGTAGTCCACAATTTCTGAGTCCAATGTCCATACACACACATATGTAATTATTTTATTTTCTTCCGTGACTCGGCACATTCCACAAATTGTTACTTTTTTCCGTGTTTTTTCCCGTCTTCTTTGACAACCAACTGTCACTCTGTGAACATTTTGTCGGAACAAAACGCATTGCGTTTAGTTTTTTCTAATTTTTCTGTTTGTTTTGTTCTGACACCACCAGTCATGTTCGTGTTATTACATGTGTTAAATTACATCCTTTTTTGAAGTTGGTTAAAATGTGTCCGTTCTGTATACAATTCAATACATTGCATAATTTTTCTTTGTGTTACGTACGTATTACCTACCTACCTCTGTTTTCATATGTTTACATTGCTTTCTTTGTTATTTGTACTTTGTGAGAAAGATCTCTGACATCAATTCCCTGTACGGTTGGTCTAGGTATAAGCTTGCCGCTTAGTAGTTAGATCATCTAGTAGATTTTACTTATTTATACCTATATCTAATTTATATTTATTATATTATAATTATTTTTACCTATATATGAATTCTATACCTGATATTATAAATCAAAGCTTCTTTTCCTGCTCTTCTAACGACGACGATGGTAACGATTTTCTGAGTGCAGAAAGCAATGTTTCCTCCTCGGAGGAACCTCTTTCTGACAAAATTAGGACTGTCTTTGGTGGTGTGGAGGATAACCTGAACATCGTGCATATCAATGCACAAAGCATTCATTCCAGCTATCCGGACCTGCTCGAGGCTTTTAGTGACCAACGTGTCGACGGCATACTCGTCTCCGAGTCGTTCCTAAAGCCATCACTGTCATCTTCTTCGTACTCCCTTCCAGGTTACAGGTGTTGGATTATCGATTGAGAATCGATTGTACAAAAACTAATCTGTGAAACCGCCACACTGTATTTAAAAAGTTAGTTCATAGCTGTGTTATAAAAGGCGTTACAACCGCCCAGACCCTCCTTGTTTCTGGTGTGTTCTCAAGCTGATAGGACATAGTCGTATAGCCTTCCAAGTACGTAAATTCCCGCCAATATAAGGAATTGAGTTAAACTACTAAACCGTCGTTTCTCTAAATCTTAACTCTGCAAATAGGCTCATACCCAATAGGTTATGTGCCCAGGTGCCGCGAAATGAATCTACTGTGCAAATATTAACTAAATTTCAAAAATGGAAACGAAAAGACCAAAACGTAACATCTAACCTTTTGCTGGTGAAAAATACGCAGCATGGAAGTTTCTAATTCGCGCGTTACTAAGTGAGATGAAACTTCAAAGTGATATTCCCCTCGTGAGCCACTTCACCACATTCGACGAGCTGATTTCGGAGTTGTTGGCGGCCGGCGCAAAACTTGATGAGACTGACAAGTTCATGCGGCGGCGCAGCTGAACGAAGAATCGAGGCCCGCGCCAGATGAGTTCTCAGGCTTCGCATTCATGACGGGCTACTACCAACAAGAGGACGAGCGATTGGAGAACAGGATAACGTTCCTGTTGGACTCTGGAGCGTCCGACCACATCATAAACAGGGAAGTTTTCTTCTACATCTGCTCAAACCTAACCACACCATGTATAGTCTAACCCGTAGCTTACGAGATTATCCCACACACTCGAAGTAGTTGTTAAAGTTAAGAGTTAAACCAGAATTATTGCTGGATTACTATTTATTGATGTTACTAGGTATACAGTTGTATAAAGACTCAGCTAAGCTATAGTTAAATATCATACAAGTAAGTTCGCATGACGCGTGACTTAAACTAGGTTGCTGATCACAATATTGTGCGGCGTGACCGTACACACCAGTTAAATTTTAATTGCTAAAACTGGACAATTTATTTCAGCTACGAAGAAGGGATCAATTCAAGTTGTGAGCGATACAGGTGCTTTTCTGCCCCGAAGTGCTGTACAACGGCTGCTGTCGGTGTCCAAAATGCAGCGAGCCAGCCTGAACGTTGTTTTCGACCAACATGGAGCCCACATCACTGACTGAGGTGGTAAGAAGCTCATGAATGGTATGTGTTGAAACAACTTATTTGCTATAATGTTATCTGTGATAGTGCATCGCTCTGTTTCCCAAATATGCACGAACAACAGTGACTATGAATTATGGCATCAACGATTGAGTAAAAATAAATTCCAGGAAATAAAAGGCATTGATATGATGGACGATATAAAACTAATTGAATCAGTGGTTCCTAACGAAAAATTGTGTGAACCGTGCATTACTGGAAAACAGACGATCGGTAGTAACAGAGAGTAAGGATAAATAGCCAGTAAGGCGACCATTGTATATTGTGCATTCAGATGTGTGCGCGCCTATCACTCCTCCAACAATTGATAACAAAAATTACTTTATATTGTTTGTCGATCAATTCACACACTATTGCGTAACTTACCTGACAAATAACTTATAAATCAGATGTGTTCGCTTGTTTCAAAGACTTTTTGCAAAGTGTGAAGCTAAATTCAATTCAAAATTAGTAAATCTCTACTGTGATAACGGTGGCGAGTATTTATCCACTGAGGTAAAAAAAAAAAAAAAAATGCGTGCATAAAGGTATATATATCATTAAACGGTTCCACGAACGCCTCAACTCAATGGTGTTTCAGAGCGTATGGTAAAAACGATAACTGAGAAAGCCCGTGCTATGATTCATGTCATAAGGCAAAGTTAGATAAAGTATTTTGGGGCGAAGCAGTTTTAACTGCAGTGCATTTAATAAATCTAACACCAACGAGGGCATTGAAAAAATCTCAGACACCATATGAGTTATGGCATGGTAAAAGCCGGTTCTAAAATACCTAAGGGTTTTTGGTACTACAGTCTATGTCCATAATAAAACCAGTAAGGCAAAGTTTGACGACAAATCGATAAAAAAAAAAAAAAAAAAAACTGGTGGGCTATGAACCAAACGGATATAAAGTTTGGAGTGTAGAATGCGAAAGGTTTGTGACTGTGATAAAAGTTATAATAAATGAGACAAATTTCCAACCAAGGAATCCAGGCCTAAGTTTAAGCCTGAAGAGAATGTTCAAAATTCTCATGACAAAACTGATAATAATGACGGTCTATCTAAATCAGTGTCAAAGTCTCAGTGTAGAAATAACTCTGATCCAGATCAGGTGAAATCTGACCACAGTCCCAACACAATTCGTAAATTATGTAGTGACCCAGACCCAAAAACGCAAAACAATGACATACCTATTAAAATCACAGATGAGAGTAAAAGCACAGATTAATAAAAAGGTAAAAGTAATTAATTGAGGAGGAGCGATAGAATCAGAGGTCGGTATATGTTATGATCTTATGATGAAACTGATGATGAATATTTACCAGTGTGCTCAATCATTGATTTGTAAAGTACCTAGTTCATTTGAAAAGATAAAAACTAATTGGGATAGCGCAATAAAATATGAATTAAACTGCCTTAAGAAAAATAATACTTGGTCAATACAATACCAATTGTAAATGGATTTTCACTATCAAACATAACGAATATGAAAAACCTTTAAGATATAAAGCTCGACTTATAGCTAGAGGCTTTAGTCAAGAATATCTAGTAGACTACAATGAAACATTTGCGCCTGTAGCTAAGATTGCTAGTTTTAGATTGATAATTACTTTTTGCAAATCAAAATAACTTACTGGTTCATCATTTAGATGTTAAAACTGCCTTTTTAAATGGTAAGTTAAAAGAAAAATATCTACATGGAAATTCCTGAAGGGTAATTTATACAGGCAACAAAGTATGCAAGCAGGCTGCAAGATGTTGGTTTGAAGTCTTTGAGCAATCCCTAAAAGAGAAAGGTTTCTAAATTCGGATGTTGATAAGTGTTTATATGTATTAGATAAAGGTGAAATTCATAAAACATATATATAGTACTATACGTCGATGATTTAGTCGTTGCGTGTGCGATGTCCAAACAATGAATAATTTTAAAATGTATCTAATGAGCAAATTTAAAATAACTCATATGAATGAGATAAAATTATTTATAGGTATAAGATTAACTAGATGAAATGGTACATTAGATCAAAGTTAGTATATACAATCAATACTGTGTAAATATAATATGCAGGACTGCAATCCAGCACGTACTCCTCTAGAAAGTAAACCTAATTATGAGGCTCTGAATTCAGACGTTAAATATGATGCGCCCTGTAAAATCCTTATAGGCTGTTTGATGTATGTTATGCTATGTACTCGGCCAGATCTAAGTGCGAGTGTCAATATATTGAGCAGACATGCTTAGATACCTGAAGGGCACAATTGATTTAAAATTAGTGTATAAAAGAGGTAATTTTGAGAATGTACTGTGTGGGTATGCAGATTCCGATTGAGGTGGAGATAAAAGTGATAGACATAGTACAACAGGATATATATTTTAGTCTTTCCATAATTGTGCAATAAAATGGTGTACAGAAAGTGTACAGAATGTCTAAGAAACAGTTCTCCGTTGCAGCTTCTTCGACAGAAGCGGAATATATGGCACTGTATGAGGCTGTAAAGGAAGCTTTACGGTTAAAATCACTAATGTTAAGCATTAACATACAAATTGTAACACCCATTACCATTTTTGAAGCAATAACGGCTGTATCAGTGTTGCGAAGAATCCTACAAGCCACAAAAGGTCCAAGCATAGATATTAAATATTACTTGACCCGTGAAAAAGTAGAGAAAAATGTAATTAAATTAAATTACATACCAACAGGTGCACAACTGGCACATCTGATGACGAAGCCGCTACAATCAGTTTTCAAAAATTAAGAGTGGACATGGGTCTACAATAAATGTTTATTGTGTTACAAATATGTACATTAACAAAATCATTGTTTAAAAATGATAATATTAAGTTAAATTATTATGACATGATCTGACTAGGTTTTTCTGGGTTTTCCCTAGTCCTTGCAACGAATGTTGGATCATAAAAATATGTAATTAATTACTCCCAGCAGTTACTTGGAAGGAAATATGTTCTGTGAAGGTATTGCAATATGTATACCTTAATTATAAAATGATTTCAAAATCATGATCAGTTTTTGAGGGGGCGTGTTGGATTATCGATTGAGAATCGATTGTACAAAAACTAATCTGTGAAACCGCCACACTGTATTTAAAAAGTTAGTTCATAGCTGTGTTATAAAAGGCGTTACAACCGCCCAGACCCTCCTTGTTTCTGGTGTGTTCTCAAGCTGATAGGACATAGTCGTATAGCCTTCCAAGTACGTAAATTCCCGCCAATATAAGGAATTGAGTTAAACTACTAAACCGTCGTTTCTCTAAATCTTAACTCTGCAAATAGGCTCATACCCAATAACAGGCTTCACAGGAACGACAGAGTCGGGAAAGCCGATGGTGGCGTCGCTATCTACCTGCGTGCGGAAATTCCGTGCAAGGCGATCAGCGCGTCCCCTAGCCAGTACTCCGAGTCTGCTGAACATCTCTTTCTCGAATTAACTCTTCACCATAATAAGGTCCTTCTTGGTGTTCTTTATAGCCCGTCGCTTCGCATCGACTACTTCGACACATTTGAATCCCTCCTGAATGAACTCTCACCTCTTTATGACGACACCCTCATCCTCGGAGACTTCAACACCTGTCTTCTTAAAAATAATTCCCGTTCTGACAAACTCAGGTCCATTGTCAACTCCTTTAATCTTCACATTTTGCCTCTCGATGCCACACATTTTCAACCCCACTGCACCCCCTCTCTTCTTGATATCATGATCGTCTCCAAAATGGATAAGGTCATCGTACACGGTCAGCTCAATTCTCCTTTCTCGTTCCACGACCTTATCTATCTTTCGTATAAGATCAAACGCCTTAAGTGCAGAGCTAAATTTCTTAATATCCGTAACTTTAGGGATATTGACCTTGGGTCTCTCAGATCGGATGCCTTGTCAATCGACTGGTCCTCTGTAATATCCAGTGTGACCATGGACGAGAAAATCAGTAACTTCAACAACATAGTCCTGGGTCTCTACGACAAACACGCACCTCTTAAGAAAGTAAGAGTGAAACATTTACCCGCCCCTTGGCTTACAGATACTATTAAGCGTCTAATGGCCAAGAGGAACAGAGCCAAGTGCAAATACCGCAAGGATCCGACAGATGACAATTTCCTTTCTTACAAGTGTCTTCGCAACCGCTGCAACCGTCTCTGTCGTGACGCCAAACGCCGGCACATCCACAAGAGTATTGAGAGTTACACTCCAGCACAAGTGTGGAAGTTTCTTAAAACGCTTGGTATAGGAAAGGCTCAGGACCTACATGCTGGTAATGTAGACCTCAACGGTCTCAACCAGTTCCTTTCTGCCTCTCCTGTTGTGATGGATCCCATGGTTAAACAAAACACTCTTCAGAGCCTGCGCTCTAAGTCCTTACCCGACACCACACCATTCAGCTTGAGCATTGTTGGAATTGATGCGGTCAAGAAGGCGGTACTAGCAGTCAACTCGAAAGCTGTAGGTGATGATAAAATTTGCTTAAAAATGCTTTTCACAATCCTGGATGAACTGCTGCCAGCTATTACACACTTATTAAATTTTTCAATATCTACCAGCTGTTTCCCCACCGTGTGGAAAAAAGCATTAGTCATCCCCTTACCCAAAACCTCCAGTCCCACTTCTTTTAAAGAGTATCGTCCTATTTCAATCCTACCTATCCTATCCAAAGTCCTTGAATCCATTGTCCATACCCAGCTTTCCTATTACCTGCACTCAAACAATCTGCTGAACATGTACCAATCTGGATTCAGACCGGGTCATAGTACCGTTACGGCTCTGCTGAAAGTCACAGATGACATCCAGCTAGCCATGGACCAAAAGCAGCTTTCGGTGTTGGCTTTACTTGACTTCAGTAGTGCCTTCAACTGCGTTGATTTCGACCTTCTAGTTGAGATTCTCAAATCTCTGAACGTCTCCGCCCTTTCTGTCAGCTGGTTCGACTCTTATTTGAGAGATCGGCAACAGCGTATCAGGTCCGAGGAGTCATCAACTGAATGGTGTGACCTCTTTACAGGCGTCCCTCAAGGTGGTATTCTTTCTCCTCTTCTATTCTCAATTTTCATTAATTCCATCTCAGACGTCTTGTCTTCCTCTTATCATCTTTATGCTGATGATCTTCAGATTTATCGCCACTTCTCTCCTGATGATGTAAACTCTGCTGTGGAGACACTGAACGCTGATCTTGAGGGTGTAAGAGGCTGGGCCTCATCTTTCGGTCTGCTGGTTAACCCAAGCAAGTCCCAGGCGATGATCATAGGTACCAGACATTCTCTCAACTTGTTGCAACAACAGGCCATTCCTCCTGTCACGTTCAATGGTACCACGATCGTTTATGGTGACAAAGCCAAAAACCTGGGACTTTTCTTCGATAGCCAGCTGTCCTGGTCATTTCATGTTAATGAGGTCAGTCGACGAGTATTTGCTACCTTTCACTCTCTCAGGAGACTTCAGTACTTCTTACCTCGTCAAACCAAAATCACCCTCGCTCAGTGTCTCCTTCTACCCCTCATCGATTATGCGGACGTTTGCTGGGTCAGCGCTAACGAAGAACTACTGAATAAACTCGAACGACTTCAAAATCTCGGGATTCGGTTTATCTTCGGGTTGCGCAAATACGACCATGTATCACAGCATCGCAAAGAGTTGAAGTGGCTGCCGATCCGTCTTCGGCGGGATTCTCACATCCTATTTGTTCTCTACAATATTTTACGGAATCCACGGTATCCATCCTACCTACGAGACCGTTTTCATTTTCAATTTCTTTCTTCCAGCAGGCCTCGGAGAACTCAAGCAGTGTCCTTGCTCACAGTACCACCTCATAGCACCGCGTCCTATGAGCACGGATTTAGACTTCGTGCTATCCGCTTGTGGAACGCACTCCCCTGCACCATCAGGGATAGTCCTACTGTCAGTATTTTTAAAAGTCGTGTGAAGAAGCATTACCTGTCTTTATAGAATTATAGGTAGTATGTATGTATAGTATTTATTAGTTTATGTATATTATATAAATATATTTCATATTTATTTATATAAGTATGCACTAGTTTATGTAGTCTATTGATTTGTAAGTAATAATTATATGTATTGTACACATGGGTCTACTCCTGCTCAGCAATCCACCTGTCTCATCCCTATTTGGTTTGCTGGAAGAGATCTCTTATTAGAGATAAGCTCGCCTTTGTACACGTTTTCTATGTTTTTTACTGTCCTATGTAACTTTTTGTGTGCAATAAAGAAATTATGAAATTATGAAATTATGAATATCTCTGAAACCCGTGGACACACGTTTTTTTATTTCTGTCACATTTATTACTCAGGACACACTAACTACTTACAAGTAACATATAAGTGAAATCTTTCGATTTTACTCTTTCTGGCTAGGATCATGTTTCCAAACGTGATTCTAGCCAGAAGTGTTTTTGTGATATATTTCGTAATTTAGTAATTTCTTTATTGTACTCACATGACAGTAAAAATAGCTTAACATAGAAAAAATATGTACAAATGCGAGCTTATCTCTAATAAGAGATTTCTTCCAGCAAACCATGTTGGTAGGAGACGGAGATGATAGGTAAAGGGAAGAATTGCGCGTACAATACAACTATTATATTTCAGCCCCCGTGTACAAAGAAATGCTGAAATTTCGGTCACATTTATTACTAACAACAAACTAAACATCTGCATACTCAAAATCTCTCTAAGCCATACTTTCTGGCTAGGATCACGTCCTCTAACTATCCCTCCATTCGTTCCTTCCAAGTGTGAACTAACCCCTAAAAACTGGCTGGAATTTTTCTCCCAATTTGAAAAAATACTTTCTCTTTTTTATTCTAAAAAAGTTTGAGGTCGTTATTTTATACGTATCATCTTTTTAAACAGTTTTCGCGAACTATGTCAAAATGAAGACGGTTGATGTCTCAGGTTGATGTGATACCTGACTTTGCCACTGCACTGGAGTAATTTACCCAAAACTTTGTCAAGCCGATTTTGTCTTAGTACCCCAGTCGGCAGAGTTTTCAGTCCATACAAAAAAGGTAATTCCGAATTCAACGAAACGTTTTTTGGCTATTCAGTAGTGCTACACCCAATTTTTAAAATAAATAAAGCTTGTGCTAACTTGAGGAGGGGCGAAAAACCGAAATTTTTTGGGACTTCTTCCAGTTATTCACGTTTAATTTAAATAAATGTTAATAATTATAAGAAAAAGTTTAAAAGTGAATCAAAGATGACACAATTTCGCGTTTATAACAAAAATATATGCTAAAATTTGACTTTTATTGGGGTCCAAAATACTCCCAAATCAATAAATCAATAGAATCAGTATGTTTTTCATTTCTTCTATAAGCAGGCCACGTCTGCATATAATCTTTTTCGATGGCATACTACCTACATCGCTATTGCATGTTTCAGAACATTTTCCAGGTCCAAAAGGTTTTGGGCCATACCCGTTCATTCTATAGAGAGATTGTTTTGGGAGTATTTTGGATACCGATAAAAGTCTAAAGTAATACTGGACCAATTTTAGTATTTCTTTCTTTTATCGACGCGAAATTCTGTCATCTTTGATTTACTCATATTCAATTTCTTAAAATTATTCAATGTTTTCAATGGAAAAAGTCCCAAAATAATCGAATTTTCGCCTCTCTCACACTAGCACAAGCTTTATTTGTTCGGAAAATTGGGTAAGCATTACTCAAGTCACAAACAACATACTTAAGTTTCGTTGAATTCGGACTTTTTCGAGTTGAAAGTCTCTGCCGACTGGGATATAGTAGCTATTGTAGTACAGTTATTGTACTGTTAAATTCCGAAACCAAACCACATAATAAAAGAGTTTACCGAAAAATCCCTCATGTTGCTTCCATGGGTTGTGCTCGATGTGCTCGATGTGCTCATGGGTAGATTTGTGCTCATAGATTCCGGACGTGTCAAACTAGCTTTCCAGCCACGCCGACACAATGGCGAAACAAATGGAACACGCTACAAAATTCCGCCACAACACAATGGAATAATCGTAAAACATGCGATGACAAACGCACATGGCTCCGAATGCCGACAATCTTGCCGAAATATTGTTTCAAAATTTATTGTCGAAGCGCAGCGGTTGCCGGACGACAACCGAAATGTTCAGATTTAATCCTGAGTTTGTATGGCGCAAGTGAGCGGTGACAGCGATGGAGCGATTGATTTGCTAATGCTATAGGTACTACATTATTCTTCCAGTTATACGATAGGGTGCAACAGGTGATCATTTTTGTTGAGGGCGATGCTGCTGACGCGACGGAGGCTTGTGTGAAATTGTTCGATGAACATTTTCGTATAGCTGCCATGTTTTCAATATTTTTTTGGGGTCACCACTTGGTTTTATCATAGCTCTCAAATATACAAAAATGGAACTAGTCGAAAACGTTAGTGATCGAGGCTCAGTACATCTTGTTTTGCCTGGCGAAACACCGAGACGAGTAGTCAGAGCTACAACTAAAACCGATAGAGAGGACTGAAAGAAGATGATTCGGTTTCATCGATCTCTTGGTAGTCAATGATTGGTTGAGGTTCGGGTACAAATCCATGCGGAGACCATGTTTAACAAAGCAGTATACAGGGTGTAACAGAAAGAGGTGTACAAGCTGAAAGAGGGTTGTTAGGGACATCATTCTGAACAACTTTCACTATACTTTATTTTTATTAACTCAGTACATTTCCGGCCTAGCACTCAGCTGATCTGTATGGTGGAGTAAAAAATAAAATTGCTCTGATCAAGTTGGTCCCATAGTGAAAATTGTTCAGAATGATGTCCCTAACAACCCACTTTCGGCTTGTACACCCCTTTCTGTTGCACCTACACTAAGCCATTCAATACTCCATTTTTAACCGACTTAAAAAAACGAGGAGGTTATCAATTCGGTTGTGTTATGTTTTTTTTTATGTGTTATCTCGAAATTGGTATTTGTTAACCGATTTCAAAAAATCTTTTTTTTTATATGACAGAATGGACCTTCAAGTTGGTCCCATTTTTTAAAATCTGGAATCGGTGCAGTATTTAGGTTTCTACATAGAAACTACTGTCATCCAGGTCCATTACATGTTTTTGCCTTTGTGTGACTATGACGTGGTGTAGATGAACTCTGGCTGTAAGGACCGATTTCGTTTATTTTGTGTAATATTGTTTATTGTTAGACGTCATTCGCATTCCACGCGGACAGGACTATCCCCCGGTTTCTGAGACGCTGATCAAAGGTTAAGATTAGCTAACAGAGCGATTAACTGATTTCAGCCAATCACGTGCCGCCATCAGCCAATCGTGTGCCGCCATTTGAATTAAACCACTGATTAGTCAATCATGACCTGTGATCAGCGTCTCAGAAACTGGTGGTAAGTAAAAGATTAGTCGGTTTTTTTTAGTTTTTAACTTGGTGAATTATGTGTGTTGATTTCCATTATTGTTACGATAGT
Organism: Argyresthia albistria; assembly: GCA_963457715.1. NCBI lineage: Eukaryota > Metazoa > Arthropoda > Insecta > Lepidoptera > Argyresthiidae > Argyresthia > Argyresthia albistria. The sequence continues at coordinate 630,701 of OY735253.1, forward strand.
CTTTGAAGTGTCCGCATAAAAAACCATGACCCTGTCGCGGTTGCTCATGTCTTGCACGGATGGACTGAAGTCAAGTCGATAACCACGGTTCATAATTAAACAGCTGGGTCTCTCCGCTATTGTTTTCCTGTAACTCGGGTTCGATGAGAGCCAACGACGGTTATTACGACTTTGAAACTTAATCTTGGGCTGAATCACGCCGAAGTTATCTTTTGGCTTCAGTTTAGAAAGTGTTGTTTACATTCTTTACCATATGGTAAATATTCAATAGTTACTTCTGGATCCTTCTGATTTGTAAGCAGGGCAGCTAATTTTGTACTCTTTACATATTTATTCTTGACATACTATGAGTTAGTAATGAAAGCTTTCATTAAAATCCCGCCCGCGTCACGCAAAATGGAGTATTGAACATGTGGCTAAAGTGGACACAGTTGTGCCTCTGCCACCCCGTATGCGTAAAGGCTTGACGCTAGTAACGCAGTAACAACTGATTATCTAAACAGTCGCCCAAATCAAACACCACCTAATCAGCTGTCACCAAACCGCATCCCAACAGACAGGAAATTAAAGTACCCAAAATCAATAAAGCCAAGCAGGGTACACCATAAATACGCAGAGGCAGATTTACACTGCCGTCAGACAGTCGTACTACCCCAGGGTGTAGACATTGCCAAAATTCATACCTAGTTTAGGCTGAGGTGTCGTTTGGAGCATGTGGTGCCTCGGAATTTGCTGTACTGCCTTGCCTTAGCGCGCGTACCTTGGCGTGGAGGGTGGAGTGTGGTAAGGAAAATATTAGATAGTTATTATTGGAGTAAAAGACAGCGATATTTACACATTACTTACTTTATTACTTTATACTTTATTGCACAGAAAACATAATACAGACACTTAATATTGGAAAAAACATGTACAAACGAGAGCTTATCTCTAATAAGAGATCTCTTCCAGCAAACCTAGGATGGAGAGGATAATTCAATATAAGGTAGACCTACATATGTGCACAACAATAAATATTAAAATAAGTGACTACTTAGTAATAAATACATATAAAATATTAAAAAAAAAATATATATATATAATTGTATTCATAGATACTAAAGTATATTAAGGTAGAGAAAGATACTGGTTTCCGAGGGATTTGCTACGACAAAATGTTAAACTCTTCTCAAACTTAGTTCAGCCAATTACGTGACGCTATTTTGAATTAATCTTTAAATAATCACTTGTCACATTTTATTTCTACTTCAGAAACTGGGACTTGGTGGCTTCTAATAGCTTATCTGAGATGTTAGGAGATATTAATTACACCTAATATATTATTATTATTATATTAGTCTTTCAATCTCTTGACTCTTACGGATTCAAAGTTGTCATGTATTTCCCACATCTCATCATCATCTCTCATCTTATAATTATGGTTACATACTGTTTTCTGGAAGAAATCTCTTGTTAGGGATAAGCTCGCCTTTTTAATCGGTCTATCTATGTGTCATTGTTCACTTCCACGTCCCCGGATGCAGAGTCACCATAAGGCGAAGCTCCAACCTCCACCCACTATACAATAAGGTGACATCCCTTCGGCAGGGCAGGAGGGTAAATTATGTATTTTATTGTCCCCCCGATCCAATTTCATAACCGAGAGAATGGTCGGGATGAGCCGATTGTGGGCCGATTCAGACAAGAAACGAATTTTGTCATACATACAAATGTTTACGTTAGTCTGCCAGGGTAATTGGGAATGTTGGGAATTCTTTTCTTTTTCGGGGTACGTGTGAGGGTCCTGCCTTGGAGGTGTTAAGTTTACGGCCAGTATTTTACTTCATGCTCGTGTTTTTTTTATTAATTTCTATTCTTCTGTGGGAAGAAAATGTCTGCTTTTATTCTGAGGATGACGACGAGTAAACCATGTTTTCCGCCGTGAAAGAACAGGACAAAGAAGTTACGGGTACAAAACTGAATTAAATAAGCAGATTGTACCTAAATATCAGATCATCTTTAGGTTGATTAAACTTTTTGCCTAGTCTGAAGGAGATTCTCAAGAAAGTTGCATAAAAAATACTTACAAACTTCATGTTTATTTCCAGCCTGAAATAACTCCGCTATACTTTTTATTATCTTGAGTTATTTGATAATTCCCGTCGCATGCTTCTTGATTTAGTACCCCAGGTCGCCGCTAGAGGCTCTGGTGAAAAAAAATACAGACGTCATTATGATAAATTACTTTGAGTTATCTCACCGCTGTAATTCCATCCTTGGCCGTATCAGCGGAACGTACTTTATGGTGTCTTCTAGTTTGAAATTAGAACTCCGTTCATACCGGGGTATAACAGAAATGTCTTGTCATATTTTAAGCGTTTGTTAGGGACGTCATTCTGAATAAGTTTTATTATCAAACCGATTTGATGTGAGCAATTTTATTTTTACTTTTCCATATATTTCGGGCCGGGCGGGCGGTCAGTTGATTTGTACGGAGAAGTGAAAAGTAATGTTGTTTTAATCACATCGAGTTTATAGATCGAAAATTTATAATATTGAAGTTCCTGGCAATACCCTTAAATATGGCTACAACTTTTCGTTATATGCTGTTTATTATGAAAAAATCTGGCTGAATATAGACATGAATACATTTCTATGGTACGAAATAATACATCTCTACCTCCCTTATGGAAAAAGGCGAGATTGCAATGTTATAATATGTTGTGTTATCCAAGTCTTAGAACAAGTATTAGTGTGAGTACACCTAAATTAATTAGTAACATGATTTTCAAGTTTGATAATACTTAGCTTTAGATCTAGAAGATCCCTTAGTAGACTTGCTCTTTAGGCTCTTCTTACATTAGCCCTATTTCCTAACAGTTCTTTTTCGAATCCATCCTCAATTCCGTTAGCACGTCGACACTTCAATATTTTTACGATCGAAATTATATAGTACGATAAAATGCGACATAAAATAGGAGACATCGACATGATTTTATGAGACTCCACGTGTTGAGCTGAATTCTGAATTGGAATACAAGACATTGCAATTGTTGCATTCAATAGAAATAACAAGTCTTTTGACAATTCGCGAGCATAAAATAAAAGATTTCTTTCAAGAACAGAGCATTTATTTGCATATTGTGTATTTATTTAGTAATTTGGTATATTATTTTATAAGTAGGTATCTATATTTATTCATACTTGTCATTAGTTTTAGTCATTTGTGCACTGACTTCCCTCTCTTTATCTGTTTTTCCTTTCATGCCTAGGTTTGCTGGAAGAAATCTCTTTTTAGAGATAAGCTCGCCTTTCTGTAAATTTTACGTGTTTTTTATGTTTTGTGCAATAAAGTATAAATGAAAAATAAAATGAGAGCAACATTTTGTGTTAAAAGGTCGAGGAGAAAGATAGTGGTCCTTGGGTTCTAATCTCAGCCGGAAGGAAGAAAAACATTGTCTTGGATGATAATATTGTTTGTGACTCGATAGTTTCTGATTCTTACAATCTATTTTAGTGTGGGGCCAGAAAATTTGTAGGTATAAAATGTATAATGAAATTAATAGCACAGGGTAACACACTCGGACCGACGACGTTGTTCGCGCTCATGATCAATGACGTCCCTGAAGTTGTGAAGGGGTGTAGATGTCTCATGTTTGCTGACGACTTAAAATTATTTACATCTTGTAGAGTAGCTGCCGACAGTCAAAGACTGCATGATGATGTAAACGCTGTAGCTCAGTGGAGCCAATCAAATAATCTTGATTTGAATATTGCAAAGTGTAAATTCATCACGTTTTCTAGGCTACGCGAACCTGCAATAAATCGATACACGCTGGATGGACAAGTCATTGAAAGGGTTGACAAGATCCGTGATCTGGGGATAATGTTGGACCAAAAATTAACTTTTAGCGACCACATTGAAACCACTTGCAAAAATGCCAGCAAGACTTTAGGGTTCATCATGCGGACTGCCTCTCATCTTAGAGATCCGAGAGTTGCTATTATGCTCTACAACGCATTTGTTCGCAGTAGCCTTGAGTTGGACGATAGTTTGGGATCCTCGCGAGGACAAATACACTATTATGATAGATCGAATACAAAGGAAGTTTGCTAGATACCCCTACAAGCGAATGTATGGTTATTAACCTTTTCTTTTCCCCTGCCTATTTGTGGTGGGTATGGTTGGCCTGTATACTCTAGAGCTTAGAAGAAAGCTGGCCCTATTTGACCACTATATAAGTACTTTGCGAAACACAGTAAATAATCCGAGCGTTTTGCACAGCATTTCTTTAGTGGTCCCCAAATTGCGATCTGGCATGCTTCGGCGCCGGCCACCACTATTGGCCTCGACCCACCATTTTCGCAGTCTGCGCGGTGAAAACGCGCCTACCCCAAGAGCTATAGCTCTCATAAATGAACTGGTTAGGGTGGGTCAGCTGGACATATTCTTTGATACTATCCCAAAGTTAAAAAACGATCTGACTCTACTATTTAGTTTCTACAGATAAATGATAAGTGTTGCTTTTTGATACTAATTATCTAGCAATAAGTGCAATTTAGTAAATAATTACTGTAAGCCTTATTGTAAACTATTAAATAAATAAATATATATAAATAATGAATTCTACTTAGGCTGGATTTTACCAACAAAAAGATATACGAGAATAACTATCCCGGGGATAACAGTTGAAAATAAGGTGATCTGATATGCGGGTCGATTCTCGCACCTTCGATATAGGTACGGATATCGAGACCTATATTGACAGATTACCATACAAAATCACTCGATATAGGTGTAGATATCGTATATCGAATGCGCGAGAATCATGTCACTGGTGTCTATGAATAAGTAGAAGATACTCTCGAGTAAAAGTTACTCATTCGTTGGTAAAATTCGGTCAGTAGGTTTGATGTCTTAGGCTCTTTCTGGTTTGACCCTGTGTCGAAGGTCACTACCAAAGATCTAACATAAGTAAACGATCACAACGAGGGTGGGGACCCCGACAATAAAAGTCACTCATATCATAACATTACGACTGACATTTATCACATCTACCATAAAGAAATCTCACCAGTGTTACCCGGCGGAATGGTGTTGGCAAATGCGTAAAAAGACTACCCATACCAGGAAGGGTTAATCGTAACTGGTCGTGTAATCAGACGACAAGCCAGCCATTATGAGAAACTTTGCAACGCGCATTCAAGAAATGCTGTGAGCTCTTTTTTGGATGCGGATTAATCATTATTACAATAAAGCGTTGAATGATTGGCCCCATAAAGTATATGAAAAAGGAAGCATTAGGAGATCACAGACCAAATAAGGTATGTTTAGATCCTTACGAAAATGGCGATGGATCGTTACGTCACATAGTCACGTCTGACCCGAAGTTCAAGTTAAAGTAAAAATTTTATATCGACCATATAATCATACAGCTTGCTTAGTCAACGTCTAAATATATGTATTTTTTTTGAAGTAAAACTTCTTGGGGCACGGGGGTAAAATTTATTTAACCTCTCAACTGTGGGTTATTCATATATTTGCTTTTCACTTGCTACTAGCCGGGTGCTATCACGAGTGGCTAAGAAATGTAACGGAAATTGGAATCGGTGACGTCAGGGTCGGCTGAAGACTTTTAAAACCGCAACTATTTTCAATACGGTTTTTAACTAATCAGATAAGATAATAATACATTCGTACAATAAAGAATGTTAATTAGTGAGAGAAAAACCTGATGAAACGTTAACAAATAAAAATTATTTTAAGCATTCTTCCACGAGTTCTTGATTTCCGGTATGGCCAAGATGGCGCCGCCGCCGCCGCCGCCGCTGGCTGGGGCAAACAAAACCAGTGACGTGACCAAAAACTACTTCGTTCAACCTCTTTGTTGGAACCGGAACTTATGTTTGACAGCTGTGCGATGCGATCCATACAGTTTGTAAGAAAAGAGTTTCATAAATGTCACATACGGGTCGATATGGATTTCTAAAATGATGAACGAATCGTTTTGTGGCCGGTAACTATGGAATAGGTACCTAAAACGCGCTGCGTAGTCGCGCAACGGGCAGCTAGTAATCGCATAAAGTCACTTAGAAACATCCAAATGTGATATTTAGTTTTCAAGCAAATTCCGATGTGATGGATGGCTGCATTAAGACTTCTTGAAAACAATAAGTAGGTACCTAGAACTGTTCTAAAGCCACTTTTTATTATATAGTGCAGTTCAAGTCACAAATTAGCAGTTTAGCTACTAAGTACGTGTTATACCTACCTATTTAATGTTTATCTGTAGTAAACGGCCAAAGCGAGGTCTACAGTTTACAGAGCCATAAGTTTAATGGCTTATTGTTTCGCTTATTTGTTTGTATGTAATTTTTGTAATACATATTTTAAAGTTGAATTGTTGTTATAACTGTTGAAATTATACGATTTTGATTTTAATAAGCTTTTGTAATTTTAAAGTTAATGCTTCATGCCAGTCAATAATGATGAAGTAAAATATAAAAATCGAGGTATGTCGTATGGCGGACTAAGGAAATGTCAAGAATAAAATTAAATAAGAGTTACGTCATCGCTTCGCGATGAAGTAACCCTAAAAAATCCTAGCAAAGTAGGTATGTATAGGTTAGCGGGGGTAGCTTAAGGCACGCCAGTCACCCCAGCCACGCATTTTGTCACAATTTAATTTCATATCATAATGAATGCGCGCTATTTTATGGAGAAACACATTGAGACGCGAAAGGAGTTGGCAATTTGGCTAAATGACTGCCCCAGACATGTACAAAGACTTCTCAACAGCCAATTAATAGCATTTAAATATTCTCTCATAAATTACTGCGTCTTTAGTTAGTTTGTAGAACTTGAAGGAAATGATTAAATAATTAAGAGTTGTCACTTCATACTCTATGATTCCGCCATTGATTAGTGACTTTTGCCATCGTTAAAAATAACATGCAACATAATTGCCAATTGCCAACCTGTTGAAAACAGGAGGTTTCCAGAGGAGTGGCTAGATGGCGTTATGTTGCATGTTATTGCAAAATGGTGCTTATTTCTAGCGACGGCAAAGGTCACGGAATCATATTGGAATCACGGAGTATTGAGTAACAACTCTTATTTACCTATATTTAATAATTTTTTTCTTCAAGTTCTACAAACTAAATACAGACGCAGTAAATTAAATTTATGAATGAATATTTAAATGCTATTGGCTGTTGAGAAGTCTTTGTACATGTCTGGGGCAGTCGTCCATATATTGATTTAGCCATCTTCTTTGTCATTTATCTGCGCGACTGAGGTGAGTGGCAAGCCTTATGGTAGCCCCGCAGGTACACATTAACTTGGAATAGTTGAAAATACGTACTCGATCAATTAAATAAAGGGACTGGGCACAGAGACAAGCAAAGCAATGCATACATTTGAGCGAGACGGCTTAAAGACGTGACGTCAGATGGTATATAATCTGAGCGAGATGCAAATAGTAGTGACACTATTGAATGAGTTAAGTATATCACCACGAGCGCGACAAATTGTAGATAAGGAATGGTGGGAAATAAATGACATGACGTATTAAAAGTAAGTACAAGTATAAAATAATTTCAAATAATCGGACGTCTGAAACTTAAAAGTAACTTGAAGCAGAGATTGGATCTCAAAATTGGAAATTTAAATCTCTTTTAGTATAGGTAGGTATAGGTGTATAGTATAGGTACCACTTAATGATCTAGCTACAGAAGTTTTACTTCTAACACGTGTACGGTGCTACACGCGTATTTTATTTTTTTTTGTATACTACCGCCCGTTCTGAAGATATGGGCTTAGGGATGGAACAAAGAAGGGCAAGAAACTCCCCCGTACCTCTTTTAAAATAATTAAAGGCCTTAATAACAATACTTTGTTATGAACTTAAGTCTAAGAAAATACAACGAAGAGTGATGTACTGACTCAGTCCATCACTCCTATTTGGATTTCTGTGCGCTGACATGGTAAAGACCATGCAGGGTTTATCATCTTAATATTCTTTTTCTTTTACACTGTAATAAGACTTTTGTAAGTGTCCGTTTTTGCCATACTTTTTGAACCTACTTTCTGGTAGGTCCCGTCCGTTGCTTGTTTACGACAGCTGTTGTCTTCAACCTTGAAGAAAAACGTAAGACAGGGCGACCAAAGTGATAGTGTTCTGGGAGACAGACAATTCTCGACGAAGACCAAATCCATTGATATAAGCTGGTTAAGAAGCAAAGATCACGTGGCTTAAAGAAATGGGATATGTTCTTAAACAGTGTTCAGCTAAGTAATTAACAATTTCTTTTCAATAATAAATGCTTCAGTGATGAGAATTAGCCATCAAGTTTAGAAATATGAGTCCGGTGACAGTAGTGAGCCGAGGTCATTTGCCACATCGCATTTCAACCCAGCTGTTCCCACCTCCGCGTAATCGCCCTCTTAGCAAAAGGTTCTTCATTACACCTCGGCGTAGACGAGGTAATTGCAGAGCCGACACACGTGAGCATAACCTCTTAATTTATTGAACGAAACTAATGAAATTCCAAGCAAACTTTATTGCTAGAGACAACCCTGTTTTCAGAAGGAAACGCTAACAATTTGTGCGGAATTCAAGAGCGTCGGCGCGTAGGGTTGAACAACGTTTTATAGTCTAATCAGTTCTTTAATTATATTTGAGTTTACGTTTAACTGACGGTGGAGGTGGAAATTTAGGAGACAATGCTCTCTGTTTTGAAATTTAACTTGCATGTTGAGACGTCTATATTGCAACTTTACTTTAGCATTAGCTTTACTTTTTTGCTTTGATAAGTACACCATAAATTCTCACACTTTGTAGGAAATTGCGTTTAAAGTAACACAAATTTAAAAAGTGACGTGAAAAACATGATAAACTTGCTTTTATTCACTTACACAATACATCTATTAAAGTGTACAGTTTTAGTACTTATGCTTATGTACGTACCTTTATCCTCAATCAGTACTATGGCTGTCCGGCCAACATCTGTGACTTTATGAGGGTAGTTTTTATTGCTGATCCCCAAATGGTAACGAGCACAATTCGGAACAAGCAGTCTCGCTTACTCGATAGAAATTAGGAACGCAATTTCAGTAGCTCTAGCTCTAGTCTAGGTAGATATACATTAGCACTCATGCTGCAAAACATTGACGAATTCAAATGTCAGGTTTCACAAAAAAATAAAACCTAATATTAGCTTTTCTAAGACAATTTCATGATTCAAGTACTAGCTAGCAATCCTACGCCAATACTTCACGCGAGGTGAGTAATAGGATAAGGTTTCCTATAGTACTGGGTATTAACCTAGTAATCCTACTGCAGTACCATAACCCTCTGAGGCGTATTGAAGCAGCATTTACGCGTGTTTATCGTTAGAAAATCCTTACTCAGTTCGTCTAAGCCGGCGGAGACGTACTGTAGCATTTCTATATACGCTACGGGTGGCACGTCTAGCCTGTTATCATTCTGGTTGACAGGGGGCTTACCCATTATTCCAAAATCTAATTACAATTAAACCTTGTTACATAAAATCGATCCACTCAGCGATTCGCTAAAGTACTAGACGTCTCAAAAGAGACAAGTCGGGAGGGGTTGTTCAAGCCGTGGATCAATTCTTGTAATATAAAATGAGACTGTATAGTCCCAGATCCGAACAGCAGTCGACCTTCACCCATCTGTAACTGCGATGAAAATTGAGTTTTATATAATTTCGTCAAATCAACCCACTCGCGATGTATTTTCTAACACACTAGATAAAACACAATTTTCATCGCACTAACAGATGGGTGAAGGTTGACTCTTCTTCGGATCTGAGACCATTACTTTCAAGCGCTGCATAACTTAAAGTTTTCGGTTTCATTTTTCAGAATCAGAATGTTGAGTTGAATCTTTCAACGCAACGCAATGTAAAAAGGCAATATTATATCCGATGTAATTGTTATTGGTTTTGGATTTGCTCGTTGAAAATATCAGCTGCTTGGTATGTTATATGGTGTGAAAGAAAATTATTGAAAAAAATTTTAGTAAATTTAGTAGGTCATGTCATATTTTAATCTAATAACTACATACCTATATTACGAGAAGGAATTGAGCCCAAAAACTAAGATAGCATAACAGCAGAATAATGACTCACGAATCTGCACAATAAACAATAAATTCAGATGACTCTGCATAGAAAGAATTAAGATAATTGCGACCCAAGACGGGAGTGCGGACACAGCATAATATTTAAGAGATTAATCATTTGAGTAATCTCTTCGGAGATTTCAATCGCCAAATTAAAATGTAAGCTCGTCTTGAGATTATTTGTTTCGGTTCTTTGTAATGATTTTGAACTCTTAACTTTTTCTATTACTCCGCCCTTATTTACTCATTCATTCAACATTCATTTAATACACAGATAGTGTAATGTTACAATTGAACATTTTTTGTTGCAAGTGTTGAACTGAAAGTCGAGCTTATCTCTATAGAGAGATTTAGCTCCATCTCCAATCAAAGTTGATTCATCGCACTTCACGTCACACAAGTATTATACAGTGCATTTTGTTTTAGCTCTTTGGTATAACAGGCTTTGCTGCTAAAAGTATAAGAATAATTAAATGTCTTTCTCTGCAGAAGGTTTAAGGAGCTAAGTAATTAAAAGGAGAACAAAAAATATATATAAATAATCTAACCAATAAAATCCGGCACAGTACACACCGCCATTATCAGTTTAAATAATGAAAAAACACACAGGCCCCCCTGTTCTGTATTTTATTTTTCTATGTCCATCCTGTTTGCTAGAAAAGATCTCTTTTTAGAGATAAGCTTGTCTTTGTAAATGACTTCTCTGTATTTTCTGTGTTTTGTCTTTTATGTGCAATAAATATATGCGAAGAAATATGTGTATTGTATAGGTATATGTTTTTTATATGTTTTTAGAATACCTAGTTAAAATAAACACTCATAAAAAAAAGTGTTAAGTCGAGATTAAATCTTGAGTTGACGATGATTTATTCTAACCGTTGAACAATTACCAAGCCAATTAACAACTCCGAAAAAAGTGCGAAGTCCGTTTAAAAAGTTACAGAAGAATTTAAAAACTTTAACTAAAGTAGGTACTTCCTTGATAAAACGGAAATTATGATAAATGATCTTCAAAGAGAAGTTACTTGGTGACCTAAATTAAAAATAACCGCAGGAGATGCAGGTTTGAATCCTGGCTGACGTGCCAATGAGATAATTAAGTTATCTTAAGTATGGTCTGTAACGCAATCAGCTGGGTCGCCCTGCGTTTACAAAATATGTACGGTGTAGGCCAGCCGCCGCGCCGGCCCAATCTAACTGAGTTGCAGCCTGCCAGCCTGCACATTTTATCCGTTATTCGGATCACACGTTATGATGTAGGTCCCATCTACTATCGCTACTTGGTATTTATAAAGTATAAATAAAAATATCGGTCAAGTGCGAGTCGGAATCGCACAAGAAGGGTACCGTACCATCGTACAAAACAACTTACAATAAAACAAAAATAAAATTAAAAACACGTCTCTTGTATGGGGACCTTCTTTAATTGGTAATATCTCTCGTATTTCAGTATTTGTTGTTGTTGTGGCAACAGATATACACATTCTGTGAAAATTTTAACTTTTTAGCTATTACGGTTCGTGCTCTAGGACCCGCTGACGGACGGACGGACGGTCAGACGGACAGCGGAGCCTTAGTAATAGGTAATAGGGTCCCGTTTGGCACCCTTCGGGTACGGTACCCTAAGAAGCCCTCCACCAAACCGCACTGAGCCAGCGTGGTGGAATAAAGGCTCAAACTTCTCGTATCCGGGTAAAAGTCTGTGCTTCTCGGTGGGAACATTAATGGAATACATGTATTTATTTTATTATCGTATGAAAACAAACTAACAAATAGCGTCACGCCTTTTCCCATACGATGCAGAGCGGTGGCAGAGTTACAGCTATGCCTACATAAGCTGTCATGCTCTGGTGGGGCTACCCCAGCATCGTTGCAGTAGTGGGAGATACTAAAGCGATATTTTTTTGCGGTAGAAAACCTAAAAGAAACGGAACCCGAAACGATTTAGCTATTTTAATCATTTAACCCTTTCGTCGACACATCTTATTTATCTATTTTTCTCCTTTGTTCGTTTGTTCGACCCGTGTGCTTCTGAGAGTGAACCAGTTAACATACCAAAACAGCCAAAACGTGTTAGCAAACGTCTCTGCTAGCCCATAAGAGAAAACATGAGGATACACTAAAACATTACAATAAAACCATTAATAAATAAATAAATAACAAAACAAGCTAGTCTTAACATTTACATAATTACACTACTTGAAAACTTATAATTACCGAGCCCGTCTAACTTTAAAAATAACACTAATTCAAGCAAGCTCAACTTTGTTTAAAAAAAAACTAGATTTCAAAGTAAATAACTGCAAAAAGTAATAAATTCCCAACAAGAATTTAATAGAAAACTTGTTCTGCATATAAAGTACCTTGAGTTTACAATTAAATGTGGTATGGATAAACATTTACTTACCTACATAATTTAGGGGTATGATTATCGAAATGGTGCTAAACGGTAACCCATCTCTAAGCCTCCGCTATCCGTCTGTCATATACATATTTTAAATTTTTAGGTGACTGTAACTTTTGGTTTAACCCCTTCACCCTCAGAAGCACACCGCTCGAACGACCGAACAGAACAATGGCGAACTATTGTCATATAAGATTTGTAGGCGAACCAGTTCCGGGCTGAATGTCTAAGGCTGGATTTCACCAACAAAAAGTTATACGAGAATAACTATCCCGGGGATAAATATGATAGTTCAAAATGAGGTTGGCATGATTCTCGCGCATTCGATATACGATATCTACACCGATATCGAGTGATTTTCTACGAGAATCTGTCAATATTGGTTCCGATATCCGTATATCGAAGGCGCGAGAATCGACCCGGCTATAGTGTCTATGAAAAAGTATACTCTCGAGTAAAAGTTACTCTTTCGTTGGTAAAATCCAGCCGAAAAATAGTGTACCTTGTATTTCAGCATCAGACAACCATATGAGAATATGCACACAAGCTACTCAACACACCTTATCAAACCAGAATTTTCTACACAACACGTAACAAATAATTATGACCTTTTGTTGTGTAGATTATGATTTTGTTTATTTAAATGTGTAAACCTATTTCTTCGTATCTCGTCAAACAGTAAACTGGCAGTAAAATAAAGTTCATCAATGTTTTTATAGGCTCGTGGTCTATTCGACATAATATTCATAAAAATCGATCAAGTGCGAGTCGGACTGTCACAAAGAAGGGTTCCGCACCATCGCACAAGCGAAGGTACAAAAAATATGTTTCTTGTATGGGGACCCCATTATTTTTTTACTTCGTTTAGCTCACTTTATGTAGCTGTAGCTGCGTTTCAATTTTCTCTCTAGGTCGTGATATGGACCCCGCTGACGGACAGACGGACAGACGGCCAGGGGAGGCTTAGTAATAAAAGTGAATGCTAAAATTAAATAAGTATCTTTTTCTACATATGTAACATTATTCTCGGTAGTTTACTAAGTAATGGGTACGTAAAGTACATAACTTAGGCAAACTGCCTACGCAGTTCCCGGGCCTCTGCCGTGTCATTTGCTTTGAATTATCGCTCTTAACACGTTGAACGCCACACGGCGCACCGGTGGGCCTAAATGAAATATGTTTTAGGGCATTATGGTTATGGATTTAGGGCATAAAAATAATGTTTTAGGGCATTAAATGAAAGCTTTATTTAAAAATGTTTTTTTACTTCTAATTTTTTGTCTTTGGTTTACAAGATACAAAACGCCATCGTGTGCCATACAAAACGATGGCCTCGTAGACGCTGTAATAGGTTTTGACGTTTGTAGACTGGTCTTGGAACGCGCCTATTTACGTGTCACAAATCTTACTCAGAAGGTCTGTGCTGGCTGGGGGGATGAACTCCCGGTGTCGCTCGCGAGGACTACAGCTCACAGAGCCACTATATTGTATTTAATGCACTAACCATATCCAATCAAAGCATCCGTTCCATAAGTTATCCTGAACTTTAACACTTACCGTACCTAGACAGTATACTTAGTCAGCATAGTGGCGATGGGGCGGTGGCAAAACTATGCGTAAGATGTGCCAGCCACCTATCCTGGCTAGCGGGAACTGAAAGTACTTACATTTGTTAATTGCTATTGGCATTCTTCTCCTGCCTCGTTACCCTAACTATTGAAACTACGGATGGAATAGGTATGTTAACCAAGAGAGAGCCAATTCTCTCGTACTAAGGTTTAAGTTCGATGCAAATCGGCTACCCAAACTGATAAACAAAGCTAGTAAGCAATCTTTATTTCGAGCAAAAAATATCGTTTTTTTTTAGCCGATGTCAAAAGTAAAGTGTTAAACACTTCTTAGGCATTGTACAGAATACCTGATTTTATACTATTAACATCGATTCAATAAGTATGTAGTTTAGTTCTACGAAATGCTTGGTTCCATTCCAGCATATTTTGTTGTCAATATTTAACACACTTGAAACCTTATTCTCCCACCTTTGCTTTAATTTTCATCGAATATTATTTCATTCTGTAAAACCTGCAACCTTGCAGATCTGCCCGCATCAAATCATCCTAATCTAAGGTCCAAACTCTTTGAAATAAGAATTATTTTAGTCATATCATGATATAGCATGTAAGTAAACATTCGTAAATAATATTGTTATCTTATATTGCAGAATATAGTTTAAGTACGACGTACGTAGTTCGGTAAATATTATCGTATCACCTACTTGTTAACCTGAAACTGAGGTCAGGGTTTCTGACAAAAAAATCTAGAAGCTTGTAACGAGAGATAAGGGTCAAACAAACGTCACCTACGTAATGTTACGTAATGTCGTTGTATTACTATTGTAAATTAGGAAAGTAGTTTCCTAGTGATTTGGGAGATTAAAGAGCAAAATATTTACAGCAAACCAAATAAAACATTACAAAGCTATATATTTACATAAGAAAATGCATGGCTTTACGCGTCTTCCCAGTTCGTTTGGTCCATGTCGTACTCCCTCAGTACGTACTTCTCCCAGCGGTCCCGCATGTCGCAACCCTCTTTCCTGTGAAACACCTTCACATCGACAAACTTCATGTTGGGCACAAAGAACTGTGTGACATCAATGTGACGGTCAAGAGGGAAACCAAGTGGCATTTTGTCCAAGAGAACTGTGGATCGTTCAACGCGTCTTTCCTTCTCTACACGATTAGTGTCGAAGTACAAGTCGTGGTCAACAGCCTCGACCAATTTCAAAGGTGTGACAATGACGTACAGCATCATATCCATACCAGAGATGTGACCCTTGGGCAACAGAAGTCGTCTGGGGAAACCAGTGTTATAGTTCTTCATTAGAGTACGTAACTTATTCTCGATATCACCGGGGTGGTTGAGCATAACCCACAGTTCACGGATAGTAATGCGGTTTGGCTCCACATTGTGCATATCGTGGGACCTCCTCACGATTGTGTTTTTGCCAGTCTGGAGCTTGAACAAGAAAGAGTCCAGCTCAACAAAGTTATGGCGGTTCTTGTTCAGATCGATCAGACGGCCAAGATGGTCCCTCTTGGGTCCAAGAAAAACCCTCACAACAGAGTCAACGGCCTTGTCAGAGTCGATTTCAAGAGTAACGCTGAAATCGTTGTGATTCAATAGCTTCTTGCGGGCACCGATAATCATGTTAGATTTCTTTTGCATTAGTTCTTCGTCAGTGAGCATTATAGCGTTGGTAATGTCGATATAGTGGTCAGCGAAGAACGTTTCTAGTTTTTCGACAACAACCTTGTCAATTTTAATCCCAGGGAATAGAACTTGCTCCTTGGTGTAGCTTGGCAAACGGAGCTTAAATAGTACGAGCAGGTCACAGAGCCTCTTCTGCAGTTGATAGAAGACGGGGTCGCGGAGAGCGGTCTCGAAGCTGTCCAATAGTGTTGGTGTGACGAAGTATCTGAAGAAAAAGAGAAATGATGTGATAAATTTTGCCTCACAAATAGGCTTACCCTTACGGCGCCAATCGGGACCCTATTTAAAATAAACTCAGTTTTTGAAGTAAAACTTCTTGGGGCACGGGGGTAAAATTTATTTAACCTCTCAACTGTGGGTTATTCATATATTTGCTTTTCAATTACTACTAGCCGGGTGCTATCACGAGTGGCTAAGAAATGTAACGGAAATTGGAATCGGTGACGTCAGGGTCGGCTGAAGACTTTTAAAACCGCAACTATTTTCAATACGGTTTTTAACTAATCATATAAGATAATAATACATTCGTACAATAAAGAATGTTAATTAGTGAGAGAAAAACCTGATGAAACGTTAACAAATAAAAATTATTTTAAGCATTCTTCCACGAGTTCTTGATTTCCGGTAAAGGCCAAAACCAGTGACGTGACCAAAAACTACTTCGTTCAACCTCTTTGTTGGAACCGGAACTTATGTTTGACAGTTGTGCGATGCGATCCATACAGTTTGTAAGAAAAGAGTTTCATCAATGTCACACGGGTCGATATGGATTTCTAAAATGATGAACGAATCGTTTTGTGGCCGGTAACTATGGAATAGGTACCTAAAACGCGCTGCGTAGTCGCGCAACAGGCAGCTAGTAATCGCATAAAGTCACTTAGAATCATCCAAATGTGATATTTAGTTTTCAAGCAAATTCCGATGTGATGGATGGCTGCATTAAGACTTCTTGAAAACAATAAGTAGGTACCTAGAACTGTTCTAAAGCCACTTTTTATTATATAGTGCAGTTCAAGTCACAAATTAGCAGTTTAGCTACTAAGTACGTGTCATACCTACCTATTTAATGTTTATCTGTAGTAAACGGCCAAAGCGAGGTCTACAGCTTACAGAGCCATAAGTTTAATGGCTTATTGTTTCGCTTATTTGTTTGTATGTAATTTTTGTAATACATATTTTAAAGTTGAATTGTTGTTATAACTGTTTAAATTATACGATTTTGATTTTAATAAGCTTTTGTAATTTTAAAGTTAATGCTTCATGCCAGTCAATAATGTTGAAGTAAAATATCAAAATCGAGGTATGTCGTATGGCGGACTAAGGAAATGTCAAGAATAAAATTAAATAAGAGTTACGTCATCGCTTCGCGATGAAGTAACCCTAAAAAATCCTAGCAAAGTAGGTATGTATAGGTTAGCGGGGGTAGCATAAGGCACGCCAGTCACCCCAGCCACGCATTTTGTCACAATTTAATGTCATATCATAATGAATGCGCGCTATTTTATGGAGAAACATCATTGAGACGCGAAAGGAGTTGGCAATTTGGCAAAATGACTGCCCCAGACATGTACAAAGACTTCTCAACAGCCAATTAATAGCATTTAAATATTCTCTCATAAATTACTGCGTCTTTAGTTAGTTTGTAGAACTTGAAGGAAATGATTAAATAATTAAGAGTTGTCACTTCATACTCTATGATTCCGCCATTGATTAGTGACTTTTGCCATCGTTAAAAATAACATGCAACATAATTGCCAACTAGCAAAACTGTTGAAAACAGGAGGTTTTCAGAGGAGTGGCTAGATGGCGTTATGTTGCATGTTATTGCAAAATGGTGCTTATTTCTAGCGACGGCAAAGGTCACGGAGTCATATTGGAATCACGGAGTATTGAGTAACAACTCTTATTTACCTATATTTAATTTTTTTTTCTTCAAGTTCTACAAACTAAATACAGACGCAGTAAATTAAATTTATGAATGAATATTTAAATGCTATTGGCTGTTGAGAAGTCTTTGTACATGTCTGGGGCAGTCGTCCATATATTGATTTAGCTATCTTCTTTGTCATTTATCTGCGCGACTGAGGTGAGTGGCAAGCCTTATGGTAGCCCCGCAGGTACACATTAACTTGGAATAGTTGAAAATACGTACTCGATCAATTAAATAAAGGGACTGGGCACAGAGACAAGCAAAGTAATGCATACATTTGAGCGAGACGGCTTAAAGACGTGACGTCAGATGGTATATAATCTGAGCGAGATGCAAATAGTAGTGACACTATTGAATGAGTTAAGTATATCACCACGAGCGCGACAAATTGTAGATAAGGAATGGTGGGAAATAAATGACATGACGTATTAAAAGTAAGTTCAAGTATAAAATAATTTCAAATAATCGGACGTCTGAAACTTAAAAGTAACTTGAAGCAGAGATTGGATCTCAAAATTGGAAATTTAAATCTCTTTTAGTATAGGTAGGTATAGGTGTATAGTATAGGTACCACTTAATGATCTAGCTACAGAAGTTTTACTTCTAACACGTGTACGGTGCTACACGCGATTTTTTTTTACAGTCCGTCTGCTTTGGTCTGCCCTTTTGCTCTTTATGATATGAAAAATAAACGTATTAATGTAAAAAACGCGAGATTATAATCTAATGAAAAAAGCCGTTACATTATAATATGTCGATAAATTGTAAACAAGATCGAAAAGCATTAATGCTTTTTTGGTACTTACAAGTCAACCTAACATGAAAGATAAACGGGGATTCGCTTCACTCAACCCCTTTATCCTTCAACAATCCTGACCCACCACTTGACTGTGCCCAGTGATCCGTTATTTCAGTTTATCTACTAACGCGTTATATTGTTATGAAGATCGGTACAGTTCACAATTTATTGACAGATTATAATCTATCGGATTTAAAACCTTTAGATTGTAATCTCGCGGGTTTCACAATTTTACAGTGATATATCTAGTATTTGATGTTGTACACTTGGATCTATGGATTTATTTCTCCTTTCCATCCTGGGTATGCTGGAAGAAATCACTTGATGGAGATAAGCTCGCCTTTGTTCATGTTATTTCCATTGTTAAATTTCATAATGTATTGATTTGTGTGCAATACAGTATATTGCAATATCTAATTTATACACATTATTTTGTAGTAATGGTAGACTGGTAGTTGGTAAGAAAAACTTACTTGTCTGTGGTAAGGGTGTTGAATCCTATGACTGCTTTCAACACGAGGTCAAGGTATCGGTAAGCATAGACGCGAGTCTTGTCTACGTTGCTCTTATCGACCTTAGCGAACACAAGTTTGCCAAGTGTTTCAACATCTTCGGGTTTGTTGAGTTCCAATCGTACACCTCGAACCTAATGACAAAGAAATAATGTATTATGCTGTTCCCTCTCGCTACCCCGTCTATTGGTCACCAATGTCCTTATGAGACTATGCTGAGAATGCTTTTAAGTATAGACGACTGGAAATGATTGGATTTGGGTAATTTATTATCTCGTTAATTGAACTTAGGCTGTTTGAATCAACTTACTTCAATGTATCCCTTAATGATAGCTTCTTTGAATATGGTTTCGACGTCATCAACAAAACGAAGGAGCTCAATGTTGTCATCATGGTCGCGGGCAAGGACAAAATTGTTATGTCTGGCTGGCAGTTGAATACCGTTGTGCAGCAGCATCCAAGGAAATACTCCACTCTTGATAGGTTTGACTAAGGAAAGGGTGTCAACCTCACCCAAACCATTGGAAAGGCGTTCCAAGTAGTAACGTGCAAGGAGTTGCTGGTACATGTATAGATTGAGCTCACCACGTCTGATCTTAAGCTTATCGAAGACAATGTCTTTCATCCAAAATGGATAGTCGACATGGAAGTAGTAAAAGTATGTGTTCAGGTCAACATCTTCGGTGAAGTACCTCAACTTGTCGTCATCATTAAGGTAAAAACGAGTGTCGTACACATTCTCATCGATGACGAATACATCGCCAACGTCATCGTTGTAGCTTTTTTCGATTCCGTATAGCTCGCAAAGTTTGGGATCAAGCAGACCGTTTTTCATTTTCAGTAGATATGCCTTTTGGATGACATCGGCACGTAGGTAGTAGTAAGGGTAGATTTCGTAAGGAGCAGGGAGGATGACGCCCTTGCAGTCGTCACGATGACGGCAGGCCACGGTCAGGGCGTAGACGAACATGCCTTCGTTTAGGTTCAGGCGCATCCAGCTGGCGGCCGCGGCGAAGGTAGTGAAATCCTTCGCGTAGTGCAGCAGATGGAAAGCGGTGACGACTTCCTCTAACTGACGGTTGATGTGGAGTGAGAATACCTCTCCTTGGGGAAGCAATCCAAATTTCATCATGCCCATAAACTTCTTTACGACATCAGTTTTCTGAAAATATGTTATTACTTGTGAACACTTGAAACAAAAATTAGCAGCACCTCTTTTCTTTCTCACAATTGCGCCAACAAAAGCATAAGAGAAATTCTGACTAATGATGATTTAGATTGTTAAACAAGAAGCCCATTTATCCAACAGTGGGCAAATGAAGGCCATGTAGGTAATTAAGGTATTTTAGTGTGGGATAGTGGAAATGTACATGTGAATTTTGAGACATGATCACACTTACAGCAAATCTGTCGATGTTAGCATCAAATTTGAAGTCCTTGCCGAGATCTTCAATCTCTTTGTGCATGCACGGCTGCAATATGTGGTCTACTAACTTGAGGAGCAGAACTTGCTTGTCCTTAAAACTGAATGTTTCTGCAAAAGATGAAAAACATACGACATTAGAAAGTATTTCTGACAAAGTAACTTTATTTCGTTTTGAAGAGGGACTGGGCTGGCGGCGTCGCTAGTATTAAACCGCTCCATTGGGGCAAAATAACAACTATACAGGATGTAAATGAATTGACCCAAAATGAGAAACTACTATGTTAAGGACATCATTCTGAGCATTTTTCATAAAAATACTTTTTGTTGTACGCTGGTCCGGAACCCTCCGTGTCAGTCGGACACTCGCTGAACCGCCTGACTGAACATTATCAATAACGGGCAGTGGTCCGAAATATCTAATGAGAAATTAAATGACTTACGGGGCTCAGTGTCCAGCTCGTTGACGGGAGTGGCTGCGGCAGCGGCCGCTAAGCCGAGAAGTACCAAACTGACGGCCTTCATCGTCATCTGATTCAGCACGAATGTACCTAATCGAAATCGTCCTCGCTATTTATACAATTCCTTATGTTTTTATTCCGGAATGTCATTCTACCTCATACCTAGATAGTAACAAGATAATTAAATTTTGGTGTAAAAGATATCGCTTGTTTTATTTTTAAATGAATTGATAACGTTAAAATTGGGCACTAAGTTCATGTTCATATAAGAAATAACATAAACATCTAGGTATGTTACCCGAACAGACATAAATTAATGTTAAATTAGGTCATGATTTTGACTTAACTATACTGAGTCCAGGCAAATTGAACCAAACAAACAATCAGCGGAATTAAATACGGAGCAAGGATCATTTATAGGGACTAATTAAAAACGCTTCAGGATTTTGTTGGGGCGGGTAATCTGAAAATATTCAAATAAATTCCTCTCATTTATCTATGCCGCTAGGGTGATATGTTAAAGGTGTCTTTTTCCAGTTATTCTCTCATAAATAACTGACAGATAGATAGCCCGAGTCAGCTATACAGACGGAAGCGTAGGCTTGGTAATAAGGTTCCGTTGGCCACACTGAAAAACCTAGAAAATAAACATTTACATGTACTAAGAGCACTCGCATATTTCTTATAAAATGAACATTTACATACAGGCAAAAACATTGCTTCTGTCCCTCTCTACACTCGGCACAAATCCATCCGAGACAACATGTAATTTCGTCGCTGACGCTTCACAAAACGGTCACTGATGTCGTGACCGGGGTTCCGACGAGCGGCTGCCGCAAGTTACAATTTGGACGTGATCACTCCAACTTCCCCTGTTGCAATGCCCCTCGATTGATGTATTGAACGAATTAGTAAATCATGGGGTAAGTTAGCAAACCAGTAAGTCAGTGAGATAAGCTCGCCTTTGTACATGGTCTATCTTTTCTAAGTTTTGTGCATGTCTGTTTTGTGTGATACAATAAAGGTAGGTATAGGACATAATACCGCAAGACATATTAAGGGCGGGCCCTAGGCAATCAGAACTAAGAATTTCATCCTTAACTTACTTTTAGAGGAAACTAAATAAAAAAATAAAAAAGGTTAAAGCCAAGCTAAGGAAGTCTGAAACTGAGGAACATACTGTGCCATTTTTATAATGATTAGATAAATAACAAGAACACAAATTCAGATGCGGTGCAAATTATAAAATAAAACATCGTGACAGACAGATTTTCTGTCAACTTCAAGAGACTTTTCTATAGAGCAAAATTAATAAAATAACGTTTATGGGAAAGCAAAGTCACGCTGACACTCATGATAAACAAGCTAGTGAAAAAACATACAGCAATAATACTCGTCATTCCGAGCGATATGTGTATTGCTAAAGGCTGTTTTTGCCTAGAGCGCCATCTTAATACATGTTTAGTTTATTATTGTTGTATAATCATTACACATAGGTCTACTCCTGTTCAGGTATCATCCTCTCACATCGGAACTTGGTTCGATGGAAGAGATCTCTTATTATAGATAAGCTCTCCTTTGTACACTATATTTAATTATACATTAAAATATCGATACGCCTTTAACCACACGGTCGATGTAGATTAATTTATCTACTTTTACTACCTGTGCCTCTGCCAGTATGAGAAATGCCGAAACACTCTTTTGTTATTGTTATTGTTGTCAAGGGGTCGAAGGTGAATTTAATGCAGCAAATACTTTTGCGATATATTCGATTGAAAATTCCGATTTATTTACATTTGTCGACGCCCCGCGCCGCCCCGCGC
The DNA here is from genome assembly GCA_963457715.1 of Argyresthia albistria. Lineage (NCBI taxonomy): Eukaryota > Metazoa > Arthropoda > Insecta > Lepidoptera > Argyresthiidae > Argyresthia > Argyresthia albistria. The sequence goes on from OY735253.1 coordinate 653,456, forward strand.
CGCCCCGCTCTAGATTCGAGCTCAAATTGCGGAATTGACAGCGACGTATGAAATTCACAACGTTTTCACCGTTTTCAATAATCTGGAACATATTTTTAGATGTTTGTCGATATTTTATTTTCTCTTTTTGCATGTCAAACGTCTCGGTAGGTTTGGTTTATTCATGGATTTCAGTTCCGCTGATTCAAGTCTTCAATTTTTGTCCATCTGTTGCAGACGCTGTACGTTTCATGGACTGAAATCTATAAATCATAATAATATAGCGTCTCCTAATTGTGCCCAGTTTTAGTTTTGGCGCAAAATGCCGGTTTGTTCGTAGCCGGAGCCCCGTGGACAAGCCGAAAGCGGCATCTTGCGCCCTCGCTATAGCTATTGTCATGCGATTCTGTACGCGACTCGCGGCCTAGATAACCAACCTAGCTAATATAACATTACAGAGAATTGGTCAAACAGAAGAGGAACTTGCATCTGAAATCTCAGTGGCTAATGGTTGCTCCCAGTCCCTTTTTCTGCACCCGACCGATTATCAGGAGGTGGGGAAAGTTATCACACGCCTACAAATAAAAAGTGCTCCGGGACTAGATAGTATAAATAATCGACTAATAAAACAAACAATGCACCAGATATTACCTCCCCTGACTCACATAATCAACACTAGCCTATCAACGGGAGATTTCCCAGATGCCTGGAAAACAGCCGCGGTATGTCCTATTTACAAAGATGGAGCAAAAAACAATCCAGCAAACTACCGGCCAATATCTTTACTTTCTACTCTATCAAAAATACTAGAGAAAATAGTTAACAGTCGTCTTCTGAAATTTATAGAAGTAAATAATTTGTTACCATCTAACCAATACGGTTTCCGAAAGGGAATGTGTACGGAGGACGCAGTAGGAAACCTTACAGATCTGGTTTCCAGTATTTTGGATGGGGGTAGGGCCTGTGTAGGTGTCTTTTTAGACCTTGCGAAGGCCTTCGACACGGTGTCTATCCCGATCCTCTTTCGGAAGCTAGAACTTTTTGGTGTAAGAGGCACAGCTCTTAAATGGTTCCAGACCTACCTCACCTGTAGGAGCCAATGCGTTAAAATTGATGGTCTGAGAAGTACTGAGTCTGCGATAAGTTACGGAGTTCCCCAGGGAAGCATCCTAGGGCCTTCCCTGTTCCTCGTCTACTTAAGTGACATAGCTGCAATTGATCTTGGGGATGCTAAACTGTTTTGCTACGCTGACGATACTGCGGTCATATTTCAGGAAAAGAAGTGGAGTGGGGCTTTTCAGGCAGCAGAGAGAGGCATGACTCGCTTGGGCGAGTGGCTCAGTAAAAACCTACTGACCCTTAATACTACTAAAACAAAGTTTGTTTCTTTTTATAAAACCCGTGCCTCAGCTCCTCGTTTTTCACCGAGCATCAAGGTTCATCAATGTGATCAAATTGGCTTAACTTGTGACTGTCCTGAAATAATAAGTGAAAACAATATTACATATTTAGGTGTAACCCTTGATGAAAAACTATCCTTCCAACAACACATCAATAAAGTAGCTAGGAAAATTAGAAAGACTATTTATATAATGGAAATTTTAAGACACAGCGCAGACAAGGAACTACTCAGACTAATTTACACGGCGATCTGCCAATCAGTAATCGGCTATTGTCTATCTGTGTGGGGAGGTGCACAAAAAACAACAATGCTGGTAATTGAAAGAGCTCAAAGAGCTGTACTTAAAGTGATGCTACAGAAACCACGCCGATATCCCACTGCCAACTTGTATGATGACTGTCAGCTCTTGAGCGTCAGGAAATTTTATCTGTTGAAGGCTACCATCATTACACACCAAGCATTAATCATATCACCACATCACGAAGCCATTCTAACAAAACGAACATACAAAGCACCCACCATTGGAGTTAAAACTACCTTCGCTCGTAGATTTGGCAGACATCTCCACGCCTTTGTCTACAATAATATAACTAAGGCTTGCGATCTTAAGCAACTAACAACTAGAGAGGTCAAAAACCGAGTTACTAAGTGGTTGCTTACACTTACTTACGACGATGCTGAAGATCTATTAAACGTCACGACCTAAGTACAATACATTTTATATATTTTTAATAATTTATTTATTTATACATTACACTTTATATATTTTTAATAATTATATTTACACATAATATAGAATAGGTCTATAAAAAATTGTAAAATAAATTGTAAAACAAATAAGTACCTATTGATTTATGCAAATATAATATATACTTATATAAGTTACTAACAATATTCTAAAACAATAAAATCGTTATAGATAAATAAAATAAAATTCTAAAAACGCGATCGCGGAACTGCTGTGTCGTGTATGGCAACCGGTATATTAGGAAGCGCGCGATACAGGTTCGCCTAGTGCGCGCTTCGCAAGCAAGCTGCCGGACAACTACCCTCTTTAATGTTTTGTTAACATCTTTTGTTAAAACCATATTATATTAGGTACTGTCCAAACATACTGCCAAATAAAGAATTATGAATTATGAATTATTTCTCCAGTTTTTCGTGAGCGTGACATTTTTACCAGCAAAAACAGCAAGAAAAAAGTATATTTAAAACTACGCATATTTTTTTGGAAATCTTGTCTGTAGGCCGCAGGCTGTAGGCGCAGTACAGCCTGATTTTGATACTTCTTACTCGTTAAAATATAAGGAGTCAGGTTTAAACCATAATCAGTCTCAAATTACTAGCTCATTCGCTGACAGAACTCCAAGTTTCTCTTCCCTTACCTATCGAGAAACTCAGTGTGCCCTATCCTATGGCACGCAAGGCCTATGACAATATGTCTACGTCAACTTTGACGTATTTACGGCCTGCGTCAGCCTGTCGCTTCACTTGCAATGTCCTGACTCGTGCCTGGCCGGGGTTGACGGTCCGATATGTTGGCGTGAGCAATGATTCTGCTCTTTTGGTAACATTGCACTTTTGATTCCATGGTCAGCACATAAAGGTAGATTATACGGACGTTCTAACGGTGATGGAAAATATTGTGGGGTAACCTTCATTACTCCATAGCTGTGGTGATTTATCAAGCAAAATTGAGCATTGAATAACTGGCAAAGTGTATACTATAGGTAATTGTGATTCTGTCACCCCGTATGAGATTCTGTCACCCCGTATGAGATTCGGTCACCCCGTATGAGAAAAAGGCGTACTGATATGTTAGGCTATTGGAAACGTATATTGGTTGGTTATTCTTATATACTTGGAAGTGGTTATCGAAGAAAATACCAAACAAAACAAACAAATGTAGTGTCACGCCTTTTTCCATACGGGGTGGCAGAGGCACAATAATTGTGCCCACTTTAGCCAGTGATTCAATACTCCATTCTGCGTGGCAGGGGGCAAACCCATCGCCGCATCTATGAAGTAATGAAGGTTTCCTTACGATTTTTTCCATCACCGTTAAAATATCCGTATTAACGTACTTATGATAAATGAATTATCTCAGTGGTAAATGGTCAGCACCGGGATTCGAACCTGCACCTCCGGCGTGAGAAGCAAGCATGAAACCCACATGACCACGGAGCTCATAAAATACCCTCGAGGTATATTTACATCGATGGCCGTCACTTGACCACATCACATTTTAAAAGGCAATCGCTCGCTGGTACATCCGACCCGTCATTATAATCTACGCCCAATAATTTCGTACCGCTGCTATTATTGTATTATGATCATAATATCGATAATGCCTATTATTATGCAAAGTTAACGATTTCGAACACTTAAAAAGAGGCTGCTTTAAATAACGACAGGGAATTTCTTGAATGCTTACGATAATTTTGAACCTACCCATAACTACCATGTTGTGTATTTTTTTAAACATTTATTATTGGCCGATTTCTATGATGACATCAGACAGATCTACCAGTCAAGAAAAGTCACAAAAGAATGTCAATAAACCTGACTTGCTTTCGAATCCGCAGTCAAAAATAAACTAATTAAAATGAGTTTTAAAATATATGTAAGAAAAGAACGTATAATTTTGACGCCTTGGGAATTTGTCTCTCATACATATTTAGTTTGTTCAGTTCAGTTCAGTTCAAAAATTTTATTGACCATAAAATCATACATATTACTTAGTCAACGTCAATATAATATTAATATTTTTGTATACTACCGCCCGTTCGGAAGTTGTGGGCTTAGGGATGGAGCAAAGAAGGGCAAGAAACCTCCCCCGTACCTCTTTTAAAATATCAGAGCCTTAAAAATACAATGTTATGTATTTCTACTTAAGTCTAAGGAAATACACCGAGGAGAGACGTACTGACTCAGTCCATCGCCCCTCTTTGGATTTCTGTGCGCTGAGATGGTAAAGACCATGCAGTTTTGTCATCTAAATATTCTTTTACACTGTAATATGACTTCTTCAATAGGCCGTTTTTGACATAGTTTTTGAACCTCCTTTCTGGTAGGTCCGTTGCTTCATTAGGTATTTTATTATAAAAACTAACACATACTCCCATAAAAGAGTGAGCAACCTTACTGAGTCTGAACGCGGGCATAGCAATCTTATTTCTATTTCTAGTGCCAATACTATGATTATGACCTAAAGTCTTAAATAAACCTATGTTTTTTCTGGTATACATGATATTTTCATAAATGTATTGACAGGTAACAGTAAGTATATTGATATTTTTGAATTTGTCCCTTAGTGATTGCCTAGCATCTAGTTGATAGATAGCCCGAATGGCCCTTTTTTGTAAGACAAATATTGTGTTTATATCTGCCGCTCTCCCCCAAAGAAGTATTCCGTAAGACATAATACTATGGAAATAACTAAAGTAAACCAATCTGGCAGTTCCTACATCTGTGATGTGTCTGATTTGCCTGACCGCATAAGCAGCTGAGCTAAGTCTTCGTGAGAGACTAGTTACATGAGGACCCCATTGAAGTTTCGAGTCTATAGTGATTCCAAGGAAAATTGTTTCTTCAACGAGGTCTAGTCTTTCCGTTCCTATGCTTACACTCGTGTCCACCTGCCGCACATTCGGTAAACAGAATTTGATACATTTTGTCTTCTTCGAGTTTAATAAAAGGTTGTTTACATTAAACCAACTTAACACATGAGAGAGCGTACTATTTGCATCGTCTAGAATTTCTTGTTGTCTTTTCACCTTAAAGATAATGGATGTGTCATCAGCAAATAGTACAATCTGAGTCATTTTCTCCACCATATACGGCAGGTCATTCACGTAAACTAAGAAAAGGAACGGACCCAGAATAGAGCCTTGGGGGACACCAATATTCATATGCGTTCCGGTAGACTTATTTCTATTTATATCTACTTTTAGTACTCTATCTACTTTGTGTACCAACATAATTTAAAATACCTACTTGTTTTGGCTTTATATAAGTCTTCACAGTATCCAAATCCCATTCAAAATACCATTTGGTTAATAAATCACCGGTGACTAATTAAACGGTGGTTTAAACGTTGGCGTTAAGTTTAGGAACATGTTAACAAATTAACAGATCGTTCTCAGTCGAATTGCCGGCTGACGACAGGTTAATGAGAAATCGTAGAGACTGTAAGCAGAATTAGCTCTTAATGTGCCAACTAAAGTTTAAGACAAAATGAGAATATCTCAAGGCATCAAAAACACAAACTTTCTAAAAAACTACAAAGTTACATTGTCAGGACTCCGGAGTCTACCGTTGGTAAGGAAGCAAAAATATTTGTATTACGAGTACCTTTGTCCATTTTCACTGCACAGACGGACGTTACGATCCAAATCGAATTTTTCACGAAAACCAAACCCCGTCTCTCTCCAAAACTATTATCAGAACACAAGTGAAATCATATTGTAGCAAATACCTCAGCTAGATAGAAACACAATCGAAAGTAGGTCGAACTCAGCAGTTGAACGTAAGTTTGTACTCCTTTGGGTCTTGGACGCTATTGAAATTTATGATTTTCGGAATAATAAAAGCGAAGAAAGAATATGTAATCATATTATAAGTTCGCTTGAAACTGCAACAAATTTTACCCCGAAACTTTATTTTATGGAGCAAAATGGCTGTGAAAGTTTGCTTCTTGAATTTCATGAGATTCTGAGCAAGTACGTTAGGTAGTGTTTGTGTATTGTTCTGGGTATATTGGTAACTTTGTTCTAAGATCACATTAACCTAGATCTTAAAACATTTAGATTTAAATTGATTGTTCATACGTCGCCTCCGAAGTTTAATCATATTACCGTCTCGTACCTCTCATTGTTGACGTTCATAGTAATCCATTATGATATTGTACACAGAAAAGAGTTTTGAGTAAGTATTGGCTCTTTTACTTACTTACCTTTGTTGAAACATTCTCTTCTTCTCTAACACTCTGTTTTCTCAGTCTCAGAATACCTACTGTCTTTTATTTGATGATGACAATGACTCACATAAACCCTTGAACAACAAGTAAACCTTTTTAAAAACAAACACAACTAGTTCCTATTATACTCAGAAGACTGAATGAACTGTTCAAATATATGTTAATATTTATTCTTCTGGTTAGTTTGTAAGCATTGTAGTGTATGGCCCTTACTTTGTTAACAATAGAATGAGGAGGTCACGAAGGGTATTAAGGAACTCGTGTCAAAAGTTAGGAAAGGATGTGCTTATTACCATAAAGGATACTCAATGGATTCAGGTGCAGTTTGTCATATATTTTTTTCTCTACACGTGTGCCAACTACCTGCCCGATTGTCTGACGAAATGTATTTTTTTTTCATGATACAAAAAGCTTGTAGAGCGTAGTTTAACGACTTCAGGCTTGGTCATTGGTCAATCAATTGGAATAAATTGATATTTTTCAAAAGTTAAAATGGGATACCCTGTGTCATCTGTAAAATTAAGACTGATAGTGCCTGACTGATTAACACGCAAAATGTTTAAACGTTAGCGCTCAAATGTAGTGAGTGGCCTATTTATTTAACCTTCGCTCGTATATTGAAAAGGACAAAAAAACTTGTCTCCCGAACAAATAGATCATCACGACTAGGCTGTAAAAAAAGCTTTATTATCTTCTCCGGTTATGAGACATAATTTTGAGTACAACAGCCCGTCGGTATCCATCACGCCCTCCATTAGTTTTTAATCTATTTTTAAAATAGCTTCCTTGACTTCCTATTTTCTTCTTTTTGATCCAAATTTTCGGCCAGACCTTTTAATTTTGTAAGGAGGCCCATCGTAAGTTTTAATGTGACGTTATTTAGTGTTGATGATGTTTGAAATGTTATAACACGACACTTCCGTGAGGCCGGCTAATTAATCAATTTATAATAGGCGGAACATAGTAATCTAATTATAGTGAATTTTGACTGTTAGTTAAAATCTTGACTAAAATAGCATGAACCCGTGATTAGAACAGGAATTCGGGAAAAGGAAAAAAAGTTTTATAGCATAATGCGACATCGCCAAGGTACCCAAAAATGTTTGTATCCAAACATTTTTTATTCCTGTTACTGATCTTCCATTTATATCCCATTGTTTATTTTCCTTAAAAAAGTAAACCCTTGCCTTTTTAGGGCCATCTTAATACGAGACAAGGAGTGTTATGTTAAAGAGGTGTGCAAAAAATGTCCTGCGCCTTAAATGGTATCGAAAGGTTCCGAATTATAGGTCCTTTTTAGGATGCCGTATTGTAAAAAAAACAATCGGTCAAGTGCGGGTCGAAATCGCACACGAACGAAGGGTACCGGACCATCGTACAAACAACTCAAAAAAAGAAATTAAAAAAGATTATGCCCTCACAAGGATTTGAACTTACGACCTACCTACATCATACCGGCAGCTCTACCACAACGAAGTCAGTTAATTCGAAATTTACATCATATTGAAATGCGTGGTCTATCAAAACACGTCTCTTGTATGGGGACCCCCTTTAATTGGTAATATCTCTCGTATTTCAGTATTTGTTGTTGTTGCAACAACAGATATTTCGTAATTTCGTAATTTGTTTATTGTACTAACACAATAATGACATACAGAAAACTTATAATAGATAGACAATGAACAAAGGCGAGCTTATCTCTAACAAGATATTTCTTCCAGCAAACCATTGATTCAACCAGATATGTACACATTCTGTGAAAATTTCAACTTTCTAACTATTACGGTTTGTGCTCTAGGACTTGCTGACGGACAGACAGACAGACGGACAGACGGGCGGACAGCGTAGGCTTAGTAATCGTATTAGTATAATATTATAGTATCTGTGGTAATAGGGACCGTTTGGCACCCTTCGGGTATGGTACCCTAAGAAGGAACATTTTAGTCATAGTTCTCAAATATAAAGTTTAAACAGGTATTGTACTTTTATTTTGACATGTCTACTAATAAAGGAAGGTAAATTGACCACTTTTTGAAATTGCTAGTGCTTACAACTAAATTAAAATAATGAAAAATAATAAGAAAACAAAAGATCCCAGAGAGAGGAGACTGGATGTTCAAATAGTTTAAAAGGATGAAAAGAAATGCCGCATGCATGTCGGAGGCCTTTTAAAGAGTAAAATTGAGCCATTATCCACTACGCTGGCTCAGGCCAAGACATTTATGTGATATTTATACCGCCGAATCCAGCCGCCCGATTTCACCAAACGCTCGCAATAATCACCTCAGTAACGGCAACAAATTACAACAAACGACATAATCACTCCCGTCTGCCATTAAACTAATAGCAAAATAAAGACCTCTAAAGCAAATACTTAATGGAGTGATTAAATTCCACAGAGCAATAGCGTCGCGTGAAAAATCGCGAGACTTAACCTCTACACTGCGGCGCGCTAGGGTCGCGGAGACACAGGTAATTAGTAATGTCGTCGGGGCAATTTGTTCCCCGATCCACCTGCTTGTCGCTGCTGAGTGCAGTGTTTGTCATGCTAATCCGCCATTTTGTATCGGTAGATCTTGTTTCGTTTGCAGTTTGAAATACAGCGTCACGTCGCCGTTTCCCATGCGGGGTGGCAGAGGGACACTTATTCGATACTCTATTTTGCATGATGCCCATCGCCGCAACTATGGAGTAATGAAGGTTTCCTCACAATGTTTTCCATCACTTTTAGAACGTCCGTATAATAATGTACTTAAAGTAAATAAGTTATCTCATTGGTACATACATGGTCAGCACCAGTATTCGAACCTACATCACCTGCGTGAGAAGCAAGTGAAGCTCTTGAAGTTGTGGAAACAAATCTTTTCCAAAAAATAAACTCAAACAGGTAAACTCTAATAGGTTTTGTGGATACCAGCAGGAAGATTAACAATTATTAACAATTATGTACGTAAGTGCACGAAATTGTTTAACTAATTTTATCTCTATGTAAATTTGCGGAAAAGACAGTCCAGATTTGGGTTTGTATTAAAATTTATGGAAAAAGCGTTAAAAAGAAACAGGACGAAACTTAAGCTGCAAAACTACGAATATCTGGCGTCAAAAGGACTGAAATTTAAAATCACAATTTTACATCTCACTTTGAGAAATATTAAAGTAAAACTACTTGGTTTTGTTCCTTTCTTAACCGACAACAGAAAAGTCCAATTTTGCCTCTCATTGTGTATTCGCACTCGACTCAAATCATATTTTAGTTGTCGCTTTTAGTACGGGAGCTTTCATACAACTGTTTTTCTGATTCGCTGAAATGGTGAACAATTAATGTCCTGCCATCGAAATCGAATTACCTAGTATGACTAAGTACTACCTATTATAATGAAATTAAAAAATTTCGTCTGCTTCTTTTGACACACACATAAAAAAGCTTCGTAAACAACTTGAACTAAAAGGGACACATTAAAACGTTTAGTACTATTGGTCTGATGAAAATAAGGGCCTAAAAAGCTCCGAGTTCCTTCATCACCCAGAAATGTCACATAATAATTAGTTGCGTCACTCATTTTCCCATAAATAGTGGCAGAGGCACAGTTTTGCCCTAGTTAAGCCAGATATTCTAGCGATCCATTTTGCGTGGCAGAGTGCTAGCCCATCACCACGGCTATGAAGGTTTCCTCACGAAGTTTTCCATCACCATTAAAACTACAATTAGATCTTAACTAATTTGGATACTTTGTACGACGAATTGGATTTTTTCTGTCATGTTGTACGAATTTACTTTAAATAAATAAATAAATAAATAGGTAACTAGAAGAAGCGTTCGTGGTCCAGCGGTAATGCCTCATCGGAAATTATTGTGCGGTTCGCAATATCATCTCATCGTAAAACGGTCGGCTCCTGGTCCAAAACCTGGCACCGGGCATTGTTGCTTCCTTCAAAATATTAAAAGTTCCCTCCGCGGTGCGGCCATTTTTCCTTTTTGCGGCGCTTGGCCGTGTTGGGCGCGTCTGCATAGATAATGCAGCGAGAGCTATTGTTCGCACGGGTCGTATGGATGAATGCGTGAGGTTAAGGGTGAGCCGGTGAAGGGTTAAGTGTCGGTCGCGGGTTTTTGGGCTAAAAAATCACCGCATTGTTTCTTTCGTGCATTGACTTTGTCCATAGTCGTTTGTACACCGCCCGCCGCGCCGCCGTCACCGTCACGATATCGAAATCAAACATAGTTAATGTCTTGGCGCCCCGTTTAGGTGTCATTTATGCCATGGCCGTTCTCGTTACCTATGACGGTGACAGCGGGGGTGATGGACGAATGGCGTTAAGCTCGTCCACTAAAAGTTTGATGAACACTTTAGTCAAACACTCATTCTATTTCTGGCGGGAAATGACGGCGTAACAAAAAAACAGCATCATATTATAATTGAGAATCAGTCTGTTCTGTTGTAAAATATCTAGACACATGGCAGTGTGTCAAGCTGAAACGTCAATTTGAAAATATGTAAAGAGATACCTAACAGTTTCTAGATAGGTACAAGCTCTTCATATTTGATCGCAACTGTACTAATAAGTAGGTAGTAGTAGATATATGTAGACTTATTTATCTTCATTTTATTTATTGTGCACTTGGACTATTCTCTCAGAACAATCTGTCCTATCTTGCCTAGGTTTGCTGGAAGAAATCTCTTTTTAGAGATAAGCTCGCCTTTGCCTATTTACCTTTGTTTTAAGACTATGTATCACATTGTTTTCCGTGCAATAAAGAAATTATGATATTATGAAGTTGCACGTTTTTGGCGCACTGGCTATTCCTTATTAGGATTACAGATAAAAATACACGTATGTATCTTTATAAGTAATAGTTATATTGTTTTTTTCGGACAGGTGCGTTATTATGACTTCCTCTTAACCATGATTCATCGTAAATGCATAAATAAACACAAAACAAAGAGCGCCACGCCCCGCGGCATGTCAAGTACCGCAGCGCCATCATTGAAAATAATAATATTTTATTACAAATACTGATGATGATAATGTGCATCAAAATGATAGGTGCAAACGTCCATTCATTTAGTCCGCGCAAAATAGCACAACAATAGAGCTGAATTGGAATTTTGTCTATATTCTTATAATATTTTTATCTCTACCTATTATATATTTCCTCTATTTTGACTTGAGTAGTATACCTTATATTTTGATGCATCTGAAGCTGGTGTATCTGTTATTTAAGTGAGGTAACGTTTTAAGGAGAACCTTAAGATGTGTCACTAAAAAGAGTATTAGATTACCTATAACAATTTTGGAGAACTGTATGGGAAAACGGAAAGCTGAGAGGTTTTTGCTTACTTAAATCTGCAAATTTTTCTTGTTAATTTCTTGGTGCCCAATACAGACCTAGCATTAAACTGGAGTTCTGTCCAAACGGGCGTATTAACGCATAGATTGAATTGACCCCAAGAGAAGGGGAAACTTCGTAACGACAGCTCCTCTGTCGTCAAAGTTGGACGAACAATAAATCAATGTGTCGAATAATTGCTCCTCATTGCGGAAGTCTGAATCAAAAGTTACTAATCACCCGAGCCTTTATTAATAAGGCGGGGTGGAGTATAAATTCTTTGGGAACTTTTCTTCCCGAGTTTTGAGAGTCGGGGCCTCTGGGACCTGACGCACCATTTACGGGTTACATGATCCAGTGCTCTGATGGAACGCGTCGATTTAATTATTTTTATCTTTCGCGATCACTTTTCGCTCAGAAACAGAGTAAAACTTTATCGTGGCTCTACAGTTTTTTTTTACGAAATTGACATACTACTATCAATCTGACTAGACTTACAATAGTCACAATGTGCTTTGCTTAAATATATGCCTCCCCGCTTGGGAAATTGTCAAATAATATTTTTAAACCCACTATTGGACTGCTAAATATCTACAGAAAATAAATGATTTAGAATTTTGATACTTTTCGGAACTGTCAAAACGATAAACAGGGCTCAAATCATAAGTTTTTCTTTGATATTTTGGCTGGCATCATAGATACGTACTAGAAGTATGTTAACTGAAACCATATGGCGTTTAAAGTACAATTATTACTCGTAACGCTATCTCTTTATTATGAAAGGTTACTAATTCTAAACTCTATGGAATGAGCACCCTGTGCTGGCATGTTCCAAGGAATTTTTGACTACCTTGTCCTACTGAATTGTTTATTTGTTTCAGGTAAATCAATAAACCGCCAGAAGGAAGAATCCTGCTGTAAGTCCTTGCTAAGCCGTGTATCATATTTTGTGTATAACGTACACACTGACAGCTCATTAACCGATACATCGTCCACGCCCAGAAACTTTACCCAATTGATTCACGAGCAAACGTATAAAATGATAAATATACGATATTATCATCATCATACATTTATCACGGACGACGGACAAAACAACGAGAAATCAAAAGGTCTCCAATAATAACAGAGTGTGCGAAACAATAAGAAACGATTTTGAGAAGCGTGTTCTGAGGCTGACTGGCTGGGTTCCGTACCCATTTCCAGAAGAAGTTTTGAGACTTCGATCCTCCATACTTGCTACGATATTGAATTCTTAAAAACCATCAAAATTTAAGATTATTAAATTAAGAGTGTCATATGTTATGTCTGTCTAATCATGTTATAATTCTGAATGGATAATTTCGGATGAACTCGCACTTTCCGATGATGTGTGAAATATTCTTGCTCCGGTAATATCGACAGGCATTGCAAATGTGAATCAGAATGTGATTTCATATCAGTTTTGAAATGACAACTAACAAACAAGCGATTATGTTCATTCGAATCTTTAAAAAAACAGTCAAAAACGTTATCAAAATTGAATGACAGCTCGTGTCAAATAATTGTGCTTAATTAAGGGCCCGTCCCGTACGCACAGCAATTTTTCACCGCGCGAATTTTTTCTCGCTATTCTGTAACACGTTCAATACTAGGTATAGGAGTAGCCGCAGTCAGTTTTCAGCAGTTTTCCGCATACAGTTCACGGAATAAAAAACGCGAGAACAAAATTTGAGCGGTGAAAAATCTCTGGACGGGCCCTTAGTTCAGCGACCATCTTTCAAAGCATGTTTTCATAGGGATATGTATGTCATCATAAGGTACCGAATTGAGCTACAGATCTCTAAACCAGCCCAACAATCGACTACAAAGGGTGGTCCGCGGTCCACAATTTGCTCCATTGCGTCGCTCATTTTAATACGTCGCGCCAACATAATTTTGTGTCCGCAATTTCTACGCCCATTCTTTCTGGTCACAACGTGAAATAATCTTGCGCCTTGCGGATGGCACGGCGCGTGACTAGAGTGCCAAGTCCCCTCCCTGACCCCCCCGCCTTGCTAACGGGTTATGAAGACAAGTTATGACAGGTGGCGTCCGTGACTGCGTCAATTTTGGTCAACTCCCAGGGTTTTGGGGGATATTTTTTGGGGGTATAGGAAATGTGATATTTTGAGGCGGTTCTTTCTTAGGGATTGGGAATGTGATAGGTAATGTTTGATTTGGGGTGTTCTAAGTAATTGTACTCTGTCCGTTGCAACCAATTTGTACTAGTGAACGTTTAAAACTTCAATGTAGAGGCCATCACGGGTCAAACCCGGTTATTATTATTCCCCACATAAAAATAAACGGTCAAGTGCGAGTAGGACTCACGCACAAAGGGTTCCAATCACACGTGTAATTAGGTTTCCACACAAAAAAACTAAAGTAGATTCTTTTATAATGTCATCCATGTTAACCAAATTGAATATTTTTGTAGAAAGACAAAAATTTACAGTTATCAGAATATTCCCTTTAGTTGTGCTAGGTATAAGACCTTGCTTTGAGCCAAATTTCATGATTGTAGGCCTACGGTAAGTACTCTATAGGTTTTGGGTCCATTGCGATTACTATGAAAATCCAAAGATGTTACTGACCGTCCGTCCGTCCGTCGCCAGGCTATATCTCTTGAACCATGATAGCTAGATAGTTGAAATTTTCACAGATGATGTATTTCTGTTGCCGCTATAACAAAAAATACTGAAAAATAGATTATAATATTAAATATAAAAAGGGTCTTCCATACAACAGACATCATTTTTTTGCCATTTTTATAGATAATGGTACGGAACCCTTCGTGCGCGAATACGACTCGCACTTGGCCGGTTTTTTTTTCCTTTTCGGATCGGAACCCTAATAAGTAATAACCTTAACTGGGTACAACCTCTCGTTTTTTTTCATTTCATTTATTTCATTTCATTTCATTTATACTTTATTGCACAAAATAAACATGTTTCTGTACAATTTGCAACATGCGACTAAAGCACAACATTTCATACATCAGCACCGTACGTTCACACTACGCTTTAGAAGGGTTTTTTACTGAGGCTCAGCCTTTAGGTGTAGTCTAGCCTTTGCAGGCTCCGCTTTAGAAATTCACGCGTGCAGCACAAGTAGGCTTTCATGGAAGTCAGGATGAAAGAATAAAGATATAAGAAAAGTATTTGAGCATATTTTTTATATGAGTATATCCAGTGTATCTGCACTGGATATACTGGAATCGAAGGAGTTAAAATCGGTTCGCCTTTTATGTTGTCGGACTACTGGCCATTTCATTTGAACGGAAAGAAGAAGAAAAAACCATTCGGCACAAAACAAACGCATCGCACGCGAAAATGTCAAACCTTTTTTCCACCCTTTCCCTGGAGGCGTGAGTGTTCGAAATTTAAAATTTAATTAAGGCGGCCAGTTCCTGCAGCGAGCGTTAATCTTGTAAAGGCTGCTACACACGCGCGGCTCACGTACAAAGCAATTTTTAATTGCATCGCGTCTGAAAGCGCCCGTGTCTTTGCCGCTTTACGATTGATTTAAAAGCAAAAAGCTGAGGCTGAGGCGCCGTAATGAGGAAGAAACGTCTGAGGATTGGAAAGGGTGACGGCGGAAATAACTGCGGCTGTTTTCTACGGGCGTCTTATTATGAAATAAAAAAACACACCGCTTTGATCATTGATGTATTTCAGCAATGGGCTAGCCCCATGCCACGTAAAGTACAGTACCTAGATTTTATTGTAATAGAAGTCTGTAGAATATAAATGTAGTAAATATAATAATAGCTCTTGCAGTAGTTTTATTATGATGCCAACATCAGTGATTCATTTCCGATAAATCATTCAAGCCAGTCACTTCATGCAGTTTTTTACTTCATCCATAAACCAGACATCGATATCGAATAAAATCCATTAATTCTGCTAAAGGGATTTTTCTGGTATATTAATAAAACAAACCAAAAACTACGATGACGTTGGATTTTAAATATTTTTCGCTATATTTACATCTCAGTTTCTGCTAATTATTACTTAAGACGTGACGTGAAACTAAGGCTAATCAATAATACACGTCATAACTTTACAAGAACGTGTCTTAAATTAAAAATCGTGTTCAACTTCAAGTCAACTACTTCACACGAACCATGAAATGGATACTCAAAAATCTAGCTGTCAATGTGCAAAGAAGCGCCAAGAAGAACCGTCTATAGACGGCAAGAGTTTTCTATAGACGCCAAAGACGTCTATAGCCGTCGCGTCGCTCGAGCTACTTGTCGTGGTGACGTCACGAATGAGACAATCACTCAGACAGGAGCGCACTTTAGGCAAGCGCTAGACGTGACGATTTGCACGCCTCGATAGTGTTAGGCAGTACCTCGTCTTATATGTGTCTTTAGGGTTCCGTTCCTTCAAAGAAAAAAAGGGAATTAACCCTTATAGGACCACTTTGTTGTCCGTCTGTCTGTCTGTCCATCCGTTCGTGTGTCTGTAAAAACTTTTTTTCTCGCGAACGCGTCGCGGTATCAAGTTGATATTGATATCATTTACTCAGGTTGTGGTCCCTCAAAAAGCTGTGGAAAAGAAAACTTTTAGGTCAATCAAATGATACAGACCGTGTAAAATTGTTGGATATTAATTTGTACGGAACCCTCGGTACGCGAGTCCAACTGTCATTCGGCTGTTTTTATTGTATTGCAGATGCTGGGATTCAATTGTGGTGGGATGTTTGTAATGACGTATTCTGGTGTTAATACCGGTAATGTGTAAGAATATTTGGCATGTAACTGATTTATTTAGTAAAATCGATTCAATGATCATTTAAGTTTTGACCTGTCTTTAGAAAAATAAATTGTGGAGCCAAGACTCTTCACGCAAGAATTGAAATAACGCACAAGTTAATAACTTTAGGTATCACAAACGGTTGTCTAAAATTATAAAGTCTACAACGAAAGTTTGTAACTGCAGCGTCACCAGATGGCGCCAAGGGTGCCGAATTAAAATGAACCCCAAGCGAGTTTTGTGAACATACCCCGGCCAAGAAAGATAAACAAAGTTTTCAGCTCCGTGTTGCTATTTAGTTTATTAAATTCGGCTAAACTTCCACTGAAGTATATACTCGTAGCGTCAACCGCAACAGTGGCAATCCATTCCTTATGCGCTAAGGTTTAAAGTCCTCGAAATATGACCTTTATGCAAAATTTGCCGCTTCCATTCCTGTACGTAGATTGCGACTAGTTTCCGTAAAATGTAAATTTCTCTGAATCTTGAGTAGTGTAGTTGTTTCGGCAAACAGAAATAACAAAATCTTTAGTGTTGAAGAGAAGTTAGAAGGAAACGAAAACAACCAATTTGAAATAAGTTAACTGATTTCACTTCAGTTTAATGTAAAGACAATAAAGGATTCACGATTTGTTATTAGAGGCCAAAAAGTTTACAAAGTATAAGTAATATTTGGGATTATGAAGTGACTTTCGCAAACCTCAAATAATTTAAGGCTGAAAACAGCCGAGTCATGGTGTTGTATGGGATTATAGCAAAGATTTTATATCACACATAACAACATCCAGTTGGAGGACGAACTAATAGTAGAGTGTCATAGCCTTCTCACGCATTTTCTTATGTAAAAATATGACTCCAAAATATGACATAAGAAAAATTCCGAAATTCGCATACGAAAGGTTCAATCAACATTAGCAAGTAAACACGATACACAAATAGGTCTTTAAAAGCTGGAAATATCTTCAGAGACTCACCGCCGTACCCTAATCGTCCATTAAGAATTACTAAGAAAAGGATTTTGTATGAAAAATCATATTTGGAATGGGTTTAATGGTTTGTTAAATACGGTGGAAAGTATCTAAATTATGATAGCATCATCGTCATCATCAGCTAATCAAGGAACCCCTCTTTAGTGAGCCCCGAATTTTAACATCACGTAATTGCCATTCAACTCGGACTGCTTGTGATAAGACAAGACAAGACAAGACCGAAAAAACACGGTCTCTGGAATGGACACGCTCTTTATTTTTTTGTTATTTGCTGTTGTTTATAGATGCAAAAGTGCCACTGCCACCCACTCTGTAAGTCAAAGAAGTGACGCATATATTTTTAGGCAGCTATTTAAACCACCTGTGTGTATAGTCAAGATGCAAAACGCAAATAAGGTTCGCAAAAAACGCTAGGACAATGTATGAGACTTAACATTTCGAGACGCAAGGTAGTTTGACTAATTGTCAAATCGCATACCTACATATTCTTAGCGTTTCGTGCGAACATTATTTGCGTTTTCATGTTGACTAGACCCACTGATGCAGTACAGAAGATACAGCTTAGGTCTGCCAAAGAGACTATTAATATTACCCATTGGCATCTTTCAAATACCTACTAATCGTACGGAACCCTAAAAACGAAATAAAAACATCGTGCTTTCAGAAATAGGTCAAGTCTCAGTAGGCTGGTCTCGCTTTGAAGAACTAAAAGAGTTGTTTTTTAACGTAATTAGTGTAGCGGAGGCTTTGCCGAGCCAACTATGGCTGAGCCTCTGTGTTGAGGGGGTGCGGTGTGCAGAGTCGACACTGCCTGCGATTCGGGAGACGACACGAACTATACAAAGCAAACTAAATAAAATTATGTGTTATTTAAAATGGTATCTGTAGCCACCGCGCAAGGCCTTTGTCAGTTAAGTGTGGTTTTGACATCCCCCAATCGCCCCCATACTAACTAAACAGATTTTGAGATCTTGGAAATAGCTTTAACAATTTCGATGACATCATGCAGGCGTTATTGGGGGCAATTTACTTCTGCCATTTCCACCCACAGCCGCAAATTTTAACATCTGCAATGAAAAGTGTGGCTTGTGTACGCGATAGGGAAATGTCAAACGTTAAATAAAGTATTGAACAGAGTGTGAGTGGGCTTTCGGGATTTTCTGAGTAACATACAGCGTATCGGTATCAGTCTAAGATATCGGTAATTTCACAGCAGCACATACAATTTGCATACACCATGGCCATAAAGGGCCTGTGGGGAAGTGGTTGACACTTTCTCCACGATTTTTATAAACAGAACTAAGAAGCGAAGCTAAGCGATAGGTAGGTAATGATGATGATCAAGCCAGGAATAAATGAATAGTGTTATTTAGAATTTGATGAATGAAAGTTGTATTGAAATTAGATCGCGAATACACGGGTAATTACACAGCGATTTAGCAAGCAAGTACAGAACATGTATGGATCAAGGCAGGGCCACGACTGGTCGCGCTGGCGCATGCGACCGGGCAGCCTTCGAGCCGCGGGCGTCGCAAGTGGAGTACGCGGGGAGAGGTGCATCTTCGGGTCTGGTCCAAGTTAAGAGAGTGTTGAATTTTAAGTCCGCTACATCTTCCCTCCGCCAGACCGATACTACGGTCGATAAAAATCTGGCAGCTTGACTCGCCGACCACTTCGAGTCCTCTTTTCTTCACTCGAGGTTGAAGTGGTGGTGTTGCTGACTGTACTTGGTATGTTGACTGGTGTGTTTACTTCCTTCATGATGTAAGCGGGCTTGAGTCTATCTATGGAGACGTTAACCGATTTTCCTTTGTTGAGAATTATGAAATATTTTGGTTTTCTCTCAATAACTTTGAAAGGTCCTGCATATGGAGGTTCCAGTGAGCCACGAACATGATCTTGACGAAGGAAAACATGCGTTGAAGTCTGCAGGTCACGTGGTACGTAGAATGGTGTGTCTCTATGCCATGATGTTGGTTTGGGTGCGAGGTTGGCCATCTGGGTTCGGAGTCGCGTTGCATACTGGGAGATATCCGGCGCAGTGAGGTCTTCCTTCGGAGACAGGAACTGACCTGGCAAGAGGAGAGGTTCGCCGTAGACGAGTTCGGCAGGAGACGACTGTATATCGTCTTTCCAGGTGTTCCTCATCCCCAGCAGGACGAGAGGAAGAGCTTCGATCCACTGCGAGGAGGTGTGGCACATAATAGATGCCTTGAGTTGACGATGCATGCGCTCGACGATACCGTTGGCAGCAGGATGATAGGCAGTAGTGCGGTAGTGGCGCGCACCAACCAAGGTCGTTAGGGCCTTGAAAAGGTGGCTCTCAAACTGTCTGCCACGATCTGTCGTCACCCGGGCAAAGCAGCCGAATCTGGCGATCCAGCCAGACACGAGGGCTGCAGCACATGTCTCCGCTGTGATGTCTTTGATAGGGATAGCCTCAGGCCATCGAGTTAACCGGTCGATGACGGTGAGGACATATCTGTAATCAGAAACAAGAGGTAATGGCCCTACAATATCGAGGTGGATATGGGAGAACCTCGAGGAGGGGGTAATGAAAGAGGAGAGGGGGGATACAGTATGTCTGGAAATTTTGGATTTTTGGCAACTTAAGCATTGCCGAGCCCACTCTCTACAGTTTTTGCGGATACCTGGCCAGACAAATCTTTGTGTTACCAGTCGCACTGTAGCTGATTGACCTGGATGATGCAGATTGTGCAAGGTCTCAAAGACTTGTTTACGCAGTTGCGGAGTAACATACGGTCTAGGAGGCTGAACTGAAGTGTCACAGTAAATTGGCAAATTGCATTCTGCGCTTTTTAGCTTCTCCAGTTTTAAAGCACTGCCATGAAGTAGAAGTTCCTGCAGTTCAGTGTCATCATTCTGAAAACGTGCGAGGGTCTCGTAATCTATGGCTTGTGTAACTTCTTCCACGCGAGATAACGCGTCCGCTACCATGTTGTCCTTGCCGGGTATGTACTTTATATCTGTGGTAAATTGTGATATGAAATCTAAGTACCTAAATTGCCGCGGAGAACATTTGTCTTTGTTCATCGCAAAAGCGAAAATCAGAGGCTTATGGTCTGTGAAAATAGTGAATTTTCTAGCCTCGACCATATGACGGAAATATTTTATTGCTTCATAGACTGCCAAAAGCTCGCGGTCGTAGGGGCTGTATTTCTTTTGTGCTGTATTTAGCTTGTGTGAGTAGAAGGCTAATGGCTGCCAATCCGTACCTTTGCGCTGTTGCAGTACGGCACCTAAAGCTGAGTCTGAAGCATCGGTTACAATGGCTAATTCTACGGATGTGTCTGGATGAGCAAGAAGCGTAGCCTGAGACAAGGAAGTTTTGCAGTCTTCAAAGGCTGTGATTCTTTCTGGAGTCATCTCTACTGGATGTGAGCCTTTTATTTTAGGGCCCTTCAGGGCGTCATTCAACGGGGCTTGTAGCTGCGCAGCGTTGGGAGTGAAACGCCTGTAGAAGTTTAGCATCCCCAAAAAGCGACGCAATTCCTTCACTGTTTTGGGGACAGGAAACTGTTTGATAGCCTCTACTTTGCTCTCCAATGGCTTCACGCCGTTAGCAGAAACTTTATATCCGAGAAACTCGATCTCTGTGGCGCCAAGTACACATTTGCTAGTGTTTACCAGGATACCATACTTCTTCAGTCGCTGAAAAAGTTGACGTAGATGGTCCCTGTGTTCTTCTATTGACTTCGAAAACACCATAATATCGTCGATATAGCCATAGCAAAAGTCTAGTCCAAGAAGCACTTCGTCTATAAAACGTTGGAAAGTTTGCGCCGCGTTTCTGAGTCCAAACGTCATAAAAGGGAACTCAAAGAGTCCAAAAGGAGTCGTTATGGCCGTTTTAGGAATGTCGTCTGGATTCACGGCAATTTGATTATAAGCCTTTATTAGGTCACATTTGGAGAAAATGGTACATCCAGAGAGTTGTTATGAAAAATCGTGAATGTGACGTATTGGGTACTGGTCAGGTATAGTCCGAGAATTAAGGGAACGGTAGTCGCCACACGGCCTCCAGCCGTCATCTTTCTTCTTCACAAGATGTAAAGCGGACGACCATGGACTTTCAGATCTTCTTGCAATACCGCTGGAAAGCATATCCTCGAATTCTTTCTTTGCAGCCTGCATACGAGTTGGATCAAGACGTCGAGGTTTAGATGAAACTGGAGGTCCAGGCGTTGTCCTTATGTGGTGCAGGGTGTTATGCTTGGGTGTCAAGAGTATTCCAGCTGGTCTAGTTATCTCTGGGAATTCGCGTAACAGCTGATGGAATTCCGATTCACCTGTGACAGCTTTTACTGAGAAATAATCCTCAGAAATTCCAGAAGAGGTTGCAGGTGTTGTAAGGGTCGTCAGGTTGTCAATGATTCGCTGGTTACGGCAATCCACTAAGAGGTTGTAATGTATAAGAAAGTCAACGCCTATTATTGGTCTTGACACGTCAGCTATGGTAAATGTCCATTGGAAGTCGCGCCTTAGTCCAAAATCGAGGTGTAGCGTTACGGGACCATAGGTGTGAATCACCGAGTTGTTTGCAGCGATGAGGGCGAATTTAGATTTGGGACAAGTCGTCTTGATGGAAGACCTCGGGGAAACGCACAAGTCAGAGCCAGTGTCCACTAGGAACTGCATTTTCGACGATCGGTCAGTAACAAACAGACGGCCTGTCGGGAGGGGGCAGTCGTTGGCCGCTACTTGCGACTGCCCTGGCAGTTTTCCGCGTTGAAGCTGCACGGCTGCTGGCATTTGTGTGCTTTCTTACCAAAATTAAAATGGTAAAAGCAGTGCGGGTGGTTTGCAGGTGGCTGTTTTGGTCTGGAGCGGCTGCGAGAACGTCCATTTTGCTGGTATCTGGATCGTGATCTTGAGCGGTAGCGTTCACCTTTATCTAGACGAGTCGTGAGTTGTTGCAATTGTCTTCGTAATTCGCTTACCTCTTTTATTAGGTCGTTGTTCGAGGAAGAAGAGGATGCCATTGCTATCTGCGGAGTTGTCGGAGCAATTTCATGGACCTTGTCAGCCAGCTCACCTAGCTTCTCAAGGGGTTGTTCCAGCTGTAAAGCTAAAATGGTCTGTATATTCTGTGGTAAACGACTAGACCACAATGTTATCAGAAAATCCGATGGCACATTTGGACCTGCTAAATCAGACAGATGCCGAAGAAACTGCGATGGCTTTCGGTCACCGAGCTCTTCATGCATCAGCAGTTGCTTCACTTTCTTTTCCTGTGACACAGAAAGGCGTTTGATTAATTCAGATTTAATTTTGTCATATTTGTTGGTAGCGGGCGGTGCTTTAATTATGTCCTTGACTTCTTTGGCATACTGAGGTTCTAAATTTGAGGTCACATAATAAAATTTAGTTTCGTCCAGGGTGATTTTAGTTATAGTAAATTGCGCCTCCATTTGCGCGAACCATAAATCAGCATCTTCTGGTATGAATTTAGGTGCTTTAATAGATACTCGACACACCTCATCGCTCTTTTCGTCTTCACTCATGATGAAAAAAATAAAATCCGCTCACCGCTTATGACTTGTACCACTGCCGAACTCCTTTATACTTCGAACGGAGTATTGCCGCGGAATGCCGTTTGTGCAGAATGTGTTGTTGCTACCTGGGAATCCTTGCAGATGACGACGATGGTCTTCTATGCGCTGGTCTTCTCAGTCGGGGTCACCAGATGTGGGGAAGTGGTTGACACTTTCTCCACGATTTTTATAAACAGAACTAAGAAGCGAAGCTAAGCGATAGGTAGGTAATGATGATGATCAAGCCAGGAATAAATGAATAGTGTTATTTAGAATTTGATGAATGAAAGTTGTATTGAAATTAGATCGCGAATACACGGGTAATTACACAGCGATTTAGCAAGCAAGTACAGAACATGTATGGATCAAGGCAGGGCCACGACTGGTCGCGCTGGCGCATGCGACCGGGCAGCCTTCGAGCCGCGGGCGTCGCAAGTGGAGTACGCGGGGAGAGGTGCATCTTCGGGTCTGGTCCAAGTTAAGAGAGTGTTGAATTTTAAGTCCGCTACAGGCCTATTAGTCTACGCTGTCGGCAGGGCCCTCTCTCACTCACTGTCTGTTTCTCGTTCCGTCATGAGTGAGACGTCTATACAAATCGTGCCCTGCCGACAGCGTAATGTAATCGGTGATTAAAGTCCAGATTTTGTCCCGCAAATCTACTTTTCACCACTCCCGCACGAAAGAAGTGTCTTTCCTCTACGAAAACAGTGAGGAAAGTTAGTTTTTCCTCACTGTTTGAACAGTGAGGAAAGTAATGATCCCGTTCAGAAACTTACCTTGCCTGATTTTTATGTTAAGTTTTAAAGATATTTTAAAAAATAATTAATTTTATACTTAGAATAGAAATACTTATAAGTTAAGATTAATGTTTTTTATAAAGTTTATCAAATTATTGTAAGTTCAGAAACATTAAAAACGTTACTTTTAACTTGAAAAATTGCAGTAATTTTACATTTCATTTTTAAATTATTTTCATGAATAACAGCTCTTTTTATTTTATAATAAATAATTATTTGGATTTGCTTTGTGACTATTTAATTTATTTACCTATGGTGGCTGAATACTTTCTTGCTGGGAGTGGTGAAAAGTTTTGTATGCAACATGTGAGCAAGTTCATTTGCTATTCGTTTTGTTGAGTCTTTCGCTTACTCAGGATTGAATTTTATAATCACTCGCTGCGCTCGTGATTCTATTTTTCAATCCTTCGTTCGCTCAAGACTCAAAATCAAAACTCATAGGAAAAACGAACTTTCCTCACTTGTTGGATAAATAACTATTAATACATCATACATACTACGTTTCCATCCCTTTGGAATCTTTAAATTAGGTAACTTCCCCAATGCACCATCTCGTTCTTCATGTCGTTTATAGCCTATACAGTGACTGTACCATTATTATACAAGTTTCTATGATAAACTAGCTCGTTATACCGCACTCTGTTCCACTGAAACTTTTTACTGAATGTCGTTATGTTACATGACTATTTACTTTTGAGAGAAGCCTCAGATTATAGGATTAAGGCTCAATGCATGGCAATATTTCTTAGCCAAAACTGACTTTGTCAAGACATTAGACACACATTTTGAGTCAGGTGGTCGGCAAATTTATAAGGAGGAGCGTAAAATAGAGCTAATTTAGCTGTGATGAAATCGGTTGCTTAGTTAAAATTGTTCAAAATTATGTCCCTAACGACACCTTAAAATATGAAAGGTTTCTGTTTCATCATCATGTACATTAATTTTTTGTTTTGATCAAATCCGGTGGCTAGCCACTGAACATAAACATAAAAATAAACATTTACATACAGGCATATACATTGCTTCTGGCCCCACACTAGGATACCCTGTGTCGTGGGAACCAGAAACATCACAAACATGTAAACATCCAAGACGGGGTTTTTTTCTGAAAAGTGTTGAATTACACAATCTTAATTTAAAAAATGTGGTTTCGAATTCACACACAACCACCCAACTCTCAAAGTTCCAAACAAGATCGAATAATTAAATAGTTTTTGTACTATTTTTAGATGGAAAGAAGTGCTGTCTTATTAATTTAAATCTTCGGTCGCTGACGGGAAATCTACGCTAACTCACTTTAACCTCAAGGAAGGACTAGAGGTATAGTGCGGACGCCACTGACAGTACATACAATAAAAAGATGAACAGCACACAATCAAGATAAATTTCAAATCTGCTTGCTCTATAGATTTATCGGATGCTAAATGTTCACTGTGAACAACATTTACCAAGTCTTAATAAAGTTGGTGTGATCAATCCCGTTTTATAGAGAAAGTTTTATTTTATTTTATTTTATTTTATTTTATTATATTGGTTGGACCTTAACGGACAGTTGTACATAATTATCTTAAACCTCATAAGCCTACAGATAGAACGCGAAACGTGAGTAAGCACTATCTTCTGTATAACTTTGACAACTCTATGTACATTAGTACATGTACACTATGTATGTACACAGTACATACAATAGTAAAAGAAAGACATTCCGTGAAAAATTGTAACACGTATTTTACCTGTCGGGCCTTAAAGTTTGAATTGTTTTCAATCACCTTGCAATATTTTTTCTATTATACATAAACATACATTTAACATAAACATTTACATACGGGCACATACGTTGATTCTGGCCCCACACTAGGATACCCTGTGTCGTGGGAACCAGAAACAGCGACATCACAAAAATGTAAACATCCAAGACCTGGGGATAATGTTTTTGTTTTCTTTATCCCCAGCTGGGAATTGAACCCGGGACCTCTCGCATGGTGGCAGAGCCACTACCGCTGCGCCACAGAGGTCGTCGGTTTTGGTAGTTTTATTTATACAACGTGTAAATGAATTAACGCAAAATGAGAAACTACTTTGTTAGGGACTTCATTCTGAGTAACTTTTACTATGAAACCGATTTGATCAGAGCAACTTTATTTTCCACTTCCCAGTACATTTTGGCCTGAGTGGGTCAGCTGATTTGTATGGAGAAATAAACAGCAAAGCAGTTTTTCATTTTACGTTAATTCATTTACACCTTGTATATGTGTGGGCTCGAAACGGTTAGGCCTTTGCCCAGCAGTCGGACACTGTATAAGGTAAAGTAAAGTAATAAAGATTTGTGGATAGCGTCTAGACTACTAGTTTTAATTCGATTCCCGACAGTGATCTGAATAATTGTGTTAAAACCAAGGCTTTTGCTACTGAGCAAGGGAAGAGTTACCAGAGAATTAACGACTAACCACGAGAAAAGTTCTCAGTAAAAAACATTAAGTGCCTCGGTGGCTTTAAAAAGATTACCGTCGTTCTTTGGTATCATAAGTTTTTTTTTTCTTTCGGATTCAATAGGTCTTATTAAGGCAAATCTAATGAGCCCTATCTCGATGGCAGTAAGCATCTTAGGGTTGTGAAGTCCGTCACACTCACAGGAGAGCTCCATCATCAGACCAGTTTGATGGTACCATATTATTGTATTTTCATCTGGACATGAATAGATGTACGACAGTACATTAAAATTAAATTAGAGCATGCCTTTCTAAAACGCATAGTAATTTATCCTTCGAACTAGGAAACCCTGTAGAACCATCATAAAACGCCCTGTGTCCCATCATTGATTTCTGCCTAATTTAGATTTTGGTATCAAACGCGGCCTGAAAACTGAACACAGCTGCTGCTCTGCGGTTTTATCCGTTGCCTAGCAACCGACTACGTTAATTAACCGACAGCCTATTAGACCCTGGTGTCAATTCTGGCATGCAGATTTCAGGGTTAGGAAAAGCTTAATCTCAATAAACGTTTATAGGAGTCAATAAAGAAGTGAATGTCGTACTAGGAAACATTCCTTATAAGAACTGGTTAAAAATATGAAATTCATAAACTATGTACTTACAAAGATGGCAGACCAGAATTGGTTTAACTGTCATTTGCAGTAGCAGCCATCTAAAGTTATAAATATACATTACTAATATGACGATCGAGTAATCTAGTTATAGTGACAGGTATGCCGTCGTTTAATCATATTATATCATTGATTGTTATTCGGAGGCCATTAATAGAAGCAATGTAAAGTATTCACACCTTCTCATTAAATATTTGCCTTTGAACACTATAACGTATTACTTATAAGGTTTAACTATTTATGATTTAATACTTTAGGTCTTAATCATAGTATTAGCACTAGAAATAGAAATAAGATTGCTATGCCCGCGTTCAGATCGAGTCAGTAAGGTTGCTCACTCTTTTATGGAAGTATGTGTTAGTTTTTATAATAAAATACCTAATGAAGCAACGGACCTACCAGAAAGGACGTTCAAAAACTATGTCAAAAACGGTTTATTGAAGAATTCTTATTACAGTGTAAAAGAATATTTAGATGACAAAACTGCATGGTCTTTACCATCTCAGCGCACAGAAATCCAAAGAGTGGCGATGGACTGAGTCAGTACGTCTCTCCTCGGTGTATTTCCTTAGACTTAAGTAGAAATACATAACATTGTATTTTTAAGGCTCTGACATTTTAAAAGAGGTACGGGGGAGTTTCTTGCCCTTCTTTGCTCCATCCCTAACCCCACAACTTCCGAACGGGTGGTAGTATACAAAAATATTAATATTATATTGACGTTGACTAAGTAATATGTATGATTTTATGTTCAATATTTTTTTTACTTGAACTTGAACTTATGTGCACTAAATAAATTAAGAAGTATTCTAAATATCGCTAGTTTATCTACGAGCTGGCGTAAGATCGATTGGATCGTCGTTTTACTTTAGCCCTTTGCTCCTCAGTGGAAGGCAATAGTAGCTGTTTTTCCAGAGGACAGACGGGTAGTATAGGTAGTTAGGACATACAATTGTATTCGACATAACAGTAACAGAAACAAATAGGTACTACGTTTGGCACAAAAACTTCTTATATTTTCTGAAAGTCTCCTTGATATCCTTATACAGTACTAAATTGTACGCTATAATTGGTAACAATAAATAAAAAAAAATAATACGCGTGTAGCACCGTACACGTGTTAGAAGTAAAACTTCTGTAGCTAGATCATTAAGTGGTACCTATACTATACACCTATACCTACCTATACTAAAAGAGATTTAAATTTCCAATTTTGAGATCCAATCTCTGCTTCAAGTTACTTTTAAGTTTCAGACGTCCGATTATTTGAAATTATTTTATACTTGTACTTACTTTTAATACGTCATGTCATTTATTTCCCACCATTCCTTATCTACAATTTGTCGCGCTCGTGGTGATATACTTAACTCATTCAATAGTGTCACTACTATTTGCATCTCGCTCAGATTATATACCATCTGACGTCACGTCTTTAAGCCGTCTCGCTCAAATGTATGCATTGCTTTGCTTGTCTGTGCCCAGTCCCTTTATTTAATTGATCGAGTACGTATTTTCAACTATTCCAAGTTAATGTGTACCTGCGGGGCTACCATAAGGCTTGCCACTCACCTCAGTCGCGCAGATAAATGACAAAGAAGATGGCTAAATCAATATATGGACGACTGCCCCAGACATGTACAAAGACTTCTCAACAGCCAATAGCATTTAAATATTCATTCATAAATTTAATTTACTGCGTCTGTATTTAGTTTGTAGAACTTGAAAAAAAAATAAAAAAATAGGTAAATAAGAGTTGTTACTCAATACTCCGTGATTCCAATATGATTCCGTGACCTTTGCCGTCGCTAGAAATAAGCACAATTTTGCAATAACATGCAACATAACGCCATCTAGCCACTCCTCTGGAAACATCCTGTTTTCAACAGTTTTGCTAGTTGGCAATTATGTTGCATGTTATTTTTAACGATGGCAAAAGTCACTAATCAATGGCGGAATCATAGAGTATGAAGTGACAACTCTTAATTATTTAATCATTTCCTTCAAGTTCTACAAACTAACTAAAGACGCAGTAATTTATGAGAGAATATTTAAATGCTATTAATTGGCTGTTGAGAAGTCTTTGTACATGTCTGGGGCAGTCATTTTGCCAAATTGCCAACTCCTTTCGCGTCTCAATGATGTTTCTCAATAAAATAGCGCGCATTCATTATGATATGACATTAAATTGTGACAAAATGCGTGGCTGGGGCTACTGGCGTGCTTTATGCTACCCCCGCTAACCTATACATACCTACTTTGCTAGGATTTTTTAGGGTTACTTCATCGCGAAGCGATGACGTAACTCTTATTTAATTTTATTCTTGACATTTCCTTAGTCCGCCATACGACATACCTCGATTTTTATATTTTACTTCAACATTATTGACTGGCATGAAGCATTAACTTTAAAACTACAAAAGCTTATTAAAATCAAAATCGTATAATTTCAACAGTTATAACAACAATTCAACTTTAAAATATGTATTACAAAAATTACATACAAACAAATAAGCGAAACAATAAGCCATTAAACTTATGGCTCTGTAAACTGTAGACCTCGCTTTGGCCGTTTACTACAGATAAACATTAAATAGGTAGGTATAACACGTACTTAGTAGCTAAACTGCTAATTTGTGACTTGAACTGCTCTATATAATAAAAAGTGGCTTTAGAACAGTTCTAGGTACCTACTTATTGTTTTCAAGAAGTCTTAATGCAGCCATCCATCACATCGGAATTTGCTTGAAAACTAAATATCACATTTGGATGATTCTAAGTGACTTTATGCGATTACTAGCTGCCCGTTGCGCGACTACGCAGCGCGTTTTAGGTACCTATTCCATAGTTACCGGCCACAAAACGATTCGTTCATCATTTTAGAAATCCATATCGACCCGTGTGACATTGATGAAACTCTTTTCTTACAAACTGTATGGATCGCATCGCACAGCTGTCAAACATAAGTTCCGGTTCCAACAAAGAGGTTGAACGAAGTAGTTTTTGGTCACGTCACTGGTTTTGTTTGCCCCAGCCAGCGGCGGCGGCGCCATCTTGGCCATACCGGAAATCAAGAACTCGTGGAAGAATGCTTAAAATAATTTTTATTTGTTAACGTTTCATCAGGTTTTTCTCTCACTAATTAACATTCTTTATTGTACGAATGTATTATTATCTTATCTGATTAGTTAAAAACCGTATTGAAAATAGTTGCGGTTTTAAAAGTCTTCAGCCGACCCTGACGTCACCGATTCCAATTTCCGTTACATTTCTTAGCCACTCGTGATAGCACCCGGCTAGTAGCAAGTGAAAAGCAAATATATGAATAACCCACAGTTGAGAGGTTAAATAAATTTTACCCCCGTGCCCCAAGAAGTTTTACTTCAATAAGAATCAGACTAAACTAGGCAATTAAGGTTAACGCAAACTTTATCAAGAACATCAATGAGGGCCGGGAAGCGTAGAGAATTGCGTGCCAGTGGCTAATAGCGAGGGCGCAAAAAAGCCTGTTTTGACTTGACGACGGTGCCGAGACGTGCCGCGCGGGCTACAAACAAACCGGATTTTGCGCTGTCGCTATGGCCACTGCCACATGCCATACCTGTACGCGACTTGC
This sequence comes from Argyresthia albistria, assembly GCA_963457715.1. Taxonomy (NCBI): domain Eukaryota; kingdom Metazoa; phylum Arthropoda; class Insecta; order Lepidoptera; family Argyresthiidae; genus Argyresthia; species Argyresthia albistria. The sequence goes on from OY735253.1 coordinate 683,976, forward strand.
GGCCCAGTGCAGATGTCGGCGCCATAATCGAAGAATTGGCCATACGCATCAAATGCGGTTTTTAATGATACATTTATTTTTAAAAAGAATTTTTATTCAGCACTACGTGATTTTTTTGTGAATACATGTCAAACTATCACGGAGACTACTCGGGGGCTTCGCTGCGCATCCCCTCTTTAGACTTCACCTAAAGCTACCAGTGTTGCCCTAAAAGATTTCATCGTTTCATGATATTTCACGGTTGGATTTCATTATATTATTATGGCCGATTCAACGATATTGCGCCGACACATACATTTGCATCAATACCTTTCTGCTTTTATCAAGCTTTCCTGAACATTATAAGCTCATAAGAATGAAACAATAGGACAAAACGCCAAGACCAAAGTTGACGAACTTTTCAACAGATGGCGCCTATAGTCAAGTCGGGAGGAAATAATTTGATGTCAGGAGATCAGACAATTATAATAAAAATGGGACATTTTGGGTTGAATGGGAAGTTATTAAAAGAGCTCCGTGGTCTAGTGGATTAAAATAGCTCCGCAGAAGATTCGGGTTCGAATTAGATAATTGGCCTATAATACTAACTCTTAAATCAGGACTAAATTTATTGTAAGTAGATAATTAAACGGACGTTATTTTACAGCTTGAAGAGGCCAGGTTGAGTAGGTACATATTAATAATTGTTATCTAAGGATTCTTAGCCAAAGTTTTACAGCTTTATTTGGCATTCTACTTTAACTGGCATATAGTTTAAATCCTAATTGGGGCCTATAATGCTGAAGATCGTAAAACATGTCGCCAAAAACTTGTTGTTTGACTCGACACTACAGTAATCAAATTGACATAAAGCTGCTGCGGCTAGATTATCCTCGCTAAACTAACTTTATGGGGAAAGTCTAGGCTAGGCCGGCTACAAACTTGCGACAAAATCTGTATAGACATCCATCCTGCCCCTTGCGTTGATAAAACGGCCTTCATTCATTCATAAATCATACACGCTGTTAATTGCGATCCTGCGGTAATCTTGCCACGGGTGCCCAACATCATCATCGTCTTGGAGATTTCATTTATGACCGCGTTTTAATTTCTTAGTAACCACAACTAAGAAGGGAATGAGTAGTAATGACATCACTTACATTAAATTTGGATTGTAAAACTTAAATCTCCTAAAAAAAGTGTTCAGAACCACAAATGCAATGCAGACACAAAACGCAAGTCTGAGGCAACCATAAGCCCAAGATTATTACGCTGAAGAGAAGTTTGCCTAGCCTATTTGTGGGGCCTGTTTATGGGCCATTAGACTCGGAAAACTAGCCGTTTAAGTAATGAAAACGGAGTGGACCGCCGTCTCATTATCATCGGATAATCTTGGTGCTGGATGTGTTAAGTTGAGTGGGATGCGAAAAGGATTACAGTTTACAAACGGGAGTGCAAGGTGAGGTAGGATTTTGAAGGCTCAAGTGAGATTATATAGATCAATTTCGGTGTAAATTATATTAACGATATGCACATTATTGTTGTTGGAGGCTCTACATTAGGGTGTCTTGTGTAAGGAACGAGCAAAAGCAACAAAGTCAAGAAGTGATTGATGATTGATTACAAATGTGTAGCCAAGAGTTTCATTGCTTAATTACACTCCTGTGTCTGTAAACAATGTTAAACGCGAAAGGAAACGATAACTTTTTTATGTATGTTTGACATTCGGAATCGCTACTACGTGACGTCACCGTAGCGAAGCCAAATATCAAATCGCATACGTAAAAAGTTATCGTTTCGTTTCGCAACGGTTAACGTTTCACTTTGTCTAGGGGGGCTATTCTTATTGTTTTTTTTAGTAAACTTTACGCACTCTTAGTTATTCTGTGCAAACGGCAAATATTGTTAAGTTACGAAAGCTGATGATTTGATTTAATTTGAAAGCAAATTTTCAGTCTGATTTCACAGACGGAAGTCCATCATGGTGAACAGTCAAAATTTACCCATTTTTTTTCCCAAATCCTCGATTTTACTAAGGCCAGGATCCAATCCCCAACTGCATCCATTTCCACCGCTAAATACCAAGCAGAGACCAAGATCACCAACTAATCCAGTCCGGTACATGCCCCTTAACTGCCGACGTCTGACCCGGGATTAGAACCCGGGATCCCGGGATCAGAATAGTCGCAATTTGCTTGCAACTGAGCTACTAGATCTTGTTTATTGACCATTACGGCGTGAGGCTTAGTGCTGATCATACTCTTGGTAACTTTATACTTACACACTTTGTTGGCTATTTTATTAAGATTCATTAGTTCGTGAGGGGAACTGTGGAGGAACCTTAGTACAGTTTTGTTTTAGACCTTTAACGAAACCCATCGTCTTAAGTAACAAACAAACAAAGCGTTATATACGCCTTTTTCCCATTCGGGGTGGCAGAGGTACTATTGGTTACTTCAAGTAACGTTATAACGTCTTCAGTAACTTTGTATTTGCGTCAAAGTTTTCTTCTCATCTTGTTGCTTCGCTCAAAATGGCTTCAGAAGCGAGGTGTAATATATCAATAGTTTGAAACTACTCCACTGACTTACAAAATTACTACCTACAAGTAGTTATCTTCTTTCAACTTCCCTCTTTGTTGAAAACTTCTCGATGTTATTTTTTTCTACTCGTCTTTGTTTATATTAAGTTTCTTTAGAGTTTACTCAGTATATTTAATTACATAATGAGAGAGACAGTTGACATGCCTGGTAAAAATATACAAAAGTTATCTGTAACCTGATTTATTCTATATTTTTTACTGGAATGCTAATCAAGTGAAGTTTGCTAATCGATTGTTCCCAAGAGCGAAATATGTTGTTTTAGGCTTGTCTGGGGACTAACTGCCACAGTCAGATCCTTTACTATAACGTAGGCGTAGCTGGGTAAAAGCCCATGCCCCGCGGTGAGGACTTTAATGGACTAATTTTATTTAACTCAGGTGTAACCTACTTGTGCTAGATACTTAATATGAATACCAACCATGCATAACATTCTCATATAAGTTGTGCCCAATCTGACACCATAACCGTAAGCCTGGAACTGTGCCACATCACCGACTTATTAACACTGGGCTTACAACAAGAGATGACTGTGAAAGCATTCGCCTGTGAATAACTTCTTAACAGCAAGTGATTCTTGTACAGATTTTTGGGTAAAATCTGGGGGCGCGGGAAAGCCCCCGCCAAGGCGAGATAAGCGTACCATCCTTCATTAGAGAATACCTTTTTGCGTTTGGTCACTAGCATCGTGAGCTTGAACAGCTGAATCCTTTGATATATCTGGATCAAATGACAGTAAAGTAAATTGCACCTCTTCATAGGTTTGGTTGCTTTGACATTTAGTTTTGTTTATAGCGATTAAGTTCACGTTGTGGGGCAAATGTCTCCCTTTGTACTACTAATACTTATCTTGCGTTAAGTCCATCCGAAAATCAAAGTTGTTCCACCATCTTCGCCTCGGTCTGCTCCTATGCCGGGGCGGTCTTCTGGTGTCACTCAGGACGGTCTCTACCTACCAGGGCGCATATTTCTGGTCTTGACATATGTATAATTCGAAATTGACAGCTTAATAAAAACCAAAAAGGCTCTATCTTTAGAAAATGTTGCCAAGAATAGTAATTACATGCATCCCTCTCGTGGGGTCATGTGCGCATCTATTTACGCTGGCCTCTCATACTATTCCTCTTGGCACCGGGCAGTCTTGACAAATGAAGTAAGGTTATGAGGAAGCCACTTGTGACTATTTATCTTCTTCATTTGGTCTTAAGTTTTATCATCTGACTAGCTAATTTTAGTTTCGTATTGTAAGTAAACTAGTAGTTCTGTGAGAAAGGTATACCTCCCGAGCCCTTATAAAGATTCAATAACCAACACTTCTTCGTCGATAAATAACGCAACAGCAAACTTTCCCCTTTTCCCCTTATTTCCCCCCAATCAAAAATCAGGAACGACCAAATTTTTTAAATAAATCAAGGTACTTGTGTTCTCTGCCAATTTTTGACAAAATCTGTTAAAAATTGCGACCTGTAGGTGAAAACAGACAGACTTACAGAGGGACAAGCGCATTTTTGCAATCTCGAAACGTGACGCTTCGCTTGCTCGTTCAATTATTTGAACGTAATAAACGATGGTATAAGTCAAATAAATATCAGGGTAATATGAAACATTAACGTAACGCATCACAGCAACATTAGGTCTCCTGGTTTCACGCTTGCTTGTCACACAGGAGATGCTAGTTCGAATTCGGTGATGACCTGTACTAAGTTGATTCATACAGGGTGACTGTGAAACCCCTAGTTATAGGGACATCATTCTGAGCAACTTTCACAAAGAAACTGATCGATTGAACAGAGCAACTTTATTTTTCACTTCCCAGTACATTTTGATCTGATTGGATCAGCTGATTTGTATGGAGAAGTAAAAAATAAAGTTGCTCTGATCAAATCGGTTTCATAGTAAAAGTTGTTCATTGTAATGTCCCTAACAACCCTTTAAATAGAGTACTTCTGAGTACAGAGTCCCCTCATTTACTACGCCAACTATACTCCGCTGATCTTGTCAATCCACTGCAAACCAGTTACGGCGCCTAGGGCACCCGTGTATCTGGATTGCTATACCTATGTACACACTTAATTAAAACTACTATTTTCATATTTTTCCTAGGAACTTCAAACACGGATGTTATTTACAGACATCCCACACATTTTTCCATCCCGCTTATAACATTTATTAATCCTATTGTATAATGTATTGTATATTGGTACTGTATGTAAGTCTTCTTTGTCTCTCCCAAAAAAAAAACAATTGATTATTATAACTCCCATCCCAAGCAAGCAACAAAGTCTTCCCTAAATGCTTGTTTGCCACAAAAGATTTATGTCTTCCAACATATCAGAGAATCTCAATTTGTTTTCTCGAGGGCTGATAAGCGAACCCTTGAACTTTGCCTTTGGTGTAAGCCTCTAATATTTCTAATGCTTTTTTCTTTTGCGATAGCGTTTTCTGCGTATTTGTCGGGGATGGATCGGGTTTTGGATCGTGTTTACGGTTTTCTCGGCGGATGTTAAAGGCCGGAAAGGTGGTTTTTGTATCATTTCGAGGAAAGATTTCGTTTTACCTGCTACAATACGTGCCTTTTACTTTCAGTTCAGTAATGAACTGATCGACTTTTAAACAAAACATACAAAAAATGTGAGCAAAAATCTCCAGCTAGTTTCTGTATCATGACAAATCCAAAACCTTTTTAAATTTTCATTTTACCAATCGTTTAAAATAACAGTTTGTGTAAAAAATGTCGCTTTCTGATCGATCAAACCGCAATTTGAAGTTGTGGATCATCCTGTGAGATCATCCTACAAACATCTATTGAAATATATAGGGATAGGTAGTTGTCGATGAGTTTTAGCAGTTTTAGAATAGAGCTACTTTGCCGTGCGAATTTTACCAACGAAAGAGTAACTTTTACTCGAGAGTATCTTCTACTTTTCCATAGACACCAGATAAGATCACCTCATTTTGAACTGTCATTGTCATACAACTTATCCCCGGGGATAGTTATTCTCGTATAACTTTTTGTTGGTAAAATCCAGCCCGCCACTCAATTAAGGCAGGCTATTTCTCGCCCGCGAAATAACAGCGCTGTATGACATTTTGAGCAGCCTTCTGGGCCACGTTGAGAGCCCATGACGCGAATGTGCGTTCATTACACATCATAATCAACGCACATAGGCGTCATGGGCACTGAACGTCTTAAAATGTTTCCTTGCAAGTGTAACCGGCGACCTCACCACCCTCAGTGCGCACATTAGACGAACGTGTAACTTTTTATCTTTAGGCCGAGAACTTTCAAGTTTTAATAGCAGTTTCATAATAATTTATATTCATTGTTATGTTTATATTCTATATAATTGAACGTTCAAGCAATTCTAATTTTAGTAAAGAGTCCTCAAAAGCGCTATTACGCAAAATACCATGTTGAAACTCAAGATAATTTATGTACTTAGGTATTTTAAATAACACCATAAAATACTCTAATAATTTCATAATGTCTTTATTAAACACAGAAAAATTACAATAGGTCAAAAATAAATAAATAGTATAGGTGTACAAATCCGAGCTTAAGAGATCTCTTCCAGCAAACCAGTTACGGATGAGACAGGTGGATGATCTAATTATCTCTGAGCTACAATGCTATACTTATAGTAAAATCTACTTTAAAATACAATCAGAATATCTCCTTTCTTTATTCGAGAGCAATTCAAGACTTATTAAAGTATTGAAACGAGTGCGAAATACCCACTACACCCAAGATCTGAATAAATAATACAGGCATTAAAAATAAATTCTCGGCATTTGCGTCTACAATCTCTTTATTCGATATCGTTTGCATTATCTACATCAATAAATTTATGTAAATGCCTGATCAATATAGACGTTATGCTTATCTCAGTTGTACCTTGATAAGAGAAATCTCTACATGGTCTCAACTTGGTGTTATAGATAAGATGGATAGTTAACTTTACTTATCCATTGACGCTACATCAATGAAGGATTGTGTTCAGTTATTGTATTTGAGAATAATTGAAATCGTTTTATTTTTATACTGGTTTTGTTCGCGATTTCACCTTTGAATGAACTGGCTACACAGGCTGGCTGCTACAGTTGAATCTTTGCCTCCCCGTATAGAAAAAACCGTGACGCTTTAGTTTCACCGCGGCTGCCGTCAATATTGTCATCGGTACTTCTGGTTTAAAATAAGAACACCATACAAAGGAAAAATATTATATTATTAATAAAGAAATGATTAATTACTGGGCCGGTTTCTGAATTGAGAATTTCACTGCATAAGTACCCTCTCGCTCCGACGTCTATTAATTGTTCTCCATTGTTTGTTGTTGTTGTAAGTTTGTTCGGCCTATATCCTTATAAGAATATACTGATAGTTTATTTTTTTCTCAAAATATGTACAACTGCTTGTACTCCTGGCCGGAAAAGAAAAATATTTGACATTAAGATTAGGGGAAGTTATGCTTTCATCCCTTACAATAGATGTTTTCAGACGTCTTGGTGTCACCTGTCATGCACCCTATGGGGGGTTTCTTACTGCTAGTCAAGGGGATGACAGTACTAAACGTTAGCTTACTATCTTACCATTAATATGCAATCAGAAAATCAAAAATAGAGATTTTTTAATTATTTTTTTGGCTGCAAACCTTCTTTGCGGGATACTGGCTGCAGACTAGCAGAATATAAAACACTATTTGAGATTATAAAAGAAAATCTTTTTACTTTTTAACAACCCGGCTTTAGCATTCCATTTACGGAGTGCAATGCGAGCATTGTGCGCAAATTACCCAGACTATCAGTCCTAATCGAAGTGCCGAGAGTGCCCATGCCAGCCGAACTGGTTCGTGGTACACGTGCGTATGCGCTTGCGCAGCTAATATAGGTAAAGGCTGTGGTATACCACGACCTGTAATAGAAGAGGATTTTTTACCTGCTAATCCTGGAGCGGCAAACCGCTCCAGGATTGGACTATATAGTCACGAGCGAACATGTAACTCAAACGCTGCTTGAATCATCTACCTAGATGTAAAGGCCATAATTGTTACCTGCTGAAGATTACTTACTACTATGAAAGAAGATTGACAAGACAGATTTATACAGAGGGTGTGAATTGTGAATAGAGCCATCTGGCAGGGTCGCCTAAGAAGGTCCTACAAATACCAAGTTAGCGATTTGTGAGTGAAGATGCAAATAAGGAGTAGCTGCAAGATTGTATGAAGATGCTAATACAATTTGAGAAAGCGGGAGATGTATGACAGGATTGAAACAAGTCTCTGCCACCCCTGTTTCGGGTCAAAGTCATGGTTAAAATACTATTTAAATAAAATGCCTAGTCGCATGTGTATCCCTAACTTTACCGTATTTATTGCAGTATCCAGCAGTCAAATATAACTAAGGCTAGTTAGACCAGTTTGTTCCATCGCGATTGACAGCACCTGATGCATTGTTCATGTTTACTCTATTTTTAGTTGCTTTTATAGAGTCAATACATTGAACAATGTAGTTGCAGCACAAAAAATAAAGCATTTTTATTTGAAAAAGTAATGACTTGAAAGGCGATAGGTATGCTCAATACTTCAATCACTTTTTTATGAATTTTGCTAAATTGCCGCCGTACTCAGAGTCACATACCTACTAAGAAATTCCTTCCTGAGTAAATCTTCACATCCATAAGAAATCATTAAACAACTGGTTAGGTATGGCAGGTTAAACCTGTAAAAATGCTTATGCTTTAGTAAGTGATAAAGACTCATATTCATAAAATGATAACTAGTTTCTTGTATGGTGCCTCTTTAACATCAACAAGCGAATCGTAACGCAACGTAAAAAAATCTACAACCTAACCTCTAATGCGATAACTATAAGGGTCAAGTTCCATTCTAACTGCATCTCATTTCTCCCAGATGTAAGTTCCTTCACAGTTCCCATCATTAGACGGACAGACGGACAGACGTGTACTAATGACGAATCCAAAATTACTCAACAGTCGATAGATCTTGCGATATCCCTTATCGCATCTGTACGTTATGTATCGTGGATGGTCATAATCTATGATATCTCTCGTCATTCATCAATTTGATTGCGTCTGATCGTCTTGCTCTGTGTACCGTTAGCAGAGGAATCTTTTCTATTTCGGTAAGAAAGTAAGTTACCTAACTTATTAGGTTATTAGTGCTTGTAATAACTACTTATAGCCCCAAATATCTCGATGTATTTTTATGCCTCTGGAATCAGGTCCATACGAATATTGATTAAAAGATACTCATATTAAAATAGCGCCTTACAAATGACGAATAGTGTCAAGGATTTATTGACTAATTTTGTAATTTCAGACTGCAAGTGTAACGCAAAACGGAACAGCTACACCAAAAAAAAAAAAGTGCGAAAGCAAAAAAGGAAGCAAACACCAATTTCGACACCAGACGAGCCTTCTCGAGTCCCAATCCTTGTTCTAAAGAGGTACCAAACTACTTTGCTATCCGAATCCAGTCCGTAGCACGACTGAAATACCGTTGCAACGTTTTGTAAGAGAGCAAGGCGTAGTACTTCAGCCGACGACGCGACAAGTCACGCGTTCGGCTTTGTCTCCGAGCCTATTGTGTGACGTCACACGTCTGCGTAGCTCGCGCGTCTAGGTACTAGAGGCGAGACTTGCATTGTGAGAGGCTGGGTTTGTGAGGTGACCATGGGGAAGTGCGCCTTAGCTCCTATTCTGAACGGAGATGGAATAGCTTAACAAAGCGTCACGCCTTTGCCTATACGGGGTGGCAGAGGCACAATTTTGCCCACTTATATTAATGGAATAGCTTAGTGACGATAAAAGTTTTTAGATATGTTTTCGGTTGCATTTGATTGTTAATACGACCAGTGACGAATTTATTTTATAGTATGATTTACAAAACAAACAAACATGTTTATTAAGTTTAGCAAGAAACTAGTTCTAATAAGAGTGGGTCAATCTAGCTTTGACTAGGGATGTGTGAGATCAAAATGGGCAAGCCTTTGCGTGGCAGTAGGTGAAACACATTATAGTCTTCGTGCAAAAAGACTGTGACTGTCATTAAACTACTATTATGGTCTCAATGGCGATTGGCGACTGCTTCGATTTTGTAATAAAAACTCGTAACGCGAGGAGACACAGTTACGCTTCGATTTTGTAACACTAAAACTCGTTTCGCGAGGAGACACAGCTACGCTTCGATTTTGTAATAAAAACTCGTAACGCGAGGAGACACAGTTACGCTTCGATTTTGTAACACTAAAAACTCGTAACGCAAGGATACACAGTTACGCTACGATTTTGTAAAACTAAAAACTCGTAACGCGAGGAGACACAGTTACGCTTCGATTTTGTAACACTAAAAACTCGTAACGCGAGGAGACACAGTAATCTTCGATTTTATAGTACTAAAAACTCGTAACGCGATGAGACACAGTTACGCTTCGATTTTGGAGACACAGTTACGCTTCGATTTTGTAACACTAAAAACTCGTAACGCAAGGAGACACAGTTACGCTTCGATTTTGTAACACTAAAAACTCGTAACGCAAGGAGACACAGTTACGCTTCGATTTTGTAACACTAAAAACTCGTAACGCGAGGAGACACAGTTACGCTTCGATTTTGGAGACACAGTTACGCTTCGATTTTGTAACACTAGAAACTCGTAAAGCGAAGAGACACAGTTAGGAACGCCAACATTCAGTCAGTCAGTACACCATTTTTCGTGAGGGGTTAGTTCCTCATAGCGCTGAAAATATCAAGGAAATTGTAGTGCTTTATTTGTGTTTCAGCCTTTATTTCAAGCTATTACCTACAGACACCGCCGAAGCAAGCTAATGTCCCTAACCTGCCAACTTGCCAAGACATCAAAAGTATTTCCATCACAGACATTACATTACCTCCCTTCTTAGGCGGAAACGTTGCCAAAACTTACGTTAATTGCTCTACGACCTTACCTTAAGACTGTTACGGTCTATAGCCCCTAACCAGTATAGACAGACCTGACAAACAATGTAGAAGTCAAAGAAATAACAGGTCAGGTTAAACCAGGAGTTCCTTAGTATCATAAAGGTGGGTGCACATCAGCAATAACGAGAAAGCGTTATTACCAGTAATATAAAGGAGTTGGTTTATTGTAATTGTGATTTTGTAATAGTTGTAGAAGTGTCTGGAGGGTAGTCGACTGTAACTTGCGTGGAAATAGTGTACAGGGTGTTTGGTTTGTTCATTGTCATAGAAATACTTTACAACAGTATAAGAATTCACTTCCAAATGCATATTGGTCCTAAATCATATACAAGCTTGATATGTGCACTAAATATTCGATTTTATGGATATTTTGTACAACAGAAGAGTGTAAGGAAAGGAAAAGGCGTTATCATTTTCCCTTTGCTACTGCGTCGCCATTACATTCGTCGAGGCTCTAAAGACATTACACTCTGAGTATATTTATAGGCGTGGTTAGTACACCTACATTTTAGTATTTACCTACCTTACCTATACATATGAATTCCACTAAGTATGTTTGCAGCGCAGCAGCAGCTCTAACTATCGAGGTCCTGCGGGGCAATTCTGGCGCTAGCGAGATCATGTCCATTGTCGAAATATCGATTTTGAGATACCGAAATCTCCATCAAAAACAAGAAAAAGCTATTCTTACGACCAGCCTTTCGACCAACCGAGATATCTCGACCCGTTTTTGATCGAAATAAATATAAATCGAGATCGTTTTCGATGGATTCAGGCGGTAACAAAACCGATATCTCGACTGGGGAGATGATTTCGATAGCGCAAGAATCGGGGTCGGGATTCGAATTCCGACCCAGGAGGAAAATGGAAATAGCCCTAGGCCGGGAGTCGCCTGAGGAATCGCATGGCAGTAGCTCTAGCGGGGAAGCAAGCCGGAATTTTGCGCCCCCGCTAATGCCACTGCGATAATGTTGGTGACCTAATGTTGGTAATTTATTCTTTTACGCACCATTAGTATTTGTCATTTGTTCTTATAAATAATTAACCTAATGAACTAGGTAGTTCAATCGTGTAGCTACATATAAGTCCAGTATTATAAAATAGATAGCCATTATTGGCCTTATTTTTAGTTTCTAACTAACTATATACATCCATTGTAAACGCTGTGGCTGTCAGATAAATAAACCTTATTATAAACCACACTGCTGCTGATTAGTATGGCTCGTATCCTAGTGTGGGGCTACAAATATAGTACCTATGGTCATGTTAATAAATGTGCACAATATAGTACATTCTAGCAGTTTCACGCTTGCTTATCAAGCCGGAGAAGTAGCAGGTTCGAATCCAGCACTGATATCTGGTAAAAAAATAAAAGTTTTTTGTATAGAAAACTTCAGAAAAGGGTAGTGAGCGTATTTATTAAGCCACCATGAATATACAACACAGAAATATGTTGAACACCACCATCTATAAAATGATATAATATTTGTAAATGGTTCCGCTGATATTGAATTCAAATTCTGTGTTTCCCACTTTACTTACAATAATGAATGCTTTCCGGTCCTACCATAAACATAACAGCAGCTGGCTGCGATCGGCAAAAAGTCGTAGTGACTGTGTAATGAACGCAACTTCTGGTCCTCCCATGAATGGTGTGTTGCCCACAAGCGATACCATATTTTTTATAATGAAGGAGATATTTGTTTATTTTACACGTTGCATTATTAAAATTAAATTAAAATTAAATCATTTTATTTCCAGACATAAAGTCTAATAAATCCAATAGGTACAAATTATAAGTATAATTTTTATTACATAATTTATATAATTTTTATTTAAATTATTAGATGTTATTAAAGATTTCCTTGTAAATTACCGTGCAATAAAGAATTGTGAAAAGTGATTGTAATGATAATGGGGTAAACAACGTACAAGTTAAGTAAGAAACATAATTAATTAGGCCGGACTGTTTACTCATTTAATGTAGGCCAAGCTTATTTTTTTTTTTACTGTGTATTTTATTTATTTATTTATATAAGGAACGCCAACAGTAGGTATATACAATTCACATTTAAATTAGATTTCATTATGGTTCTAGAGTAATATACCTCTTACAGGCGATCACAACATTCACATAAATTAATTAATTACAGACATAATAATATTCTTATCGTTAAAATTACTAAAGTAAAATAGTTATAAATCCAATTTTTTAAATACAATTTGATTGTTAATTTAATAACACAAAAATAATGCATGCATGTCAAACAAAAATAAAACAAAAATCACAAATAATAATGTCATAGCTACTAATAATAATAATAAATTATTAGGAAATGAACATGGCGTCATGCCTTTCCCGAACGATTCCTATTTTGCATGACAGAAAACTAAAAGTAAGCACAAAACAAGGACAAAATCAAAGTAGCTAAATTGTTATTCTAGTTGGAAAACAATTTCTAGATTTTATGCAAATGTGCGGGTAGCCGGCAAAGTACTCCGGTTTATCTGGTTGATGGATAGTTGGTCGTGCGACGGAACCCGCAGTCGTCACGCGAGGTTCTTCCACTGGCCTGTGGAACGCTGCTGTCGGGTATAGATTGCGGACTATGAACTCTTTATTTAGTGTGAGATAGTTGTGTTGTGTTGTTGAGAATCACTGTGAAAAGTAATGTCGGAGGGTAAACACGAACATGAGGTGATTTCCGAATGCAAGACTGCAGCTCAACTCAATTAATGTGCTGTATAAGCCAAGTACTTATAAGCGAGCCGTGACTGTAACCGTCGATGTACGAAGCGTAACCTAAAATCATAGTTTACCAGAGATTAATATACAATTGACTCCGCCTGCGAGGGAATGCGGCTCGCCAAACGTTTGTTTAACAAACGTTCGCATACGCAACCTGTGTACGATGACGGGCCGCCGGACAGTTTCGCAGCGGCTGACCAATCACAGCTCTCTTACCTCGTCCCCCGCCGCCCGTAAATTGGTGAGTTGTGTTTCAAAGAAGATCTCTTTTCAGAGATAAGCTCACCTTTGTACACTATTTTTATTTACTTTTGTTTTATTTGAACTAATTGTGTGCAATAAAGAAATTATGAATTATGAATAATTCGTGTATAGTTTCGAAAATTGGTACAACTATACTTTGGTGTCCAGATTAACATACTAAACGTCCCCGAGGGTGGGAGGTGAGCCGGCGGCGGGGAGGGGAGAACGTTTTATTTTGCTCGTATCTTGAAAATTCTAGATATCTTTTAGGTACGTACATCATCAAATTCTCTAAAAATATATATATAGTATGAAAGGAAACACTTCATTTGAGTAAATTTAGACAGTTTTTATTTCATTAGCATGAATTGCACGAGTATTATTTAGAATTTAACACGGTTATACTAACTATAAATTTACATATTACCTTATATCTTATTTCACTGTAGTTATCACTGACACTGGGCACAACTTGTAGATAAACTACCTTTTAGTAAGGCTCGTGGCGACTGAATGGTTCTCCGTGGGATTACTTTCAACTCAGGAAACCACGCATTGGCGCCAAGAGAGTTACAGACATGTCGTCACCCGATTGGATCAAGGTATCGACCAATCAGAGGCGAGCTCCAATCGGGGGCGAGCATACTAAACGGAAGTAAGAAATATTACTAGATTTCACAAAATAATATAGTATATTTAATAGGATGAATAATAGTCTAAAATACGTGACATATTTTACACCATTATTCCATATTTAATAACGTAATAGGAACTTGTTTAAAATATCCGCCAATCAGAAGCGAGCAAACATCAGCCGCGATTTGGCGCGAGCGTGTAAAACGGAAGGTGAATGGATTAATTACAGTTTTTACGATGAAATTATGTGAAGCATTCTTGTGTAATAATTCAATATTATATTTACTTAATTAATAACTATGCCTAAAGGTACCTATAAGCTACAGAAACGCTAACAGCTCGGCCGTCCTGCATATCGCGAGTCCCTTCGCGATTTAAATAACAACAAAATGGTAGAGTAGACATACTCACTCTTGACTTTACAATATTACACGTATTATATAATCACTTAATCTATTACATACTGCTTACTTAAATAACCTTGTGTATCTTATAATCCATGTAACCTTTTAATCCATGATATATACTTAACATATTTGTCATAAATTATCCAGGCAAAAATATTGAACAAACTAAGGTCACTAAGTGGAATACATGTTGATAATGATTTGAAATGGAAGACACAGATAGAACATACATGTAAAAAACTCTGTACGTGAGGAAACGGTGCTATTAGCTTATAACGCTTATGTAGACTCCGTTTTGTGATTTGGCATAATCTTCTGGGGAAACGCAACAGGTAAAGAAAAGGTGCTTATATCGCAAAAAAGGTGCATTAGATCTATATGTGGTATTTGCCGAACTGAAAGTTGTAAACCACACATTAAACGGCTTAATATTTGACATTTTCATCACTGTTTATCTATGAGGTAGCCATGTTTGTCAAAACAAACAGGAATATATTTAAAAAGTATACCAGTAAACGTCACCAATCAAAAATTGTTATGCCCAGTCATAAAACAGCTCTATTTTAAAACAGTGTACTCGGCATGACGCCTACCATTTTAATCTTTTGCTCGAAAATATACGTAGCATGGACAATATTCTATAATCCAAAAAATGAATAAGGAAATTACCAGTTAACAAGGTATACTACTCAATAGCAGAATATTTAGACGACACAACACCTCAGACTAACTCCTCCAAGCACAACATTATAGTATAGTTCGTACGTTACCCGTCCGGTTGCATCAATCCAAGTATATTTTATTTTACAATAATATAATTGATTTTGTATAATTTTAATACTTTTGCATGAACAAATAATATTTATATGCCATTGCGCAAAACATAGAGATCCTCCTTTTCTTACTTTAAAATCTTGATTGTATCTATGTTTAACAAATAAAGCCTTGACTTTGACTTAATGATTCAATTTAATTCTTCCTTTTAGTTTTTAGTTATTTTTAATTATTTCGTATCAAAATTTCTATTCTCAATACCAATTTGCATAAGCTATTTGCTAATGCTTGCATTCAGATACAAGCTCATACACTTCTTCCGACACTTCTTCTGGTGGGTTAAACTATGATTACTTAATATCACTGTCGGAGTTATGATTGGATTCCGAATCAGTGGTTTCAAATAGTTTTAATATCTCTGTTGAAGGCGAGCCATGGTTGAACCAGGGAGTTTCACGATAATGATGTTGGGTTGCTCCGTTAAGGTGTGACCTAATAAAACAGAATACTGCAATGCTATATCTTCTTTAATTCTATGAATTTCTATGTTCTGCTTTATTTTAATTTTTAAATTGTATAATTTGAATGGTTTGACTTACTGATATTTTATTTTATGGTATTTAATTTAATTGCATTAATTTTAAGTTAAAGTTTTATGATTATTTTTCCTATTTTGTATCTAATTTAGATGTAAATATATGTTTTAAATGTTATATAGATCTCTGTTATCTGAAATAAAATTATTATTATTATTATACCTTGTACTGTAACGTCAGCTCTACATCTTCCGATGGGTTGAACATTATTAGCCCCTACTCCAAGAAAGTGCTATGTAATGAGTTTGTTTCAGAGTGCAGAAACGAAAATGTTTCGCTTCAGTTTGCCTAATAAGAGTACACTGGCTTCCTAAATCTACTTGACATGTAATTGCGTTACCATTTATGCTTATTTGAAAATATATTTGAGATTACTTTCATCAGATTGATCAAGGACAGCTATTTGCTTTTCAGTCTTAGTTTCCACAAGATGTCGTTCATTATTTTGGGTGTCATTTGACCGTTTTGTTCTACAATGCAACTCTAAGTGGCCGGGTTTGTGACAATAGTTGCATTTTGTTATTGGTTTTGTACACATAAAGTTTTTATGTCCATCTTCATTGCAGTTATGACATTTAAAATTTACAACTCCTATAACCTTTTTAGCTGGATCAGTTCTAGGTCTACCATAATTATTATGTGACCTTTTATCAAGATCTTTTTCCACAGCATCTCTACCACCCCCAGACTTAACTGTTTTAAAATATCTTAAAACGTCCTCTGGTTCATGAAAACGAGCTGCTTGAGCCCCAACTCTAACTGCACGGTCTTCTACTCCATTTAGCAAGCAATCTACAGCTTTACGGCCCGCAATACCGCAACGGTTAAGAAGGTTAATTTTCGTGTAGAAATACTGTTCGAGTGATTCGCCGTAACGTGCATGCTTGTTCAACATTTCATTTAACAACTCCGCGTAATCTTCCCTGTCTGGGAACGACTCTATAAGCTTTCTTTTCCACTCTGTCCAAGTGAGCAACAACGAATTTAGGCCCTGGTACCACTGTTTAGCAACCCCGGTTAGTTTTGGAAGAGCAAAATGGATTATCTCACGCTCATCCCAATGGTATATTTCTGCGCACTCCTCAACCTTAGTAAGCCATGTTATTATGGTCTGTTCTTTGGACATTGGGTCAAACTCTGGGAGGACATTGTGTAATGAAAGCTTAGAGGTCGATCCACCTTTCACATTTTTAAGTATATCTAGGAACTTTTCCAAAATATCATTGTTCGGATTTGATGAGTCATCATGTGGCACTCTGTGATGAGCATGGCGTGAAGGAGCGCGTGATCGCTTTTGTTTTAATAACCGTCTCGCCGGTGAATCGTAGCTATCACTACTATCACTCTGACGGCGGCGTTTCCTTGTACTCACTCCATGCTCATTTTCGTCAGATAAATATATGCCAATGCGGCTTCGGACTTGGCTATGACTACGCCTACGACTAAGGCTGCGACTACGTCTCCGACTACGGGTACGAGTTCGACTGCGGCCTCTTCTTGTTAGTCTGGATTTTGGCGCAGCTCTCTCACGTGTCCTCGTCCGGTCGTAGTGATTATTATCATTATCAGAAAACCCCTTAGCGGAGTATTGCTGTCGCGTCTGTTCATTTACGTTAGACACGTTAGACAGCTCCCTACTCCGGGATCGTATTAATGGATAGCGCTTGCGGACTTGCCTTCGGTTATGAAGACTCCCTTCCGCTCCCTCGCTCCTCTGAGTAAGCTGCTGCGGAGTCTGCCGTGTGCCTTTACTGGTACTTATTGGCTCACCCTCCGCTTGACTGCAGCCAGCCTCTTCAGTCTCCATTATCTGAAGAATGCATATTTAAATTATTTAAGGTTAGGTAAGTAGTTTTAAGATTAGGTAAGTGGTAGCATTAACCACTAAATTGTAGATATAGGCTCATTAACCACTCAAAGGTCCGCTGGTTCATCCATTCCACTTTCCATAGTAATGTTTTTTCATAGGTTTTGAACTAATTTATATGTTATATATTCGTTATCACACTCAAGATTAATTGGACATTCCAGAGAGTAGCCCTGACTAAATATTATCCGAGAATAAATCCGAGGAATCCTCTGTAAAATGCAATACCTTTTAAAAATGATTTCAACTACATGCGAGTCACTGATTACGGTGTGAAATATTACATTTAAATTGCAACCCCAGACAGGTGCTGGTTAATTGTATTTTATTAGCAATGTACCTAAGCAATTCCAAGGAGTACCCGGACAAATGTCTAAGATAAACCGCATTGAGTTATTCTTTGTATTTGATTAAATTGATGAATTAAGACGGTGCCTAAGGCAAAAACAGTCTTTAGCAAAACACAAATCGCTCGAAAGTATTATTGCTGTACTTTATTTCACTATCTTGTTTATCACAAGTGTCAGCGTGAATGCGCTTTCCCATAAACGTTATTTTATTAATTTTGCTTGATAGAAAAGTCTCCTGAAGTTGCCAGAAAATCTGTCTGGCACAATGTTTTATTTGACAATTTTGCACCGCATCTGAATTTGTGTTCTTGTTATTTATCTAATGATTTTAAAAATGGCACAGTATGTTCCTCAGTTAGACTTGCTTAGCTTGGCTTTAAACTTTTTTTTAATTTTTTAATTTAATATTCTCAAAAAATAAGTTAAGGATGAAATTCTAAGTTCTGATTGCCTAAGGCCTGCCCTTAAGAAATTTTATAAGGATTGAAAATTATTATGGTCACCAATTGAAAAAATATATAAGTAATGCAGAAGATACTTACGTGATAGCACACATTCACTTCACTTTATTTTTATGTTAGCGTAGAATAAAGTATTTCCTTCCATAACATTTTACACTTTGTGACAAAGAAAAGAAAAAAATATATCTGCAGTGGGCTGAGATAAACAGCAGAAACCAAGTTTTGCTGTTTATCCCACTTCTGAGTTGAAAGGAAACACTTCATTTGAGTAAATTTAGACAGTTTTTATTTCATTAGCATGAATTGCACGAGTATTATTTAGAATTTAACACGGTTATACTAACTATAAATTTACATATTACCTTATATCTTATTTCACTGTAGTTATCACTGACACTGGGCACAACTTGTAGATAAACTACCTTTTAGTAAGGCTCGTGGCGACTGAATGGTTCTCCGTGGGATTACTTTCAACTCAGGAAACCACGCATTGGCGCCAAGAGAGTTACAGACATGTCGTCACCCGATTGGATCAAGGTATCGACCAATCAGAGGCGAGCTCCAATCGGGGGCGAGCATACTAAACGGAAGTAAGAAATATTACTAGATTTCACAAAATAATATAGTATATTTAATAGGATGAATAATAGTCTAAAATACGTGACATATTTTACACCATTATTCCATATTTAATAACGTAATAGGAACTTGTTTAAAATATCCGCCAATCAGAAGCGAGCAAACATCAGCCGCGATTTGGCGCGAGCGTGTAAAACGGAAGGTGAATGGATTAATTACAGTTTTTACGATGAAATTATGTGAAGCATTCTTGTGTAATAATTCAATATTATATTTACTTAATTAATAACTATGCCTAAAGGTACCTATAAGCTACAGAAACGCTAACAAGTATTTTACTGTAGGATCAATAGTTTCAGGTAAAATAGGTAAATTATACCGGATTGTACGTGTAATTTTGAAAATTGGTACAGTTATTCCTTGAGGTGTCTAAATGTACACATACTAAAAGTCCCCGAGGGTGGGAAGTAAACCGGTGGCGGGGGAAGGGGGAAAAGATTTATTTTGCTCGTTTCTCGAATATAAACATGACAAACAAATATTCCTAACATTTTTATACAACTTGAGTCTTCATATCTTTGCTTGCAGATACGCCCCGCCGCACATTACATAAAGCATACAGGCCTGAAAACTTTCCAGGAAGCACCAAAAGATATTTAAAATTTTAATATCGTGCCACTTTAGCCCTCGGCTGGTCGTGATACCGCCTTCGAAAGTTCGTCTCCACTCGCAAGATAAGGCCTGAAAGCCTGAATAAAATTTTCAGTACGGGGAAATTTACGTTTAGTACGCGCCTTGAAGCCTGGGCGGGCGGCAGTGAGGCTTTGACCGTAAGCGAGGGCGGACGAGCCTTCGAACTTATCCGGGAAATACAAAGAAAATACATCGCTCGCTCCATGGTTTGACAAATGTGTTGTGATTATACTGATAGGCATTTAAACGAGTACTTGGATGTAGTTTTGAATTTCGAATTACGAACATTCTATTTTCGAAGAGTGAATGAACCACGGACGTGTTTGAACAGCTGATTTTGACGTTTATTATTTATAAGTGTTAGTTGCCAGTAACTTTTAGCAGCAGTTTTAAGGTTGTCTGGTGATAAGGATAGATTAGATTTCTTGCATTTTAGTGTTTTGTAGCTTTCGGATGATACATGTGTAGGTAAGTACGCTGCACTACAACCATTTCCATTTAATAAAAGTAAGTTCCGCACCTCATGAACTTAATTTGATGATCGAATTAATTCAGAACGTATAAAACGTAATGAGTGAACAATGTTTAGAACAATTTATCAGGTAGGTTCTGCGAGTCTACATCTACAAAGTGAAGAGAAACACAAAGTAAAGAACATAAGATCCTTTTACCAAACATTGTGACAAAGTTAATTCCAGCCACAATATTTCGTTATGAATCAGTCTCAGTTCACTTCAGTCTTATTCTCGGGTTAAATTAAACATATATAAAGACACTTGACTGCAATGAATTATGTCCTTAATAAAGTGCATATCCTGACTTGCTTAACGCTACCAACACCTATTCAAAACCCAATCATACTGCCATCCAATAAGGTTGAGATTTCTGGAGTAAGTTTCTTGGTACTGCATCATTGGTGGGTGCATCAGATGAATTTGATTAATATGGACAGAGTTGGGACGCGAAAGTCCATTTAATTTTGCAGTTATAAGTACGTTTTTGTGAGTTGTTAGTTTAGTTGTTTGTTTAATGCGGTTGAAACTAATTGAGCCATTTGTTGTTTGATTGAAAAGTCTAATACTTATTACTGAAAACTAACGGATTCACAATAAAGACTAGGGAAAACATGCGCAATTTCGTTTATCTGGATGACATCATAGTTTGAACTGCACTAATATCTTTATTCGTTTATTTATTTGGTGTACAAAACGGATAACAATAATAAAATTACATTATTAAATCATGCACAAAATATGGTTGCCGACTGCTCTCCAGAAGTATGTAAACTCAGATAGCTAAATATGGGAGGCGCAACACAATAACAATATAAAAATCAAATAAATTACACCAAACTAGAAAGTTATATTCTATGAAATAATTTTTAAAATTGGTTCACAAATAAAATACAACTGAATTGTGAAGATAAAGTTTCTCCTCCTCCTTTCGTTTATAAAGAACAATAACTATAGAATAGACCTTCACATCTCAACATCGCAGTTCCACGCACAACGCACATTCACGTTTTCACGATGACATTTATAACAAAAGTTCCGTTACGTAACATCCGAAACTCTATTCTGGACATGTCCAAACTTTCTTCTAATCCCGCGTCCGTATTATCCCCACATTCTTATTCCCTTTTTTTCGGGACTCGTTCCACTAAATTATGGCCATAAATCGTTCTTGTCCCGGACATGTCCCGTTGCTTCGCTGGATTAATTAAGCTTAGTATCATAGTGTGTGTTTGTATGTAAATGCAAAAAGAGCAGAATTTAGTTTTGCTTTTAGTTGATGAATGTAATTGGTGTCTGATGTCGACCTCTGTGGCGTTTTGGTTAGAGGCTCTCCCTCCCGAGCGAGAGGCACCGGGTTTGAATCTCGGCTGGGAATGTATATTTATAAATGTCGCTGTTTTTAGTTCCCAAGACACAAAGTATCCTAACACCCTACCTTTATAAAAAGTTTGTTTCATTGGAGGTTAGTTTCGTGTTTCGTGCAATACTTTTTACGGATGTGAAACTGTGGACATTCCGTGTGGGAAATTTTGTGACGTCATATTTTTTCTATTCTAAGTAATTCAAAGTATCAAGTCTAAACGAGAAACACTATAGCAGATCGCCGGGGGGTCATTCCGCTATTTACAATACAATTCGCTGACCATTCAATGATCCGAAATGGTAATCCAGTTACGTTAAAAAATGTAATGTGAAGAAAAGAAATGTCATGCAAAATTTTCAGCTTCTTGGCAATTTATGAAAGGGTCTATTTTTAAGCTTAACTCTCTCGTCGGCACATCTTATCTAATTGTTCTCCATTGTTCGTTTGTTCGACCGGTGGTGTGTTTCTGAGAGTGAACCAGTTAAATTGACCGGACTATATTTTGACAGTAGATATCATTGAATGATCAATGAATTGTAATGTAAATAGCGGAATGAAGGCCCAGAAAGTGTGTAACAAGATGGTGTGTAATTATTTTAAAACTATGATAATACACTTTTTGTGTCGTACATAAATCCTTCGAGAATGAATATGAGATATGTGGGAGTGCACGAGTTTGACTAGCATATGATAGAAACAAAGAAGAAGAAGAAATAACTCATCGATGTGTGAGTTAGATTCACACATGAATTTGTACGAGAATAAAATGCAATAATCGGTCAAGTGCAAGTCGGAATCGCACAAGAAGGGTACCGTACCATCGTACAACACAAGTACTCAAAACAATAAAACAAAAATAAAATAAATAACACGTCTCTTGTATGGGGATCCCCTTTAATTTGTAATATCTCAGTAGTTGTTGTTGTTGTGGCAACAGATATACACATTTCAACTTTCTAGCTATTACGGTTCGTGCTCTAGGACCCGCTGACGGACGGACGGACAGACGGACAGCGGAACCTTAGTAATAGGGTCCCGTTTGGCACCCTTCGGGTACGGTACCCTAAAAAACACGTTTCTTTTAAAAACACCAAGGTGATAAACGGGACCGTATTACTAATAATTGTCTGCGTTGTCCGACCGTAAACAGTAACAGTCAAAAAGTCAGAATGCGTGTTTCTGTTGCCGCTACAGTAACAAATTAAAACAGTTGAAATGAACGCAAGTGACGTTATTTTTGCATTCTGTCTTGTACGAGTACAGAACCCTGACTGTGCGAGTGACCCGCACTTATCCGATTTTTCCATGTACAATGAAAAATTATATCAAAAGTTTTTGAATTTAACTAGCAACATTTTCAAGCACTCAACTAATCCGAAGCTTAATCCGAATTCTGAAGAGTCCATCGAACATGGATTGAACAACATCGTTGTATTAATTCGACAGATTCTGATGGCGAGGGATATGTTTGTTTTGGTCATTTGGTACTTTAGTCTCTAGACTAGACTCTGTTTGGTATGCAAATGGTCAACAAACACTAGCAGGATTTATATTTTGTTTACTTTACTTCATATTCTGAACGTAAATGCTAAAACTATGATCCATGGAATTTTCAAATCCGTCGTCGGCCTAAGTAAAGCTAGAGATTCATAAAGGTACCTAACTTGAAATAAAATAAAAAGCCCTGTGTCGTTTGGTGGGGACACGGACTGGATAGATTAACTTTTGTACTTTACGTAATACACACACCTTAACACACCAGTAATACACACACCTAAACACACCAGTAATTTCATGTATTTTTCAAGCGACTCGAAAATTTATGCGATTTGACAATGCTCTTTTGTTCTCCAAATCGTAGACACGCGAGAAGCTAAAAAGTCACGTGAATGACAAAATGCATTCATTTTCTTAGCGTCGACGGCAAGTGAAGCGAATTGCATTTTGTCTTGGGGGGCAGGCATATTTGAGCACGTAATAATTATCTTGAAAATATAAGTCAAACTTTTCTTCAAATATAAAATCGCTGTCAATCCTAATATAACTAATATGATGCACCGTAAATGCCGATAGTAAACACATCAAAGCCCGTGAACGCCTGTCTCCAGCACTGCTGCAGCTTAGAACAACAGCTCTGAATCCGCCCTGCGAATTAAAACAGATATAGTTTGCTCTATCGTTACAACCACCATACAAAAGTCTTATTTATTTACTAGCGCCAGCGGCGTTGCTTTACACAGCTACGCGTTTTTGGTTTTCTCACATTTACCGGTCAGGAAACTTTCTGCTCATTATTTAGAGGCGCCTATCTTGCATCTATCGCACAACTGTCACAGTCCACTAACCTAAAGAGTTTGATTCTCTATGGTTTTAATGTATCAAAACGAAGGACTTTCTCTTTGCTGGAGGAAATACGGTAAAAACTTTTATTCTAAGCAGCCTAGATCAGCTAGTTCGTTTTTACGGCACCGCAAATGAAATGAAATGAAATGAAAATGAGATGAAGATGAAAAATGTAAAAAAATATATATTCATAAACTTGAACTTAATTAAACAAACAATTTGATGAGACCTCCTTTTAAGTATTAAAACACCTGTGCTAGGAGGCCCCGCTCCTGCTCAGTAAAGGAGTAAGCAAATAAATGGCTCCACTACTAATTGTTCTGAAGCTGTAACCGATCATCCATCACAATCTGCTCCATGTGTTCACGTTTTGACTAATGCTTTCTTGGGGCTTCCTATGTAAGTACCCACGACCATATACCAGAGGCTAGTAATGGGCAAGGAAGTGAAGTGGTAGCCCCCTGTCCCGGAGTATTGAATATCTGGGTGCACGGCAGTGCACCACCAAGTCGAGCAAGCACAGCCGTACCATCCTTTTCTCGAAGCAATTCAGGCCATATTCGACCCCCCTAAAACTTCGTTGTGGATAAAACAAGAAGCCTGATTTTTCTGTTACTAATTAGGCCTTATATCAACACGATATATTAAATTTTTTATTCAATTTGAACCAGTAGTTTAAGAATTGTAACATGTCAAAGTTTCCTCATTTTGTCACTGACTGACTGACCGATCATCAAAACTCCCAGGCACTTCTAGCAGACATAGAACCTTCAAATTTGGGATATAAATAGTAATTAGTATTCTTATCAAGGGAAAACTTAAACATTTCAAGCTTATGTTATAGTTTTCCAGAAAACCTATCTGCATCAATAACTTTGTAATCTTATATAAAATGTATAGGATTACAAAGTTACATTTGCAGTTTATGAATCATTGAATGCCCCTAGGAAAATATGCCTTTACAAACAAGATTCTATAAACATATTATGTATACATACATAATATCACGCCTGTTTCCTAGAAGAGGGATACGTACATCCACCAGGGACCACCACTTACCACGGTCCAGGCATACATCCCTCGATATATTAATTTTTTTATTCAATTTGAACCAGTTGTTTAAGAATTGTAACATGTCAAAGTTTCCTCATTTTGTCACTGACTGACTGACCGATCATCAAAACTCCCAGGCACTTCTAGCAGACATAGAACCTTCAAATTTGGGATATAAATAGTAATTAGTATTCTTATCAAGGGAAAACTTAAACATTTCAAGCTTATGTTATAGTTTTCCAGAAAACCCATCTGCATCAATAACTTTGTAATCTTATATAAAATGTATAGGATTACAAAGTTACATTTGCAGTTTATGAATCATTGAATGCCCCTAGGAAAATATGCCTTTACAAACAAGATTCTATAAACATATTATATAATACATACATAATATCACGCCTGTTTCCTAGAAGAGGGATACGTACATCCACCAGGGACCACCACTTACCACGGTCCAGGCATACATCCCTCGTTTCCTTTGGTTACCATTATGCTTAAATTATATATTACTAGCTGACCCGGCAAACGCTGTTTTGCCATATAAATAATTATAACACTTAGGGGTATGAAAAATAGATGTTAGCCGATTCTCAGACTACGAAGACAAACACTGTGACACGAGAATTTTATATACAGGGTGTAACAAAAAGGGTTTAACTCCCGAATGTATGTGGTTACTATGGGACCAACTTGATCAGAGCAACTTGATTTTTCACTTCTCCATATAAATCAGCCGAGCGCCCAGACCGAAATGTATGGGGAAGTGAAAAATCAAGTTGCTCTAATCAAGTTGGTCCCATAGTAAAAGTTGCTCAGAATGATGTCCCAAACCACATACATCCGGGAGTTAAACCCTTTTTGTTACACCCTGTATATATGTATGATGTACATTCCCGACAAAATGCTTCAAATATAATAAAACTATTCAATCAATAGAACAAATTGCGTTCTAATGCGACGGGAGTGGTAGCAGATTAATCCAATTGCTCGATAGATGGCGCTGCCTGTATTTTAACTCACGCTATGGTTTGAAACCGTCGCTAGCTTAAGTAGCGGAGTTGCTCGCCAGCGATTTCAACTAGTTGTTGATAATTTTTGTATCTGCATTAATCTGGGTGCACGGCAGTGCACCACCAAGTCGAGCAAGCACAGCCGTACCATCCTTTTCTCGAAGCAATTCAGGCCATATTCGACCCCCCTAAAACTTCGTTGTGGATAAAACAAGAAGCCTGATTTTTCTGTTACTAATTAGGCCTTATATCAACACGATATATTAAATTTTTTATTCAATTTGAACCAGTAGTTTAAGAATTGTAACATGTCAAAGTTTCCTCATTTTGTCACTGACTGACTGACCGATCATCAAAACTCCCAGGCACTTCTAGCAGACATAGAACCTTCAAATTTGGGATATAAATAGTAATTAGTATTCTTATCAAGGGAAAACTTAAACATTTCAAGCTTATGTATATAGTTTTCCAGAAAACCTATCTGCATCAATAACTTTGTAATCTTATATAAAATGTATAGGATTACAAAGTTACATTTGCAGTTTATGAATCATTGAATGCCCCTAGGAAAATACTTTACAAACAAGATTCTATAAACATATTATGTAATACATACATAATATCACGCCTGTTTCCTAGAAGAGGGATACGTACATCCACCAGGGACCACCACTTACCACGGTCCAGGCATACATCCCTCGTTTCCATCCACCAGGGACCACCACTTACCACGGTCCAGGCATACATCCCTCGTTTCCTTTGGTTACCATTATGCTTAAATTATATATTACTAGCTGACCCGGCAAACGCTGTTTTGCCATATAAATAATTATAACACTTAGGGGTATGAAAAATAGATGTTAGCCGATTCTCAGACTACGAAGACAAACACTGTGACACGAGAATTTTATATACACGGTGTAACAAAAAGGGTTTAACTCCCGAATGTATGTGGTTACTATGGGACCAACTTGATCAGAGCAACTTGATTTTTCACTTCTCCATATAAATCAGCCGAGCGCCCAGACCGAAATGTATGGGGAAGTGAAAAATCAAGTTGCTCTAATCAAGTTGGTCCCATAGTAAAAGTTGCTCAGAATGATGTCCCAAACCACATACATCCGGGAGTTAAACCCTTTTTGTTACACCCTGTATATATGTATGATGTACATTCCCGACAAAATGCTTCAAATATAATAAAACTATTCAATCAATAGAACAAATTGCGTTCTAATGCGACGGGAGTGGTAGCAGATTAATCCAATTGCTCGATAGATGGCGCTGCCTGTATTTTAACTCACGCTATGGTTTGAAACCGTCGCTAGCTTAAGTAGCGGAGTTGCTCGCCAGCGATTTCAACTAGTTGTTGATAATTTTTGTATCTGCATTAATTATTATATTTACTAACTATTTGGATTTGTTCATCTAGCACATTTGCCAGAACTAGTAGTCGCAATGGATTCGGAAATAGTGTATGTGAATGACCAACCATGCCCACACCGGATTGTACGGATACCTGGCGATGGGTCGTGTATCCGTACAATTTGTGAATACAACAGATTGAGAAGCATTTACCGCCCAGATTTGTCAAAAAGTTTAACATCAAAGCCTCAGAGAAAAACACATCGTGACAGGGAGTGGGCTTTGAGAAAAACTGTAGCTGAAGCTCAAGAAGTAATACCAGAAAAGAAAAAGAGAAAGACTACCTACAAACATAAGAAATAATCATAAGACAGGTTTTATGTTTTTTATTGTTATTGTAAAAGTACCAAAGGTACCAAATTTTAAAAAGTAGAACTTTACAAAAAGAAGTGAGATCCCATCAAAAACATCCTGTAAAAAATACCAAGTCTCGCAGCTCTGTGATTCTACCGTAAAAAGTTGTGAGATCCATGTTATACCAAGTCGGTTAACTGATTTAGTCCCTACTTAAGGGGCCTTCTGTCTTAAGTTAATACGTAAGATATTTTCATATCTATATTCAAATCTTTTACTTTTTAAATAAAAATATCGACTTGGCCATCGCATGCTTAGTTTGTTTAGTCCTTTACAACCAGGGTCTGCTGGAAGAAATCTCTATTTAGAGATAAGCTGACCTTGGTACATGTTATTTCTGTTTTTATGTCCTGTCATGTATCGTGTAATAAATATATACAAATACGTTATCTATCACACAGAACTAAGAGCCAGAAACCTGGTTTTTCATCAAATTCCTTCCGAAAGCATAAAGAAGTGAAAGGTACTGGAATTTAATGGACTGAAAATAACTAGAGCATTAGTAATTTTGTTGCACTAGTCTTCCATTTTCTATTGTTGCCGCTTGTTAAAGGTATACATATATTAGTTTTGGAACCAAGTTTTAATCGTGTAGAACGCAATTATACTCTAAACAACCTAATATAATGTAGATATGATTTCGAAGATACATTGTGCCTTCATGCGATGGCCAAGTCGATATTTTTATTTAAAAAGTGAAAGATTTGAATATAGATATGAAAATATCTTACGTATTAACTTAAGACAGAAGGCCCCTTAAGTAGGGACTAAATCAGTTAACCGACTTGGTATAACATGGATCTCACAACTTTTTACGGTAGAATCACAGAGCTGCGAGACTTGGTATTTTTTACAGGATGTTTTTGATGGGATTATTATATTTACTAACTATTTGGATTTGTTCATCTAGCACATTTGCCAGAACTAGTAGTCGCAATGGATTCGGAAATAGTGTATGTGAATGACCAACCATGCCCACACCGGATTGTACGGATACCTGGCGATGGGTCGTGTTTGTTTCATTCTTTGTCATTCTCTATGTATGAGAATATTGAGTCGTCGTATGAGATTAGACTTGCTATAGTCGAGTATGTGGTAGCACATTGGGAAGAGTTCCAAGTTTATACTTGTGACGAGCACGGAGACCCCTACATTAACGCTATGTTTTTTATTGTTATTGTAAAAGTACCAAAGGTACCAAATTTTAAAAAGTAGAACTTTACAAAAAGAAGTGAGATCCCATCAAAAACATCCTGTAAAAAATACCAAGTCTCGCAGCTCTGTGATTCTACCGTAAAAAGTTGTGAGATCCATGTTATACCAAGTCGGTTAACTGATTTAGTCCCTACTTAAGGGGCCTTCTGTCTTAAGTTAATACGTAAGATATTTTCATATCTATATTCAAATCTTTTACTTTTTAAATAAAAATATCGACTTGGCCATCGCATGAAGGCACAATGTATCTTCGAAATCATATCTACATTATATTAGGTTGTTTAGAGTATAATTGCGTTCTACACGATTAAAACTTGGTTCCAAAACTAATATATGTATACCTTTAACAAGCGGCAACAATAGAAAATGGAAGACTAGTGCAACAAAATTACTAATGCTCTAGTTATTTTCAGTCCATTAAATTCCAGTACCTTTCACTTCTTTATGCATTCGGAAGGAATTTGATGAAAAACCAGGTTTCTGGCTCTTAGTTCTGTGTGATAGATAACGTATTTGTATATATTTATTACACGATACATGACAGGACATAAAAACAGAAATAACATGTACCAAGGTCAGCTTATCTCTAAATAGAGATTTCTTCCAGCAGACCCTGGTTGTAAAGGACTAAACAAACTAAGCATGCGATGGCCAAGTCGATATTTTTATTTAAAAAGTAAAAGATTTGAATATAGATATGAAAATATCTTACGTATTAACTTAAGACAGAAGGCCCCTTAAGTAGGGACTAAATCAGTTAACCGACTTGGTATAACATGGATCTCACAACTTTTTACGGTAGAATCACAGAGCTGCGAGACTTGGTATTTTTTACAGGATGTTTTTGATGGGATATATATATGTCTGCACGTGGGCAACTCTAGTAGCAGAACGAGAAAAAGCGTGACGCTATTTATGCTTCCAGTTCAAACCAATTTCGTACTGTAAGAAGACAATATTATAAATGAGGTAATACATTTTATACAAAAAAAAACGATGACGTGTTACGACGGGCTTCATTATTAGCAGGGATCGGATCGAAGGTGTGAATTTACCTAAAGTTTGTAGTCGGACATGACAAGGAGCAGTTACAACCACTTGAGTTGAGTTGAAAAAATGACTGCACCTTTCAATTACAATCTGTATGTAAATCTGTATTTTACAATTAAATATATCAACAAATTGTAAAAATAAAAAAAAAAAAAAAAATCTGTATGAATGTTTTATTTACCTCGCTTGAATGATGTAAAGTACACAGTACTCAGTCATTTTTACGAAAAATTGAAAAATAAAAAAGTTATGATTTTTTTGGGAATCAGCAGTTTGAAAATGTTTATAGTTCGTTGTTTAAAATGTAAGGAACATGTAAAACTAATAAAAACAAAAATTAACTGGTTAGACAAAAACCCGAAATTTAACAGGTTAAATTCAAACCGGTTCAACTCAAGTGGTTGTAACTGCTCCTTGTTATGTCCGACTACAAACTTTAGGTAAATTCACACCTTCGATCCGATCCCTGATTATTAAATACAAGTGAGTAATTTAGTTTGAGGTAATAATCTGCTTAAAAGTTGGTATTGTAGTAATAGTATATATTATATATGAATGAACAAACAAACAAGGATTGCACCTCTCTCCAACATCTCAGCTGATGCCTAGAAGTTCTAGGTCGTTCAGAGTTTCAGCACAAATCTTCAAAACTGCGACATAAATAATCGTTGTATTTCAAAACATCCGCCGCCGCCGCCGTCGTCGTCCAGGGAGTTTAGCCAGATTCACGTGTGACCTAGATATTATTTTTATTCCAATTAGACATAAAATGATGGAGAAATATTCATAATCTGACGTCCAATTTGTTTCAACACTTTTCAAACAAGCCTTTAATCGGATTACCGTTAAGTGGGCTGAGAGCTAATTAGATTCTTAGAAAACGTTTCATGATTTTTCAGTGGATTGTGGTGGAGGAATAAATGTCATAATTATTTTAAGATTTAATTCAACCGAAATTACAATATGCTTACTTCTTTTTTGATCAAGGATCAAGTAAGGGTAAGCTTATTAATGAAAAGTCTCCAGCTTTATTCTGAAGTTCACATATGAATCAAGAGACTTCAACGTCTCATGATTCATATGTGAACTTTAAAGTTAAATGTCAGGCTATAAATAATAATATTTCCAAAATTAGCACAGAGAACGTCCAAGGTGGACCATACTCGAATCTCAGGACAAACAAGATTAGGTATCTGCACATGTTTGGACAGCCCTGGAGAACTACTCAGAAGCATTCGACTAACCTTACCTATCGATCCGTTCGTCGTTCAACACAAGTTCGGCACAGTTTGTGTATTATATGACTGGTGGTAAGTAAGTGTTTTTGAGAGATGGATGACGTAATATGATAATCACATTATTCTTGCCACGCTAAGCCTACTTGTTATTGGTCCAAGTTGGCGACTAAACGTCGTTTTCAATAACTCTTCTATCCTCAATCTGCAGATTGCAGATTACTTTGCAGGTAGATAGGGTCAGACACTGTCAAATCTAACTCTATAGTAATGTGAAAAACATGCATAGATTATTGAAAAAGGACGTAAATGAAAAACAACAAAAAAATATGACGCCATTACTGCCCCTCCCATGGGCTACTGCTCAGAATGATTGTGGTCATTCGTCTCATGTAGGTACACAGGCCAAACGGATATCCTGTACATCGGTTAATCAGTTTTGTCGTGAAAACCGACCTCTGCAAGAAAATCTGAATAGGTCCTTAGCGGTGACGGACAAACACACAAACCGGGTTCGGTTATTGGAAATGTTTCGGGCTATTGAGACGCGATGCTTCAGACAGTTTGCATATGTGAGCGCCTACGCGGCTTGGCAATATTGAATTAATTTTCGTCTTTGCCATCGTAAGTCAGCTGTCTTGTGTGCTGGCCTCTTATTAGTCTTGGAAGCACAGTTGATTGTTTATCTAAGATTTTTGTTCTAGTCGTAAAACCCCTCCACCAACCCGCACTGAGCCAGCGTGGTGGAGTATGGCTCAATCTTACTCGGATCCGGGTAGGCCTGTGCTCCTCGGTGGGGGCATTAATGGACTACACTTACTTTTTATTTTTTATTTCCCATTCAGAGGGGTATACTTGCGCTCCATTTTGTGTGACATGGGGTTAACTGATTTCATTATAAAGAGTTTTCCACAGTGTAGGTCATAATAAAGGCTTCTCGCCATATGCTAAACTTATGATGTAAATAAAATAGACGTTAACGTTTTTCCCAGCACATGATAGTTAATAGTTATGTAGGTTCCATTTATCACTAATTTAGGATCGCACGTCAGAGCTAACGGCCCCAGGACTCAAGATGGTCCCTCGTAAATTTTGATTTTTCACGGAAATGAAGACTAACCGCCCTCTACATTCTTTCGGCGGGTACCAGTTACGTTAGAGGTAGAAACATCAAAGTTTTGTATCCATTTCTTACTTACCTTATACCTTAAGTAAATACTTCTTACTTACCTTATGTACGGGTTTGTATTCGTTATTTTCATATTCCTGAAAACTATGTCGAATAATAGAGATAGGGAACGATATTTGTATGTACTTCATGTTTTCTCAGCTACTTGTGTGCATTAAAGATCTTTCCGTAATGTGCTAAAAGTATTAAATAAATAAATAAATATAATCATTTATTTCCGGACATTATAGTCCAATGGTAATGGTAATGGTAATGGTTTAATTTAGTGATTGAAATTGTGAGTGAAATAAAACATCTCGCGACTAATATAGCTTCATAAGATCAAGCTATAATTTTATTCACCATCATCATAATCACCAGCCAGCCAGTCAGTCAACTTACCGAGTATTATGCCATTACGTTCATGTTTTCAATTTCATAAAATGCGCGCTATTTCATGGAATTGAAAAACAGCCAAAGCAACTGATTTCTACATCAGCGCTTTCCAATACTAATCTAAGGCTGACTTGTACCATCCCTTTGACAGCCGCTAAAATAGTTAAAATAGGTACAATACAACCTACAGCTGCTCTATAGTTTGTAGTAGTCGTAAAAAAACCCTCCACCAACCCCCACTGAGCCAGCGTGGTGGAATAAGGCTCAACCTTACTCGTGCCCGTAAAAGGCCTATGCCCCTCGGCGGGTACATTAATGGGCTAAATTTACTTTATATATTAAATGGGAACCTGGAAGACATGCAAATACCTGTGCGTGCGTGGCGTGGCTACGAACTTGACCGTGTTGTACCTACTCAATTTGTATTGTTAAAACTTTGGTGCAAGTCGCCCTGAATAATGAAAAAGCGTAACGTGAAATAGACATGCAGCTTTTGGCTCCTGCGTATAACCCGCGGAAGCTCAATGCCGGCACCATGGAGGGGTGAGCCTGAATGGAGGTATGTTTTGATGGATTTTTCAGAGAGAATGGCCCACTCCGTTCAGCGCGGGCTGCGCATTGGCGATCCATTACACGATTGAGTCGGGGCGGAGGCCTATTTCGAGGGTGCTTTTGGTGAAAGCTATAATGTGGTTGGTATTGAAAAACTGGCCAAACTGTACCTTGAATGAGTATATTTTGATGGCGATTCAAAATGTATAAAATAATGATGAATCAATTTGCAAAGTAATTTTTAGCTAACTGCCAACCAGTAAGATCTTAATATAAAACTTTGCGATCATTCCTTTCTTCTTATTTATATTTAACTGTATTTTGGCCGCTGCTGAGAGAATGAGATCCTGACACATGTATATGTCCCTGTCTCTCCCGCGCTACTTTTCACTCTGTCTCACTCCTACAAGTTGCATTCTCTCAGCGGCCAGAACATAACGTATCCAAAAAGCATCCCGTCCAAATTATAGTGAAAACTAATAAGGAAAAATCTAGACATTGGAAAAAATAGCTTAGTTGTTAGAGTACTGAAATAATAACCTGATCAATCCTATACTAGTAAGTATGTTATTTTTTTCGTCACCTACCTACTTAAAACATAAAAAACTGATGCAAAGTTCACAAACAAACGACTGTGTTCCTAAAGGGGTAATCAAACATATTGTAGGATCGCATCCAAAGTCAGGTGTTAAAGCTCATTAGATACAACTCACAAACTGATAGACTTACAATTAAACAAAAACAGGTCGCCATACTAAGCAGCGACCTATAAGCGCGGCATAGAGGCAGCTAGGTACAGTCGCGTGCATTCATTTCATTTGCCCGCATCGGTGCAGCGTTCCATTAAAACGATAGCATTGTTGCCAGATGGAGAGTGGGGCAAAAACAGTCCGGATTGTTGCTTGCTTCAGCAAACTATAGTTTGCTGATGAAAATTGTCGTGATAAAATATACTTGACGAACACTAAGGCTAGACACATACGACTGGGAAGCCTTTACAATTCCAATTATGAATTCAGAACCGAAACTCCGTATACGGTCTCACACTGCTCTCATAAAATCAGATTGGTCAGCGTTTCATAGATTCTGTCGTATAAAATTCAAAAGCTAAAGAAAAACAGACAATGTCTGGAGAACTTGAATTATTTCAGAAAGGCGTTCTGCCGTTGTGAAGTAAGCTTTTAAAGCGAAATTGAGACAGTTTCTGGATAATCACATTGACACGCGTTTCCGTTACCAATATTCTATGGAAGTTTTTAGGACATATTTATAATCCATCTCCAGTAGGAAATAAATATGGAGAAAGAAAACCGAGAAGATATTGCGATTACACTTTTTCCCGCCGTTACAGCCCGGCTACATTCAACTTGCATCTGCTAGAGAGATAATCCCAAACCCTTTCTATCTGTACCTTAAATCCCGTAGCACGGTTGTACCTTCCCGCGCCGATAAGACCCCGCTTACTTGCGTAATCGAAGTCATAATTCCCGTGTGTCAACACGAACCGCGTCAAAGGTGGACGCATGTCAGGCCCACACTGTACAACCCACAGCAATCGCCTTTGAATTATTTGCATGAAGTTCTTTGCAATCCCGCATTTCTACCAGCACAGTCTTACCCGAAGACACTCCGAAGGTTACTTACTGATATACTTGAGATCTTGTTGTCTGAGATCTGTTGAACTTGAAGTATTACTTGACATAATGAATGAAAATGATTATACATCAAACTTAAAAAAAACATTGTATCACTTCACGAGTGGTTTGTAAAAAAACTTTGTTAATTGTAAATATTTAATTATTTTTATGTGTGCGAAAAAAAGGTGGCGAGTTAATTTCGGCACGAGATGCTCCTCTTATAGGCCGTGCGAGTGTGCGCTCACCTATAAACTCCTGCGTGTCAACACAAACGCGTCAAGTCAGCAGCCGTCATCCATCACGATATTACATCAGAGCGTCAACTTAGGGCTCCGGGTGGTACTTCTATGCTAACATTTGATCAGTGCGTACTTTCTAAGTCATCGGATTAACAGGTTCGCCGACAAATCTTATATAACGATAGTTCGCCTTGTTCGGTCGTTCGAGCTTTGTGCTTCTGAGAGTGAAGGGGTTAACAGGGTGCTTCCAAATTAGTATCGGGGTAGCAAAATACGTTTTTATGTGCACTAAAAAGCAGAAAATAATATTAAAGAACTGTGATCTCTGCTTTGCTCGTTAAAGTCTAACAGAAAACTATGTTTATATTTTTTATAAATTATTTGTACAAACTATAAAAGCGAGGGGCACTTTTGAATTGTACATTACGCTTTTACAGTTTGTACAAATAATTTATAAAATAATATATAATATATTTATTTGTTTAGAAGCATAAAAGGCCTGCTTGTGTAAAATGATTGCGTTTTGATTGGTCAACGTTAATTTCAAGATAGCTAAAAGACATCAATTTGAAAGCTATCGGGACCAACCTTGAAGGATATAGAATAGAACTACAGATATACAATGTTTACAGATTTCCATAAATGGTTTCCTTAATAAATTACATGTTACGGAAACTTCGAAGAGCTAAGAATCTTGCTAACGTCTCCGGCAAGCCGGTAGAGTTTTTTTTTACATAATTTTAGTAGAGTTATTAATATCTTCCTTGACCGTCATACAATGTTGAAACTGAACCAAGGCTATCAAAAACATCCAACATATTCCAAGATCATCAGGCTTAGTTTTTGAGAAATACCGAGCTGTTTGGAAGCTTCGGTTCTAAAATAATGTTATCGATACAAATCCAGTGCCGTGCCGACCATGCGTCACCGGATGATCCGGATCGATCCAGCACAGTACCGACACCGCTGAATGAGGGCCCTATTTGTAGGATTTGTACCGAGCCGTGACACTGACGGTCATCCATCATAACCGCGCTTTATGTCGACAGGGAACCCGTCCGGCATGTGTGATATTGAAATAATAGGGAGACAATCTCGTACAGTACAGAGCGGGTCGATTCTCGCGCCTTCGATATACGGATACATTTTGAAGTCAAGGTCAACTTAATTCAAAGACTTTATATCTAGAGGACTAACTATTTAAAAAACCTATCAGCTTCCAAAACCTTATGATCAGAATTGATCGAGACCAATATTGACAGATTCCCATACGAAATTACTCGATATAGGTGTAGATATCGTATATCGAATGCGCGAGAGTCATGCTCCAGGGTGTCGTGTAAGTCAACGTCAAGCGAGGAGGTACCAGGAAAAGGCTCGGGCTAAACACAGATTATACAGGGTCCGGCAACAATGTATGTGCCTGTATTTTTTTCTTATTTTTTTTAAATTTCAAAAATCTATGTCACTTGGTGTAACGATTGTTGTCACTGTGCTAGAAATTACAGTGCCGATGGTTTTATACTATTACAAGAATCCATATTTAAATATAACTACTTTATTGCACACAAAATCAATACATTTTACAATGAAAAATACATGTACAAAGACGAGCTTATCTATGTCGGCGGCCGATCGTAGAATTGGGCACATCATGATGTGCCCAAACTTGAAATATCACGAAACGATAAAACACTGCGGTGGCTTAGGTGAAGACTAAAGGGGGCTAGCGCATCGAAGCCCCCGAATAGTCTTCGTGTTCGTTTGACATGTATAACACAAAAAACGAAAACGGTGCTGGCCATGTACCACTGAGATAATTAATTTATCAGTACGTTATACGTTGTACGTTATTCCTACTCAGAAATCCGCCTTTCTCATCCTTACTTGGTTTGCTGGAAGAGATCTCTTATTAGAGATAAGCTCGCCTTTGTACACTTTTCTATGTTTTTATTATCGTGTATAACTGTTTATGTGCAATAAAGAAATTATGAATTATAGGGATGTTCTAACGGTGATGGAAAAATCGTGAAGAAACCTTCATTACACCATAGAGCTGCGTTTATGGGCTTGCCCCCCGTCACGCAAATTGTAGTGAATAATTGTATTGAATCACCGGCTGAAAGTGGGCACAGTGGTGCCTTTGCCACCCCGTATGGGAATGGGCATGACGGTGTGTTTGTTTTTTTTTTGTTTAAATCTTTCAAAATCACAAGATATTGCAAGAATTTCGCTAGATGGCGCTACTGGTATAAACTTGCGTTCTCCTGACAGGAAGTTTTGAATGCGGACCTAACTTGTTATTATTATTCAAGTCATTATAAGCAAACAAAACCACCGTAAAGAACTTCTAGGTTTTTATTAATATTACACAAAATACACTTTAATGATTAGGTTTCATTTCATTTTAAATATACTTTATTGCACTAAAAAACACGTAAGTAAAGTAAAAGTAAAAGTAAAAGTTGTTTATTTCTTAGAAACTGTTAACAAAACACAAAACAAGACTTCCCAATACCACGTAACAATTACAGAAAGATATGTACAAAGGCTAGCTTATCTCTAAAAAGAGATTTCTTCCAGCCTACTTCCACAGATTGTATTCTAACTTCACATATCTCCAAAACACTTTTCTGGACCAATAAATCTATTTCCATTTTATTAAAATAAAACTTTTGACCAGTTCGTTAAACAAACGGTCTTGTTCGATTACGCAAACTATTATTACGGGAACATGCCAAAAGTAGTAGTTGCCAACAGGCTAATCTCGATTTGTACGTTAGATTTTTTATCACATGTCTCTTTGAAAGGGATCTACCAAATTACGATAATTTGACGATGCACAATGAAATGCAACTATTTATGTTATGTTCGACCCTCGGTACAATTGGGCCCTACAAGGTTACATTCTGTAAATTACCCGACGACTGCCAAATATACAATGGGACCCCTTCATACAAGGCCCATTATAAAAAGAACCCCAGCATTTATTATGTTACAATTTTAATGATTTCAGAACGCGTGCTGGGTGCCATGTGCCGCATCATTGTTGATGTCACATTGAGTTTTGAATCGATTTTTTCATCGATGATTTGGGCTTATCTTTTCATCTCTTCCCAACCCTATCGGTTCTAACACAGAATTTATATTTGCGGCTAGATGGGTACTATTCCCTATTCGTATTCGCAAATGTTAAAACTGCGTTCAGAGTTGTGGGGCTCCCGTTGATTAAATTTAGGATGATCCTCTGGGCCATTGGGCGTTCGTAAGATTATTGTCACTCCATTAATCTGGCATCTGTTTAATTAGATTACCTACCAGTATTTATATACTTTAGGCAGTTTGTTTTCATAGATGCGTCCGTTAGGATTAGAAGATTTAGAGGGATATGCAATTGCGTAACTTACCCTTTTGTGTGGGAACAAAAGCTATGTCATCCTATCCTACCAGGCTTTGTGGACTCGGTCTAACCTGTCTTATTTTGTTGACAATTGCTTGTGTGTTTCTAAAGTAAGAAAAATTTGTTCGGCGAGACGGTATACCTACAAAACAATAATCATAATAATCTATACATTCAAATAAATTTAAAGTTTGATAATATACAAATAGGTAGCAGTTATAAAACTATTTTTTTTCTTATGTTATCAAATAATAAACAATCAAAAGATTAGGAAAGGTGATATTCCTAACCTACCTATATAATTAGTATAAGGCGTAACGTAACCGTTTACATTATACATAGGTATATATATGTGTAACGGAAACAATGAAAACAACGTCCTTTTGAGAGGGTTTTGATTTCTTCTAAAACATACCTTGATTAAACCAGACATCAGAGCTGCGATGTCAAAGAAACCAGGGGTTATTCAGAAAGAAATTAGCAAGGGTCCCCCAAATATAACGACGGATTAATAAAGGATCCAATATTAGGAGATGCAAGCGAAGACGAACTTGATATGTAATGGGATGACTCATACAAATATCAATTTGGCGGAATAACTAATATGTCGTGATCCTTTTATGAAAGAGAGGAATGAGAATTCGATTACGTTGATGAAGTTTTTCGGAGAATCCGGAAAATAAATGTACTGATTGGTATTGAAAATATTAAGAATGCTGCGTGTTTGCTAGGCGTAAGGTTTGAGGTAAACTTATTACTTTTTGATATTTGTAGGAAAATAGAAAATATTATCAAGATGGATATAAAATTCGAAGTGTGGAAAATAATATACAACGAATAACGTAGGTGACTGTAAAAATAGGTAGGTATCTTTTGTTTACTTCGCGTAGCAATTTGGTAAAATATTCCGGTTTTTCTTTAGTCCCAGCTTCCTTCTCGTATTATAACATTAATTACTCAGACTAGACATAGACATAGACACAGACATACGTTTATTCACTGAACAGAACATCAACAAGATAATTTAGAGGCAGGAAATAGACATTACATTATAGAAGAAAACATATTTACTAAACAAAAGAAAAAGATGATGTACGCATGCCTCGCCAGTGAAATCGCTCCAACTCAGCATAAGGCTACAACAGAGTTGCAGCGCTGATTTTCAGACTAATGGTGTTTCCTTTTTTACAGGTACGTAACTTGCGTTTGTTGGACTCCTTCTCCTGAGCTTGAAACTAGTAAGTATTTATATACTAAGTTTACAGGAAGAATTCCCTTGTCAGACATAATTATGCCTTTGGTTTTTTTTTAATTTTCCAATCTGAAAAGTATACATTTTTGTGCAGTAAAATATAAAAATCATTAATTAAACGCCAAAAAAGTCTATGTAACCTGACCAATTATTAACCTAACAGCAAAATTCACAAATATAAAAATGTGTATAATTAAAATACACTGTATATGTGAATATCATTGGTGACAATCAAACAAAAGTAACATAGACCGAACCGTCTTTGCACCCTTCTCGTTTTTGTACACAAACAGAGAGGAGAGACCCATGCTGACCGGCGGCCATTGGTACAGGGCAGCTATCGTTCGATACAGACAGAAATGGTCCCCTAACCAAAAGGTCCCCTAATTTTGTTGGTCATTTCCAAACTGGCGACAGCCATTTTTATGATATTCGAGCATTTAGTTAGTAGTAGAAATTTATTTATTGATAACCTTAAGAAAGGAAATTCTCTTTTGGGACCATAATAGTAAGGGGTAATGACATGGTATATTTAAAAACATATTTAAAAATACAGCTGAAACAATCAACAAATAATTGTATGGGAG
Organism: Argyresthia albistria; assembly: GCA_963457715.1. Taxonomy (NCBI): domain Eukaryota; kingdom Metazoa; phylum Arthropoda; class Insecta; order Lepidoptera; family Argyresthiidae; genus Argyresthia; species Argyresthia albistria. The sequence continues at coordinate 724,682 of OY735253.1, forward strand.
CCCCCCTAAATATTAATTTAATTTTAATTTAATTATTTATTTTTTAAGTAAATAATATACTCAATATATTGTGAACATTTTAAGCGTCTACCTGCTACCATTAAAATATCGAGCAAAAATGAGCACAAAAATCACGTTTGTTGTATGGGAGCCCCCCTTAATATTAAATTTCTTTTAATTTTTAGTATTTGTTGTTATAGCGGCAACAGAAATATATTATCTGTGAAAATTTCAACTGTCTAGCTACCACGGTTCATGAGATACAACCTGGTGACAGACAGACGGACGGACGGACGGACAGACAGCGAAGTCTCAGTAATAGGGTCCCGTTTGGCACCCTTCGGGTACGGAACCCTACAGATCTTCTTGTATCGCTGCTGGAAACAAGGATCTAGGAGACAATTCGTCAAGACAATATTTAGTGTGTTATATTATAAGATAAGCCAAAATAAATTATGATAATTATAAAGATAAATTATCTAAGGTTCAAAAAAGAGGGTCATACCAGACAAACCCATCGGAACCCCGCTTAATTTAAAATAGTGTCGCAGGATACCAAAGTGATTGATCGCCTTTACGCAATCTACCAAAGATTTCTATACCTATTGTGTGTCGCCGAAAATGTGCGACAAATTATGAATAATGCGATTACGGGCCCCGATATTGCACTATTTATTTGCTTTTTTTTTTTGGTGATGGATGGGGTTTTATCTTAGCAAATTATCGATATTTTTTCACTGCACTTCTGCTTGGGGTGTTAAAACTACTTGGAACATTGTGTCAAGCCTGTCACTGTCATATTTATTTTGAATATATTGTGATAGTGTTTTTACCTTCAGTTGGAAAATATACTTTGCATAGTAAACAAGTATTTGTTTATTCATAGCCCCAAACAAATGGTTATGGGCAAATAAAACTAGTTATGGATAAACCAACTCATAGTGGAGACCGCCAATCTTCGCAAGTAATTGAAAGACTAAATGGTCATAATTTTTCAACGTGGGTGTTTGCTCTAGAGTGCTGGCTAACAGACCATGATCTGTGGGACGTCGTCACCGTTCCAGCCAACCTCGAGGACCCCATTGCCAAGCGCAGGGACGCAAAGGCACGTGCAAAAATATGTCTTGCGTGCGAAGAGGGAATATATCCCATAATAAGGTCAGCTAAAACTGCGTCTGAGACCCTTAACTCCCTCAAAAAGGCATTCGCAGGTACTGGCCTCATACGACGACTTCGCCTTATGAAGAAACTCTTAGCAACTTCCTTTAATGGAAATATTCAGGAATACACGAACAAAATGCTCGCCACGCAGCAGGAACTCCAAGCTATCGAAGCTGCAGTTGACGATGAGTTCCTGGCAATAATGATGCTGTCAGGTCTTCCAGAAAAATTTCAGGCTCTGGTCATGGCTCTCGAACACTCCAATATTAAGATTACGTCAGAGAATGTCGTTTCGGCTCTTCTAAAAGAAGATCAACGACGAGTTACGCCTATCAGAACCGTAGAGACACACCGGGATACAGCTGCTGCACTTCAAGCAAAGAAGAGCCAGAATGTCACTAAGAAATTCTGTGTTTACTGCAAGAAAAATGGCCACGCAGTTTCAGAGTGTAGAAAAGTTCTAAATAAGAAGAATGTAAAAAGTGATTTAGGTTCTAATTACACTTCAGAGTTCACACTTTCATCCTGTTTCACTAATTTTTCATCTACTCCTACAGGTTCTCAGGACTGGATCATAGATTCAGGAGCTACCTCTCACATGAGCAACAGGAGCGACTGGTATTTGTCGATGTCGTCCTACGTAACGCCGATTAATGTTGCAAATAAGGAGAAATTAATGAGCCGTGGTATAGGTACAGTTCAGATTCCTATTTCAGAGCATGTCAGTAAAATCGAGCGAGTCTTATTCATTCCTGATCTGGCTACAAATTTACTTTCTGTTAGCAAAATAACTGAAAAGGGCTTTGATGTTTTGTTTACATCGAAAGATGTCAAAATATGTCAGAGTGGCAACTGTCAGGTGACAGGCCCTGTCATAGCGACAGGATCAAGCCATAGAGGTATGTACAAACTAAATAAAAATACTTCTCAGGCCTATGTCACACAAACAACGAAGGAGGAAGCATTGCTATGGCACAGACGCCTAGGTCATTTAAACCCAAGAAGTTTGTCTATTTTAAAAAGTAAGCAGACTGGCGTAAATTTTAGCGGGAATATGGACGTGAAATGTATTCCCTGTTTACAAGGTAAACTTGCTAAGAAACCATTCAAAAGTTCTACAAGCAAATCGAGTAAAGTCCTACAATTAGTACATTCGGATCTATGCGGACCTATGAGTGCGCATTCGTGGGGCGGTTCTCTTTATTTGCTAACTTTTACTGACGATTTTAGTCGCAAAACTTTTGGATATTTTTTAAAATTAAAGTCCGAAGTTTTTTCAAAGTTTGTAGAATTTAAATACTTAGTTGAGAACCAAACTGGCGAAAGAATCAAAATTTTGCGGACGGACAACGGTGGTGAATATGTAAATAATGATTTCACTTTATTCCTAAAGGAAAGCGGCATCGTACACCAGACTACAGTCCCGTATACTCCGCAACAAAATGGCGTATCAGAACGTGCAAACCGTACGATCATTGAAAAAGCCAGATGTATGCTCCAGGATTCCAAACTACCGACTTCATACTGGGGAGAAGCAGTAAATACGGCGATCTATATCAAGAATCGAGTGCCTACAATGGCTCTAGGAAACAAAATTCCTGAAGAATTATGGACGGGCAAGAAGGTCAATCTTTCACATATGAAAGTCTTCGGATGCGAAGCTCATGCCCTAGTCCCGAAGGAAAAACGTTCAAAACTCGACTCCAAGACTAAAAAATGCATCTTTGTTGGATACTCAACAGAAAGCAAAGCCTATCGCCTTGTTGAACCCCAAAATCCTCGGGTAATAATCACGGCCCGAGATATTGTCTTTATTGAAAATAAAGAACAAGATGAACCGGTACAAGAGTCCAATATACAATCGTCTAGCAGTCAACAACTGTCTCCAACTTCAACGTCAAAAGTCGTGACATTCATTGAAGACGAAGACCCAGTTCCTGACTTTCAGCCGCCACTACTACCAGCCGAACCTCATCCTCAAAGTGAGGAACATCCTGAGCCGGCAGAAGCGATAGATGATCCTGTGACTGCACCAGACTATCCCGAGGAACAGCCTGATTCTGACTCAGTTGTACAGTCAGAACCCCCTTTAACTGTACAGTCGGAACCTGAAAGAAGATATCCTCTTCGCAGCAGGCAACCTCCTGAAAGGTACCAGTCCAACCTTTACCTGACTACTGATCAGGAACCAGAGAGCTATAAAGAAGTCACCGAACATCCGCAAAAAGAAAAATGGTTGGAAGCGATGCAAGCAGAGTACAACTCCTTGTTAAAACATGGAACTTGGACCTTAGCAGACAGACCTACTGACAGAAAAACAACGAAATGTAAATGGGTCTACAAAATCAAAAAGGATACTTCAGGCCGTATCACAAAATTCAAAGCCAGGCTCGTAGCAAAAGGCTTCACCCAAGTGGCTGGTGTGGATTATGGTGAAACCTTCTCTCCTGTGGCCAGATTATCATCGGTTCGACTATTAATGGCCTACGCAGCCCACCATGGACTACAAATGGACCACCTAGATGTGGAAACCGCCTTTTTGAACGGAGACCTAGATGAGGAGATTTACATGGAGCAACCAGAGGGATTTTCAACAAACCCAAAAGAAAAAGTATGCCTACTGAAAAAAGCCCTGTACGGCTTGAAGCAGGCTCCACGTCAGTGGAACTTAAAAGTAAGTCAGGCAATGGCAGAGATGTCACTGACTCAAGCTCAATCAGAGCACTGTATATACTACAGAAGATGCGGCAACGACCTACTGATTGTTGCAGTGTTTGTGGACGACTTCTTCGTGCTAAGCACAAATGATAAAATGAAGGCAGACTTCAAGAGCAACCTTGAGAAAAAGTTCACTATAAAGGATCTTGGGGAACTCAAAGACTGCCTCGGAATGAGAGTATCTCAGACCGAAGATGGAATAAAACTCGATCAAACAAAATATATAGAGAAGCTGATAGAAAAGTTCGGTATGCAAGACGCAATTTCAGTCACGACACCCATGGAATCAGGTCTAAAGCTAACTCTTCCTAGCAAGGAAGAAGAAGTAGACGTACCATACCAAGAGCTTATCGGGTCGCTAATGTACCTTGCAATATGCACTAGACCTGACATCGCTCACACGGTCTCCTACCTGTCGCAATTCAATGCACATTACGGGGGGGTACACTGGAAGGCCGCTAAGCGGGTCCTTCGTTACCTCAAAGGGACCAAAGATATGGCTCTTAACTTCTCGCGTAAATCTGAACTTTACCCCTTGGGGTACGTGGATGCCGACTACGGCAATAATCTCGTGGACCGTCGATCATATACCGGCTTCGTGTTCATGATGAGTGGAGCTCCAGTGTCATGGGAATCCCGCAAGCAGCGCACAGTAGCCCTCTCCAGTACGGAAGCGGAGTACATGGCATTGGGCGAGGCTTGCAAGGAGGCCATATATCTTCATAAACTTATCACTGAAGTATTCCATCTCACGAACACCCTCATCATACACACGGATAATCAGAGTTCCATCAAACTGGCCACAAACAACACATACCACGCCCGCACCAAACACATCGACATCAAACATCACTTCATACGCCAATCATTATCCGAACATAGATTCATACTCAAATACATTCATACCACAGAAATGACTGCCGACATCCTCACCAAACCTTTGCCAAAACTGAAGCACTACAAGTGTATAAATAGCTTAGGGTTAGGTTAGGTATGTATATGAATTTTGTGTGTTTAATATGTTTTTTGGTGTATAAAGTTTATTAGTTTTATTTTGTCATGTGAGGTGTTTTTATACAGGGTGTTTGTGGTATTATTATTATACAGGCTGTACACATTGCGGGGGGGTGTTAAAACTACTTGGAACATTGTGTCAAGCCTGTCACTGTCATATTTATTTTGAATATATTGTGATAGTGTTTTTACCTTCAGTTGGAAAATATACTTTGCATAGCAAACAAGTATTTGTTTATTCATAGCCCCAAACAAATTGGGGTTTACCGTGTAACATAATTTTCGTTCGCACTTTTAACAATTGCAATTAATAATGTCACTAAACAGCAATTCGAGTACATTTTGAGCGAAGGTTATCGTTCAAATCACCTTTCTTCGGAATGTTGCCATAAACTAACTTCTACAATAAATAAACGGTGAAGTGCAAGTAGGACTCACGCACCAGCCCCCTTGGTTGGCGGATGGTAGTGTCAAATTAGCAACACGATTTGTGTTAGTTGAAATTTGGACTAATTATAAAATAAAAATGTTACAATAAGCTCACTCTGTGACGACGACACGTGCGTCGTCGTCGTCACAGAGTGCGATGCTGCGACAGAAAAGTGCGATAAAGTGTGTTTTTTAATAATTAAACAAAACCTCTGATTATTTCATGTCATACAATTTTTTCTTAGATATTTCGATAACCGATATTTAGACACAAGAACCATACCAATATTCCTTATAGATCTTCTGGAATAACTCGTTATATGCCTAAATCAACTGTTAGTTTATAACGTTTTTTATAATAATTCCAATATAATGATGTTTTTAAACAGCAAAATCATAGCCAGCAAAATCCTTGTAACATTTTTTCTGGGATCAGGAAGTGTTTCATTCTGTTGGAATAACTTTTTAGATGGGCATTTGAGGAAACCCATAAAAGGTTAATGCGAGCCAGACAGCTGCCTAGCTCTGTCTCGGGGATGTCTTGTCTGTCTGTCTCACCAGGGGATGTTGTTAGGTCTTTGAACTCTTCTGGTGCAGATTTTTAGCTATGTCCTTTCAGCGCCAACCTCCACGCGTTCCCGATGTAAAAGCTCTTGACAGGCGGACAGACAGACAAACGGACAAGCTAGTGATCCTATAAGGGTTCCTTTTTTTCCTTTTCAGCATTACGCGTCACATTGGACAAAAACAACACCAAACTATTTTATTGATTTAATATTTCACACCAACCCCGATGTCATTTTTTTTAAACATCAACACTTGGGGCAGCACCCAGCATCCAGGCTCAAAGGAGTGACGTCATGATACACACGGCGGGCGGCGTGAGCTCACACCGCTCCGGGCGTGATCGGACCACGTTAGTGCACCTCCGAATTTCGTATCAAAAAAGCAGTCCGTTTTATTTCTGAAATAACTGGGTATTTTAAAATTGGAATGTTTTTTAAGTTTTTTGGTGGCCATTCAACTTTTTGACGTTATCCTGCCTGTTCTTTCCGTAGAATACTTCGCTGCAAAAATATTTTGCGGATTTTGGTGAACACAAAACAACAATAACGTAGTAGTAGTATGCAGTAATTGCAATTATTGCTAAAATCGTCTTTTGCAAGGAAATCTTGATAATTTATACAAATCATAACTTTTAGTATTTTAATAAACAGACACTACTTGACATCTATTTCAATTTCCCACTGACAATACCTAAATTACAATTCAGTTTTCGCATCATCACTTTAAACATTGCATCGTTTAAGTCATCTACATGAGCGAGCAGCGAGCACTGGTATCATATTGCATTCACAATAATAGTACTGACAGCTCTGACAGTAGTACCTTAATATTACGAATACAGTCGTCCAACTATCTTTTGGCGTATGGCGTTTACAGGGGGGCGCCACTACTACGCAACCTTATGCGACGAACCGGGGCTGTCATCTACACCGTTCTTTCCATTAAATTTTTGTTAATGGCTACTCTGCCGTTGTCGACAATTCTGCCAGTATCAAGTCAAGGATTGCGCACGTGTGAAAATAAATGCCAAAAAATATATCTTGTATTCCTCATTGGTCATCAAGCGTTAGTTAAACCTGTCATCGCGAGCCAAAGGATCGTTGTACAGCTGTATACTGAATATTCCATAAAACACAAAAGATACGTCAGAAAATCCGTGCGAAGGAAAACATTCTGCCACAATACGTCACAGAGTCGAAAAAGTCACGTTCACAATGTCCCATGCCTGAGGCGGGACGGGCTACTGGGTATCTCTCTATGCCGTCAATTCTTGAATCGAACGCTCCCGGACCAGCAACCGTGTCAATAGTGTACGGTTGCTGGCGAAATATTTTTGTTTCCACTTGCGATTTTCAACATATTTTGCGTTTTGTGGCAGCGCTGAATGATATTTAGTTTTAGAGGAAGATACTTTTAAACCTTCATATCTCTTTAGTGCGACGACGATGGGATAGCTTCCTGTTACGCAAAATGGGTATCGGATTAGGAAGACGCAACAACTGCGTCTCTCTCTGCCAACCCATATGCGAATACTATTCAAACATGGCGTACGTAACGCTATGTTTAATTGTTTAACTATAACTTATAGTTACTTACCCAAAAAACAACTTAAAATCACCAAAGTCTTAGAACTTCACGAAGTATATTTCGAAAAAGTTACGTTTTAGGGGCTTAAACAAAAAGGCTTCCAAAACAAGGGTCTAAAAGCTCCAACGTCACCGAAGGGTTGAGGGAAGATCATTTATTACCATCTGCTGACAGCAGAAGAAATTCTTGCTTGTTTTATCCTGTCTAAGTGTTGCAGAAACTTGATGGACGCTGGTTTGGGGAGAATGTGGAGAGGGGTGGTCATTAAGGAGTCGTGTGGCTAAAATTTCGGGTTTTCGGAAAGTATTTGACTGCGACTCTCGCTAAGTGTTTTAGCAACCATTGACCTACATTAAGTCGAAAATCCACGTCAGTTTAAGAAATATGCAACTTGATATACTAGCAACTACATGTCTGTTTCATCATGATAATTATCATTTTCGTAATAAGTAAATAAGTTTTGAAAGTTAAGGAGAATATCTATACATAACTTTGCCAAAGCCAAATAAAACCTGTCATTCAGAAACTATTCAGTAGACAGTCTCACCACCTCACACATCAATCCGTACGTACATTTGCGGATTAGTACGTATAAGCACACAAACAAACGTGTGTCACTGTAGCAAGGTCCGATTGTCAATAAGGGGACGGACGTTCCATTGAATGTCCCCTCGGTGACATCGCTGTGACTCGGAGGAAATTATTAGTCTGAGCGCTGTGACTACGGTGCTACGAAGTCATCGAGCTTGCAGTCGCTGCACGGACTACTCTATATAGAGTTATAAGTGTCTCTATCTACAGCTGTCCAACGATCTTTTAGCGTGCCAAACATAGCTCAAACGTCAAACTGTCGATTTTTGACAGGATCATTGCATGAGGTTGGGTAGAAGTGACGCCCTCCTGTAAACGTCAAAAGATCGTTGGACGAGTATACAAATATTTTTAAGGATGTCACATTTCTAAGGATGCGAGTTCTTCAGTTCCATACAAGCTGTGACTGTAATTTGGGTTTGAAAGTAATCGGAATACGTCAAGAGATACACAATACTGTTCCGTAGTAACAGTCATAAAATATTGGATATTCGGACAAATGCACAGCTTGAGGTTGATGACCAGCATCCAAAACTTATATTTTGCCTCTTCTCTTTTTCGTAGGAATCAGTTGAATCAAGTCAAATACGATCGAGTATCTATCATTTACAAAATTCAGCATGATGTTCGCACCACCGGTCACCCAACCCCAGCCCCTGTCACATAGCGTTGATTCCATCACAGCAGCACCCTTCTTTTCTCCAAACTCAATAATTCTCCAAAGCGGTTCAGAAGTATTCAGGACTGACAATCTAGGGCTTATTGCGAATTTCACCCTGTGCTTTTGTCTCGTAAAATCTTAATTTTTGCTTAGTGAGGTTTGTCGCGGCTTGAGGACATGGCTTGGATTCTGAAGGGTTTTAAAAGAGTGACAATGACATGACAATGACGGGTCAGTGACTAAGAAGCGATGACGACAGTCGCCGGTCGTTAGCTATTCAATTTTAAGGCGATCAATGTCAGAATTTAAAGCTATTTGGCGAACTATTTAAATAAGGCACCAAAAGGAAATTAAAGGATAACCTAAACATCAGCTAATGGGTCTGTCACTTCGCTACTGTATTTGGGAACCCTGAAAATAGTCGCGGACAATAAAGCCCTAAGTAATGAAATGACGCAGAGTAATCGTTAGAAAGTGAAAGTTTTTTCGGGTACATTGTTCTGAGTGTCCTTTGATGGGTTTTGGGATAAGTTTGTTTTATTTTGTCTATTTGTTTAAACTTCTCGCTTTGAAGTAGAGCAAATCAGGATTGAGTTTCAGTTGCCGTTGTTCTTTTTCAATGACATCGCAATTTCATCCCATTGGTGTTGGTATTTGTTCCAACATTAACTAGACTATTTGTAGCACAGCCTTGTCGCAGCAAGTTCTTCGCGCTGAACATTTGCATGTCCGGGGGCTAGCCCATCATTTAATACTATATGAATATACAAGAAACAATGGGGGTGATTTGAAAGGAAAATGCACTAAACTAAAAAGACAACTAAGGCCTCTAAACTTCTTAATGACGTCATTTTAGTTGATATCAACAAGCCTCCAATATCGGTCACTACTCACAATGTTAACAACATCCTTATAAACGATACAACTGTAACAAGCAGTATCCAATACACGACATACATCAGTAACAATACAAAGCTACATGTCGACAATTAGTCGAGTCCCGCCGAAGTCCCACAAATGTAAGCTCCAGCCAGACGTCGCCATTTTATTTAGTTTTTTTTTCTTTTGCCAATTCGTGTCATTACTTATGTCATAGGGCTTCAGCGGCGTTTCTTCTTTTGTTGAAACGTCTCGTAAACATTCACTTGTTTTTTTTTCTTTAGACTATTGGTTAAACAAAAACAAAGCGTCAACTTTTCACTTATGTGGTGATAGTGGCACAGTTTCGACCACGTTTGGTTAGTTATACATTTATTGGTTAACCAGTTTTGTTTGTAAATATCATTGAATATTAGGTGTTTTTAGTATTAGTATATTTAGTAAGCTATGTAAGCTATGCAACTTGAATCAAAACTAAAGGAAGGGAAGTATCCCGAAATTATTATTTTCTGGCAGAATATTCAAACAGATTTATTTATTGAACAAAAATCCTCAGCCATACATAAAATAAAACAAAAATGTATATTTCTTAATAAGGCCAATTTCACAAGAATTCTAAAAACTGTTTGTAAATTCTGAACTATTTCATTTAACAAATCTATTAATTATAAAAACAGATTTAAAACACGTCGCTCTATAATGCATCTGTTCACTTTGAAGTCGTCAAAAGCAATATCGCAGCTACCATCAGCTTTATCATCTCAACTAGCCCATTCATTTGACAACGTTATTCATCCACCCCAGACAAGGCCACACTGTGTTCAGTATTCAGACTGACAAGGTTCTATTTTTCGCTGCCACCTTATCAGGACTGAACAAAACCTGTCCGTGGTTCAAGTGCCATTCAGGTGAAGCGGTATATCCTATCTCAACGCAGCTTGGGTGAGGGCATTTAGAATTTAATTTCAAAGAGATAGAGGATTGAAGTCATTTAAGGCTCTTACAATATTGAAGACTACATTGTGCAGAAATCATTGTGGCTGCAAAACTTTTAAACTTATAAATCTGACCCTGTTCTATTATAATATAATTCTAAGATATTACCAGCAATATTTTAAACTGACAAAATTTGGATGCCAATCAATGACCCATCTACTCCAAATAGTAAAAAAACGTTATATGTAAAGAAACCTCTACACTTTAAACTAACTAGCATCAATATTCTATAGACACTACCTTGTTTGCACGCGTGCAATGACTCTTGTACTATGTTAGTGAAAGCCACGTATCGTTTTCAGTCTACCGCGGCTCACGTTCATGGTACAGGGGCAGGCCTTTGTGTTGCTTGTTGGCACATCGGCGCTGGATGGCTCGTCCTGTTGGCTTCTTTCGGCTGATTGTTTGTTAGGGCAAGGCTTTGAAGTAGGCGGACCGTGGATGCTGCTTGACACTTCCATCCATCTTTGTCTGGTGCTGAGTGTTTCGAACAAAAACAAACATCACGCCTTCGCCGTGTATAAAGTAGGGAAGCATTAGCAAAGTTTTTCTATGAGGAACGACGTGACAGTATGAAGGTATGTGTGTTGAGTACCTATGGAACACGGTTTCCTTAGTTAAAGTCACCGAATACGTCAGTTTCACTGGCTGGAATGCATTGTGTGTCTGCACCCAAGTATAACTGGGTACATTTCTGCAGTATTACTTCAGTGTGTTGTCGTGACGTCAGTATGCCTTTACCCAGACTGGCAACCTAAGTATGTCATATTAAGCTTTACCGTTCTTCCAACATAGAAACCTACTCCTCTGCTATGGCTGTAGCTGGTTTCGTGGCTCCATCACGCTTGTTTGTTATCTGCCGTGGCCCTGTTAGCCCTGTTTGTGTCCTGATAGAGCTTGGGCGCTGAGGTGTGTTACACTTTTGCATACATTTCAGCCTGATATTGTTTCTATACTTAATTTTTACGTAGGCTTATTTAATTCTAAATTAATTGATTTTGACAAAGGATTGCCCTGATTTTTAATATCCTTTTTATAATATTACTGACTTTTTTCTAATATTACTATGGCCACGACGATGCTGTGATTTAATGCCACTTTTAAATCTATTATTTTTATAATCATGCAAATAAATGCAACTGTGCCTGCCTCGTCCAGAAATCGGCGTGACCATTGCTTTCATTGCAAAGCAGCTTCAAATAAATCAATCTGGATCCCTCATGGTACTCGTAAATTATGCAAGATTTGAAAAGTACCAACCCTCAAAAACACACTGCTAAAAGTTTCATAATTCATAATTTCTTTATTGCACACAAAAAGTTACATAGGACAGTAAAAAACATAGAAAACGTGTACAAAGGCGAGCTTATCTCTAATAAGAGATCTCTTCCAGCAAACCAAATAGAGATGAGACAGGTGGATTGCTGAGCAGGAGTAGACCCATGTGTACAATACATGTAATTATTACTTACAAATCAATAGACTACATAAACTAGTGCATACTTATATAAATAAATATGAAATATATTTATATAATATACATAAACTACAATACATACATATCAGCATTTCAGCATGTATCATCGTATTGTGAAGAACAAAATCTGTCGTTCTTTGGGGTCCGTTTTTACGGAGCTGAGCACAAAGAAACTTCACTTGCATCTTATGCAAAGTTGTGGTACAAGGATTGCCTCAATGCGTTCTATGACATAAATTTTTAGATAAAAAAATGTTTGAAAATTATTTTTATGAAGAAATCACTTTTGTATCCTCTCTAATAAAGGAATGATCAAAAAACCCACTTATATATCTGTCTGACCATTTAATGTGAATTCATGTAAAGATGATTTTACAAAGGACAAGTATAAACCAAGAGGGTCCAAGGTTAAGCATCGTTGAAGCAACCTTTTGGTGATGAGACAATTCTAATCCAGCATCTACAGAAAAAAAAAACTTCAAAACCTCCAAAACCCGCTCACCCCCGCCACTTAAACCAAACCAAGAATCCTCAAGAAAAGTTGGCGATTCCTCCTCCACGTTAAAGCCTTCCGATATGGCAGTCCTCTCCCCGTCATTTGTCTGCCTCGCTGCTAGCAAACTGAGCCAACTCGTGGGCACTACATTATATCCATCTTAGTTACGGACTTCTACAGCTCAATTCTTGTGACGGGCCGGTCTGGAGGCTAGTGAGGATGGAGAAGGATATCGATAGCTATGGTATTTGTGGCATTGGGCTAGCTCCATGTAAGGTAAAATGGAGAATTGAGGCACCCACGTGCCTCGTTTGGAAAGAGGTGGGTATTTTTTTGTTTGTTGTATCATACTTACAAGTCCATGTAAATCGCAAACGATCGTATGGGTTAAGCAACATATATCGGAGAGAGTAGATTGATGGGTGACCGTTTCTACGGCCCATTTGTTTCAGGCTCTTGCATCTGTTAGACTATAGGACCATAGTAGGTAAAGAGCCACCCATCACCCGATAAGAAGCGTTTCTGCTTGCGTGGTTGGGATTATTGGGCTTGTATGGACATTTGACAATATTTCATTTGATCATAACTTTTTCTCCCATAAAATACGAAGTACAATAAAATTATGTATATAAAAGACCTTTCAAATTATATAGGTCACTAGTTGCTACACCCGGTGGGCCCAAATTGGGCATGGTTCTTTCACATTAAAAATGAGCATTTTAGTCTGTTACCCTTCGGTCACAGATTTGTACATCTTGTGCAGTTCTAGTAATTGGTTGGTCTTATTATAGGATCAATCACCGGCCAATACGGGCTCTTTTCAGCGTCACACCTCATCATAACCATCTTTTGCAGTTACACGTGTTATGTCTCTTCCATTATCAGTAATAGTTTATATCGATAACAAGTATGCATACATTACAATAAGCACATCACTAGTTATCCTTAGCAGGCAGGCGCACTTCCTTACACACTGGATTTCTTTTTAATACCCTCTGTAGTCTTTTTATATCTCCCCAACAATGCGGAAGAAACTTGCTGAATGAACATTAGATATTGTTGAAACTCCTGCTTTTCATCCATAAGCAATATCTTGGCTGAAAAGACAAAGTTATTTGAAGACACCTTTGTTTATCTTGTGTTGTTATTTTTTCCTTTGTGAGTAAAGTAGGTCAGTTCAGCGTGATTAAATTAATGTAAATCTCTAGAACGTCCTGATTTATTTACTGCTACGTTAGTAGCTAGACTAGACTGAACGCATTTTAGCTAGAATTAATTCATCCACTGCTTTAATAGACATATCAAATATTCAGGTGGTCAAATCATCAGTCATTCCTTGAATTTCAACAAATTACTAGCGTTAAATGTACTTACTTGAAGGCCAAAAGGTTTATTTATTTATTTATTATCCAAATTAAATTGCATAGCATTACAGACTCTCTAGTCCAATGCGCTAGACAAATACAATAAACATTAGTTAATGGTATTCCGTGATTAATAATGCATTCCATTAGATAATTCAATACAATTCAATTCAAGATATTTTGAAGTGCTCCGTGGTCTAGTGAGTTTGCGCTTGTTTCTCACGCAGGAGATACAACTTCACTTTTAATCCGAACCAATGAGAAAAGTTATTTATCCTAGGTACATTATTGGACTCATGGCTGGGTTAAGGCCTCCATATGAAATATTTATGTAATGTTGCTACTTACCTTACAAATAAAATAACACCTTTCGATATACATTGGACGGTGCTCGTAGGTAGCTAACCCATAACAAAGGATCGACATGACAACGTTTGTCTTTCGCCATTTGGTTCGCCTTTCTCCTACAATATTCAGAAGTTGGCTCTATGTATTGGCTTTGGAGTGGCAAAATCAATATCGCGTTGTATTTCACGAGTCAGCTTAAAAAGTCCCTTTGCGTTTTTAGATTTGTTTGTAAAATTACACCGTGTTGATATCAACACATTTTTATTGTTGATGGTGTCGTGTAAAAGGCATTTGGATATAAAATATTTTCGAGGATTTGTACATACAAGATAGACAGATTTAAAAACTATACTGACGACTACACGACTCTCTGGCACAAACAAACATAGACAAGACACGTCTTATGCTTCGTCTATTTAAGTCTTGTAGGGATAGAAGCACTCACTTAAATGCATCTCTTCGGTTGTGCCTTCTGGACTACACCTCCAAACTGATTGGTATCTTTCAATCACAATGTAACTTGCGATTTGCCACAAGTAACTCGGCAAACCTGCATACATTTATCTATCGATTGCCTCAAATCTATTTGTAGAGCACACGAAGTTCTCCATTCTGATCGTAAATATTTGACAAGTTAGCAGAAGTTCGACGCCAATAGTCTTACGAATTTCACAACTTGGATTGTTCTAATACAGTTTCGCCCTAAATTGAAGACATCGTCGAGGCATTGATTTTCACATTTTCAGCGTTTCAATTGAATCGTTATTTATTCATTGAATAGCTGCGCCAATTTTGACTTCTCGAAATAAAACTTTTAAGTAAATATTCTATTCGTGATAAGACAGCATCACTGTCCGGCGGCATAGCCACGCCCCGTAACCAATCAAATAGTTTCCAATTATCAAGCCAAGTTCACAGTGACCAGTTGAAGGCAAACTTTCAAACGCGAAGGTTATGTCCTGTTCTGTGAGTGTGTGTTAACAGGTTTAAATTTGAATTTCACTGCATTCTTAGCACAAATAGACTGTAGTGTCGTGGAAGGTCGTATCTTTCTTTGTTAGTTTATGCAAAACTCTGCGTTTCGATCTATTTGTGAACAAAAGATTTGTAATGAATGACTGGATTCTGATGCCACCACAATTAAGTTTGTTGTTGACAAACAAAATATCCAGACTTTTCACCATAAAGTTCCTTAGCTAGCAAGTGACCTCATTAATCCATTTCAAAACAAAGAAACATAGCATCACGCCTCTTCCCACTCTAGATGGCGGGCGGAGCAACAGCCATCTTGCCAAACGTTGAATACTCCAGTGAATATAGTCCCAAGAAATCCCAGTTTCAGACTGTGTCCCCAAGAGTACGTACCAGTATTCAACGCATGTAACGTGCCACCCCAAGTGCCTCGATCCGGTTTGAACCGGTTCATTCCCCTGACAGGCCACCATAAATTCCCGTCGCTTCAGGAGGCTGAGTGAAGGTCGTGCTTGATTTCCCGTGGGAAGGGTGAGATTTTAAAAAGGTGCATCGACCTTGGGAAGTTTGGGAAGGAGTGTTACTTTTGATTTGGCCGGGTGATTATTGGGACCTTTAGGATTACTGAAAGAATTTAAAGTTTTATTGAATGGAGATCTTTTAATTGTCCGCAAGTACTTCCGGGGAGGTCGGCTCTCATATTGGATTCAGGAAGTGTCTAATTCTGCTGGAATATCTTTATAAAGATGACCATTTTGGGGAGAGGGAGCGCCTTAAAACCGCGATGTTGCGGTTCCAAATGCGTCGGTGGCATTTAAATTGACCATTCTGCGCGGTTTTGAAGCCAGTAGGTTCTTCAGCGGACAGGTCTTTGGCAGCCTGGTATTTTGAGAATGTAGATCACGAGATCAGCAAAGGAGGTAAAAATATGACTTCTGCAGATCTTTGAAAGAGAACTTTACGGCGCTGAAGCAAATACTAAACAGGACTCATTCTACTAACGGAATCCACTTGCTCTTAATCAGCGATTCTCAATGTTTAACTCGGGAGTTACAAAACTTAATTAGAAAGTAGGAACGTTTCTACGCGCTAAGTTCTCGCGGATGTTTTGTGCCACGTTTTTAAAAGCGGAGCGAGCGGTGGATGACGCGATTTAGGAGAACCACTATTTTTTGTAGTTTAAAAACAGTAACTCAGTGGAGAAAGGTAAAGACGACATTCATGAATTAATATGTTGTCTTTTATCAAAGTCCATGGTCCTCTCCAAGCGCAACAGCTATTCTACACCGCCGGCCATTCCCATCGGTCACTTTTACGGTCATGTTAACAAATGTTTGTGGCAGAACTGCTACTTTAATGGCAATTCGCTTATCGCCCGTGAAAGTGGCACTAAACAAACATAAACAAGGCACTTTCTACGTGTTTTAGTGAAATTCGTATTGAAACTCAAATACCGTCTTTAGTCAAAGCATTTGATTGTGGAATAACTTTCGGGAGATAATTGGGCTGAAACACTTTTGATTGATCAATAGTCTAAACAAGTATAGGTAACTGTATATGGGTAATAGGTATAACATTATAGTATCTGTGGTAGGAACTTGACAGAATTTCAACACGAAAATGTATGAATAGACAGGTTGTCTAAATTCCTAAGTTGTCAAAAGCGAACAATAGATTTTATATAGGTACTTAGTCAATTTTATATATTTATACAGAATTCTGCTAAACGGCATTATTTTCGTAAATAGTGGCTACTTCTCATATGTAAGCTCAGACTATGTCATTCTTCTATGTATGTAAGTATCAATCCGAATCCATCAATCCTTTCCAATTGATTTTAACTTACGTAACGTCATCCTAAAAATATTCTTAAATCACTAGTTTACTAT